>OZ024882.1:105000-705000 GCA_964017185.1 Rugalucina vietnamica
TTGTTTGGTGAACGTGACGTCAGAAAAATCGGCCCGTTTGTGGGATGACGTCAGATTTTTCGGCCCATTTGAGGGATCGGCCCATTTGTGGGAATCGGCCTAGTTGTGGGACTCACCCTAGTTGTGAGTTCACATCTATATGAACACATTGTGTTGTTCGTCAGAAATAAAGGAACACGCGAAATATGTTAAGAAATCTATATGAAAAAGCATATAAAGCTTGTCCGAACTAACGTTACATATGAATTCATGTTATCTAATATCCAAGATTAGCATCTCTGAATAGACCCCAACTGAGACAAGTTTTATCATTAATAATATAAAGGAGAACACAAAAGGAAAACATGTAGAAAGAAAAAAATCAGGTCATAGCCGAGATGGGCAAGTTGTTTATCTTCGCACATCAGCTTACACCCTGACCCTAACCCTAACCCAAAAAAATGCTACGGCCCGTAGAGTCCATGGATGTTGCACAAGGCCCATATAGTCCATTGGATTGTATTTGATTTTTTCTGAGTTCTGCGGCCCCTATTGTCCATGGATATTGCAAGTCCAATATAGTCCAATGAATTGCTAGGCATGAGAACCTTTGTTCTTTAACTTGCTCCTAGAAAATAGGTACTGCGAATGGAATACCGCTCTAAAAGCAATATTCTTAGAGGTCAATTTAGTCTTTACGTTCTGTTTTAATGTAACCAAAGACAACGCTCGTATACCAACCTGGGTCAGCCTGCATTAAGTCGAAAATCAACATCTACCGCCAATATTATATCCATTGTACGATCAAATACACACAACTTACAAATGTTCACTTCTAGGGATACTGATGAGGGCTCATTACCCGAAATTGTGCAATATGGTCCATACTATCTCCCTTTGAATGATTTAACTGCTTCCAAAGGGTCCAACCTTTATATTTTACTTACTTCTCTTGGAAGCACACACCAGTTAAGCATTGTCTTAAGCGTAGGCACATCTATACTGAAAAATCACGGATGGCCACTCACTGTCAGCCGCGCAAAGTATGCTCAAATACAATGCTTGCTCAAATTTTGAATGACAAGCGAGATTGACGTCATAAGGGCTACATGTTGCCAGAAGATTGAAAGTGCGCACAATCAAACAAGGTGTGTTTCAAGCGCCTAACCTTAACCCTAACCCTACGTTACATACGAATTCATGTTATTTAATATTAAAGATTGGCATCTCTGAATGGACCCAAACTGAGACAAGGTTTATCACTGATAATATAAAGGCGAACAAAAAAGGGGGGAAAAAGAAATAAAAAAAAAATGTAGAAAGAAAAGAATCAGATCAATAACCAAGATGGGCAAGTTGCCCATCTCCGTACATCAGCTTATACCCTAATCCTAACCCTAACCCTCTCTGAATAGACCCCAAATGGGACATGTTTTATCATTAATAATATAAAGGAGAACAAAAAAGAACAAATGCACAAATAAAAAAAATAATCAGATCATAACCAAGATGGGCAAGTTGCCCATCTTCGCACACCCGCTTATACCCTAACCCTAAACCCTAAACCCTAACCCTAACCCTAACCCTAACCCTAACCCTAACCTAACCCTAACCCTAACCCTAACCCTAACCTCTAACCCTAACCCTAACCCTAACCCTAACCCCTAACCCTAACCCTAACCCCTAACCCTAACCCTAACCCTAACCCTAACCTAACCCTAACCCTAACCCTAACCCTAACCCTACCCCTACCCCTACCCTAACCCTAACCCTAACCCTAACCCAGAACCCCACTCCAAAAACCGAGATGGGAAAAAAACCAAACTTATACCATGAAACATATCGTAAGCCGAATGAGCAGCTATTTTCCCAATAGGTGGCCACTCAGTTACCTTAACTTAATTAAAAATTTGAAAACATACATAAGGCGCCAACAGTACAAAAACAAATTAAACACCAAGACATAAAACAAAAAGAACCACCACAGAAGTATCGCCTTGGAACGATCAGTAACACAAAGTTACTGGCGGGCTTAAACCAGTTTTACAGGATCCTAACCTCACCCTCAGCTTCTGCAGTGGTTCATAACATTTAGTAAGTTCTTCGGTCCTCGTGGTGAATCTCTAACTAGTCAATGAATCATCAAGAACAAACAAAAAAATCATGATAAACATCCTGATGAATCAAAAACCAGGATCGCAGATTGAGTAAGCTGTCCGTCGATGGAGATCCCTGGGTGCCGAATAACCTACTAACTCCGTAGCAAAAGAAAAACATCAGTTGGACGCCGGTGGGCCAAGCAACAGACGAGAAGCTCCATCCTCCAACCAACTAAAATGAATAGCTTTAAGTCGGGGCTATCATAGAGTCTGACGCCCGACCCACCGGCGTGCAATTAAAGAAGGCGGCATAGTTATCAACCATGATTGGGTTAAAAACTAAGCATGCAGACTGTCGCATAACATTCAAGTTATAACCTACACGTCTGAAACGTGTTATGGTTTTTCTGAACTGAAAATAAAAATCATTAATTCCTATAAGTTTCTTAAATTTGTTATCCAAGTCACCATCAAATTCAGGTTCCGAAAGGCCCTCACTTAAATGCGTCTTTAAACCAACATTATATTTGGACATCAATTCAAAGTGTCTACGATAAAATTTAGAAAATTGTATGATACCGCTAGCCCTGTTGGAGACGTTTTGCCGTTTAACATTTATTTCGAGCGTTGATGTCTGTAACATGATTGCAGACTCTAGCAAACCTAATAAGTTGCGAAATGTATACACCAAAAGAAGCACGATGAGGAACGTCACCATCCAAAAAAGGAAAATTTACTATATCAGAATCAGAGTCATCACGCTTTTCATAAATTTTAGAAGAAACAAATCCATTTGCAACAGAAAGATGTAGATCTAAAAGGGGGCTTCGGTATCTGAGATATTGGCTTTATTTAAGTGTAGTTCAGGTGGATAATTTGATTGACCCTACCTTCAAAATAAGGGTTGTCAATGTTCAAAAGGTCATCGAGGTACTTAGAAGTGGAATTAAAAGCCTCGATAACATCAGCTTGATTATCATGGTTAAGAGAATCCATGAAATCTCTTTCATAGCAGTAAAAAAATATATCAGCTACGATTCATATATTATGAATTGATTTCCAAATGTAACGTTGGGCTAAAGACGCGTGTTGGCTTTTCGGAGGCAGACTTTTAACGCGATACTTCTGTGTTTCTTTTTGTTTTATGTCTTGGTGTTTGTGCTGTTAGCGCCTTATGTATGTTTTCAAATTTGTTAAGTTTTGATAACTGAGTGGCAAATTATTGAGAAAATAGCTGCTCCTTCGGCTTACGATATGTTTTCATGGAATAAGTACCTTATTGTTGATTTAGTTTTTCCCACCTCGGTGTTTGTATTTAGAATCTTTACTGATTGTGCCTTTTCCTGATCTCTGCCTACTTGTACCTTTTCGGCTAATAGATTTAAGAAAATTATAGGAAAAAAAAGATTTTTCTTTTCAGTTCAGAAAAATCATTTTACGTTACAGAGGAATTGGACATAACTTTAATGTTATTCGACAATCTGCATGCTCAGTTTCTTACCCAGTAATGGTTGCTAACTACGCTGCCTTCTTTAATCGAACACGGATGGGTCGGGCGTCAGACTCGATGGTGGCCTTGACTTAAGAGCTATACATTTTAGTTGGCAGGGGCCGGAGCTTCTAGTCTGTTGCTAGGCCTAGCGGGTTCAACTGGTGTTTTTTTTTCTTTTCACCTCCAGACTTTTAGTAAGTTATTGGGAGCCCAGGGATCTCCATCGTGGGGCAGCTTCCTTTATCTGTGAGTCCTCGTTTATGATTCATCATTGTAGTTATCATGACTCATGTGTATGTGCTTGATGATTCTTTGTTTAGTTCGAGATTCACCATAAGGACCGAACAACTAACTATGTGTTGTGAACCATTGCAGAAGCTGAGGGTGGGGTTATGGCTATGTAAAACTAGTTAAAGCCCGTCAGTAATTCCCGTCAGTAATTTTGTATTACTGATCGTTCAAAGGCGAGTCTTCTGATGTGGTTTTTGTTTTTTTAGTCTTGGTGTTGATTTTTTGTGCTGTTTGTGCCTTATGAACGTTTTTCATATTTAAGTTAGGTGTAGGCTAGTGAGTGGCCGTGTAATGGCGAATAGCTGCTCACTCGGGTTAAAATGTTTTTCTTAGTATATACAAGTAGCCAATTGTCAATTTAGTTTTCCCCTTTCCTTTCTGATTGCACCTTACCTTGCAATTTAATGATCGTTTATCATTTGGTTATGACGGCATTGTACTATATATAGGGACACCAACAATTCGTTTAGCATGCTGGTTTGGAATTAACTAAGTATAGAAACGGTTTTCAAAATATTACATTTTTATTTCACAATACAAACATTATAATTACATACAAGTATGTGACACATGTTTGATAAACTACTAAATTTAAATTAATGTATGGGAAGGTCCGGCAAGATTTGGTCATGATAATACTTTTTCTACGGCCATTCCTCGTATTCCTCACATTCAAGAAGAGCATTTGTCTTAAAACTGGGATCCTTTAAGAGCAGAGAAAACATTAATGAGAAAGAGGATGGGCCAAACCGCGATTTCGACTATTAAAGTCTTTTCAGTGACCCTATAGATTTGGCAACATGAATACAAAAAGAATTATATTTTGCAACTTTCAACAGGGTAGTCGATACAAAGACTAGTATTATCTAAATGGGACCAAATATATTAAACATTGCAAAGAAAATGAATCTTAACCGATAATAGATTTCTTATTTCTAGCATGTTCTCGCTGATCTGAACGGACCAAAAAGAAAATATAACCTGCACTATGGATGATGTACTATGGGAGACTTTTTAGGGCCGCCACACGTCACAACACCAGCTGCAGTAATAGCAAATAAAATTAAAACTGGCTTAAATGAACTATTTATTCGCAATGTATAATAGTTCTTTGATGTCTTCTATTATAAACCTGTAAAAAATCTATGGTATTTTCTTTTCTTTTATTTTTTTTTCAAAACATCAAAATTCTTCCGAATTTATGAAATATAGTATCCTTAGAAAATATACATCCGTGAATCACTTCGATGTTTACTAGCGTTTCAACTGCTACATTGCATCTGCGAAAACAACAGACTTATGGACAATGCATTATGTATTAAGTTTGATTTTAAAATGATTTTGAATCATGTGGTAAACTGCGGAACTAACTTTCGAAACACCCTTTTTAAATCTGTTCAACATACAAACTCAGCAAAATTCACCAGCATTCGATCGCTCTATTGTCATTGTGTCTGCTTTTTCAACGACAACCGATGAGGCGTAAAAATTGCTCCCTAAATTCTTTGTTGCTTATATTATAGAAGCAAATGTTAATTGCGTGATTTACCTTTACAGACGTTATAACGTATAGAACAGTATTCTTGTTTGTGACGTTACCCTCTGCACCCCTGAAACGCCAAACCGCGAATACTACAGAAGGTATACCCACCAAAATTATGTAGGTTACCACAACACAAACAAGCATAACCGACGTTCTAATGAGTCTGGTACCGTCCTCCCTGCTTCTAAGTTTGGCCATCAGCATTTCTCGTTGCTTAAGCCTAAATATGATAATTGGTGTTAGAGAAAGTAATATCACCATGGGTATGAAAGTGAAAAAAACAAGTAACAAATAACGTAAACCAGACTGCGTGAAGGTTTGAGGCGAAGTAAAGGTTAGTTGGCATATACCGTTGTTAATTGTGTAATAATTTATTGAAAGTGCTAGGCCTACAAGCAAGGAAATACATGCACAAACACATAATGATATAACCCTTATTTTTCTTGACACCATGCTTTTAAAGTCTAATGGAAATTGAACAGCTAAGAATCTATCGATGCAAATAAGTGCAGTAATATATGCCGAATTGGCTGTTGCAAATAAGCTAAACGCCTGGTGTACTATACATCCAATGTTCGATGTCGCTCTTATATCGGTGTTCAGTATCAAAGGTGAGGGTAGAAAATGGAACAGATTTGTCGATAAACCAAGTATGTCAGTAATTGCGAGAGCCACGACCAACAGGCCGTAGGTATGTAGACTGCGGGATGAGCGTAACATTACTAAGATACTGGCAACATTTCCAAACAAGCCAAAAATAACCAGCAAGGAATTTAAAGCAAATAGCGTATACACCAGCCAGGCTGCTGGTGGAGATTCAACGTCGTCTTGGAATGTAGCAGCTCTTCCAGTTATAAGATGAATGGACGAATGGTTTGAATTTACATCCAGCAGCAGTTCTTCTCTGGTTGTCAAGTTTTTTAATGCTGTTTGGATTGTTGAGTTCTCCATCCTCCTTCAAAAATAAAAACGGAAACGATTAAGCATGTTTTGCGAGATAAAACACGTCTTAATGAGATACTTCTGTTTAGGCTCTACGTTTTCTTCTTATGATGTTAACGTTTGATTTGTATGCGTAAACATAAATGTAAATTTTGTGGTGACCATTAGGAAAGTATGAAATTGCAAAGCTCACTGTACTTCCAGTTGCACCAGTGTATGACTGTGCTTTCCACCTGAGTAGGACTGTTGTTATGGCTCCTGACCATTGCTTATTTTCATTTTTCCGATAATATTTAAATGCAGAAACTTTACGAACGGTTCAGCATCTATAACTTTTTACGCAATATGATAATATTATTGTTATGTTTTACAAGATGTATGGTGTTGTCTCTCTCTCCACAGCCGCATATTGTTAGGATTTAAATTCGCTTATTAGATTTATCGATTTCTATTATTTTTCTTTTGTATTGATCTGGGCCCAGAATTACAATCATTCCTTAAGTTAAGGCCTCCTTAGCGGTTAGGGTTAGGGTTAGGTCTTCAGTTAAGTCTTTACCTTAGCTAGGATTTTCCTTAAAAAGTGCATTTGTAATACGAGGGTGATCCAATAATGAATGGGACTTTTCTCCTATTTCATAAACCCTACTGACTGACTCAATTTTAGTACTTTCATGTACTAGATACACATCTGATTTCTCTATAGAGCACATTTCATCAAATTTTCTCAAAAACTTTGGTTGCTATGGTTATTTGAGAACTACTCTTGTGGTATCTATGGTCACGATATGTCCTTTGAACTACGATAACCTATTTAAATGGAGCTATGCCGCATATTTTGAAAAAGATAACTGATCATACTTGAGTATTGTCCGTGTTAAACATCATCTGTGAAAGATTTATCGGCTCAAATCAAATATAGGGGACACCTTATGGACATAGACAACGTATGCCTGTATATGAAACTATAAGACGGTTACAGGTGACAGGTTGACAGGTCGACAGGTTGATCTCATTTGACTATATATGGGACCCATCGACCTGTCGACCTGTCAACCTGACGACCTGTCATCCTATAAACGGGCAGATAAAGCAATCATAGGGAAAACTGTAGGTTAAGTTAAAAGGAGTAGGCAATGATTCACAAGACCTCAGACCCCTGCAACAGAATGCAAACTCCATATATAGTCATGTTACAGGTGACAGGTTGACAGGTCGACGGAAGTGAAAGAATTGCGCATGCGTGTAAACCATGGACAATCGTAGGAAGGGTTGTAGGTTAAGTTCAATGGAGTAGGCATTGGTTCACAACGGAATGCCTAGGGGGGCAAACCCCTCATACTCCCAGCAACAGAATGCATACCCCATATATAGCAATGTTACAGGATGAGGTAAGCAGTAGTATCGGATGACAGGCAGACATTTAAATACAACTATCATGTGACTGTATATGGGATATCTGAGTGCTAATCTGTTCTCATTTGACTGTTTATGGGATCTGTCGACCTGTCAACCTGTCATCCTATAACCGAGAGCGAAAGAATTGCGCATGCGTGCAAAGCATGGGCAATTATAGGGAAGGATGTAGGTAAAGGTCAATGGAGTAGGCATTGATTCACAGCGTAATGCCTGGGGGCAAGCCCCCCAGACCCCAGCAACAGAATGGATACTCCATATGTAGCCATGTTACAAGATCAGGTAAGCAGTAGTATCGGACAACAGGTAGACATTACTATACAAATATAGTGTGACTGTTTATGGGATACCTGGGAGATAGGCTGTTCTCATTTGACTATACAGCTGTATATGGGAACTGTCGACCTGTCAACCTGTCGACCTGTCAACCTGTCGACCTGTCAACCTGTCGACCTGTCATCCTATAAACGGGCAGATTGTCACGGGCAGATTAAGTATATAGATATAATTTCGAAGAAAATGTCGAAAGATTAGGTAAAACAAATGAAGGTGATGATTTAAAGATAGATGTCATGACTTCGGTCACATATTATGGTTGACAGGTCGACAGGTCGACGGAAGTAAAACAATTGCGCATGCCTGCAAACCATGAACAATTATATGGAAGGATGTAGGTAAAGTTCAATGGAGTGGGAGCAGGCATTGGTTCACAACCGAATCTCGACCTGTCGACCCGAAGACCTGTTTACCCATCGACCATCGACCTGTCGACCTGTATGCTAATAAGGTAACGTCGGACGTAGGAATAAGGGGGTGTCCCCTATGCTTTACTTGAACCTATTTATCTACAGTCAATTTGGATCTATTGTTAGTTATCGAGAAGCGGTTGCCTAGCAACCATTCTTCCCTATGAATTCTGACTTAAAACATTTTCTGAGTTCTAGGTCAGGTCAGTTTAACTGCTACTGTAACATGTAATCAGTACTACCTGTTGTCATGCGGTGCAGATGGGGCTCGTTAGCCTTGGAAGGCAACTCATCTAGGAGTTAAGCTAGTTCTCTACACAAAAATCTAGCTGGGCAGGGGGAACTCATTAGTCTTGGTTGACAGCCCTCCTAGGAGTTTACAGGTCTCTAAACAAAACCTAAGAAAGGGTAGATGGAGCTCTTCAGCTGTGGCCAGCAATTCATCTAGGAGAAGGAAACTCCAAAATCAAACCTGTGTGTCTGGATATGCCTAGTCCAGATATGCAAAGACTGTTTCGGTAGATGGAGCGGAAGAAATCATCTGATTCAACGGTTCAGAAAGCGATACAGCAACATGTTGTGGAACATGCAGAGCGTGACAAGGCACTAAAGATGTTACGGTCATCCACTGCATCCAAACCAAACTCCAGACGTCTTGACCTGTGTCTTGCCTCTGGGCGCAGCTGGGCGAGGACTAGAGAGTGAGGTTGACGTTGCGCACCTCTTCCTCACTATAATCCAATTTCATAGCGCATGTCATCTTATTTCTCAACACACAAGCACTTGCATACACAACAATTTCATCACACTTGCACCCACATACCTACAAAGTCCTGTGGCGATGGGCGAGTGGCGAAGCAGCAGGTGTAGGACACACTGGGAGCTGTAGTTGCAGACCTGCACACAGGCGGCTCAGTTCTAATGGTCGCTTTCTGTGAGGAGAAGCAGTAAGCAGAATTCGGCAGTCGGCTGAGTGACTGAGCAGACCTATTTAGGACCGCACTGCTCACCCCCGTAGCATGGGGAAGGGGATAGAAAAGATGCCCTAAACAATTGCCTGCTTCAAACCCCCTGGCTGGTTAACCGCGATCAGCATGGATCCCCTTAAGCGGTCGAAATACAAAGAAAAAAGCTAGAGTAATCCCCTTACGGATTGGCGCATGGAATGTGCGCACTTTAATGGATAGTGCTGGGTCAGATAGACCACAGCGTAGAACGGCCCTTGTGGGCAGAGAACTTGGGAGGTATGATATACAGATAGCTGCTTTGAGTGAGACTCGGTTCGCAGATGTTGGGGAGATCAAAGAAGTTGGTGCTGGATACACCTTCTTCTGGAGTGGACGCAAAAGTGAAGAGAGGCGTGAAGCAGGAGTTGGCTTTGCCATCAAAACAGAACTTGTTGGTAAGCTGTCAGGATTGCCAAAAGGCATTAATGACCGTCTAATGACATTGAGACTTCCTCTGTCAGGCAATAAACATGCAACTATTGTCAGTGCTTATGCACCCACAATGACCAATCCAGATGAGGTCAAGGACAAGTTCTATGATGACCTAGACAATGTTATTTCTGCAACACCCCGCACAGACAAGCTTATCCTTCTTGGCGACTTTAATGCCAGAGTAGGTACAGACCACCAGACCTGGGAAGGAGTTATAGGTCCAGAAGGGGTTGGAAAGTGCAACAGCAATGGTCTCTTGCTTCTCAGGAAGTGTGCTGAACATGATCTTCTAATCACCAACACAGTCTTCCGTCTACCTAATAGGAACAAAACATCCTGGATGCATCCCCGTTCCAAACACTGGCATCTCATAGACTATGTCATAGTGCGGAGAACAGACAGGCAGGATGTTAAAGTGACAAAGACTATGTGTGGTGCAGACTGCTGGACAGATCATAGACTGGTTGTCAGCAATCTCAACCTAAGAATACAGCCTGCGAGGCGACCTCAAGGCAAGAAAGCTCCTAAGAGACTGGATGTCTCAAAGCTGAATAAAGACAGCATGAGACAAGATTTCTTAACAGACATTTGCAACCAACTGGATGCAATGAATCTCAGTTCAGAGGACCCCGAAGAAAACTGGACAGTTTTCCATAAAACAGTTCTTTCTTCAGCTGCAAGCACCTTAGGCCATCCATCTCGCAAACATCAAGACTGGTTTGATGAGAATGATGATGAAATTCAGAGGCTTCTTGAAGAAAAGCACCGTTTGCTCAAGGCACATCAAGATGATACTAGCTCAGTATCAAAGAAAGCAGCCTACAGCAACATTTGTAAGACAGTCCAGACCAAGCTTAGGGACATGCAAGATTCTGGCTGATGAAGAAAACAGAAGAAATTCAGTCTTTTGCGGATAGAAAGGACATGAAGAAATTTCATGATGCACTGAAAACCATTTATGGTCCAAAGAGGTCTGGAGCCACCACATTGTTCAGTGCAGATGGAAACACTCTTCTTACAGATAAAGAAGCTATATTGGAAAGGTGGGCAGAACACTTCAATAGTGTGCTTAATCGACCATCAAGCATCAATCAGGATGCAATCGACAGACTTCCACATATAGAGTGCAATGTTCTGTTAGATGAATTTCCTACCGTTACGGAAACAAGAAAAGCAGTTCAACAACTATCATCTGGCAAAGCCCCAGGTGCAGATGCAATTCCTGCCGAAGTTTACAAGGCTGGGGGGCCACCCATGGCAGAGAAACTGACAGAGTTGTTTCACTGTATGTGGAGGAAGGAGGCTATCCCACAAGAATTTAAGGATGCATCCATAATCCACCTATACAAGCGGAAAGGAAATCCTCAAGTCTGTGACAATCACAGAGGCATCTCCCTCCTATCAATTGCTGGGAAGATACTTGCAAAAATTCTGTTAAATCGTCTGAATGCTCATCTTGATCAGACGGGACTTATCCCAGAAAGTCAATGTGGATTCAGAAAAGACAGAGGGACAATAGACATGATCTTCACAGCAAGACAGCTTCAGGAGAAATGCCAAGAACAGAATGTAGATCTATACATGACGTTTGTTGACCTCACCAAAGCTTTTTTTTGACACTGTTAGTCGTGATGGACTCTGGAAAATCATGGCCAAGTTTGGCTGTCCACCCAGATTCATAGCTATGGTGCGACAGTTTCATGATGGCATGCAGGCACGTGTGCAAAATGATGGAGAGTTCTCTGAACCATTTGAAGTAACAAATGGGGTCAAACAAGGCTGTGTTCTGGCACCAACACTGTTCAGCAATTCTGATGTTTTCTGCCATGCTTATGGATGCTTTTCAGGACAGTGACACTGGTTTTCCAATCAGGTACCGTTTTGATGGCAACATATTCAACCTCAGAAGGTTGCAAGCCAAAACTAAGGTCCAGACTGATGTGCTAGATGAGCTCCTCTATGCAGATGATATGGATAAGAATGCCAACACATAGGCAAAAATGCAAAGAGCCATGGATCAAGTCTCACAGTCATGTGATAACTATGATCTCACAATCAGCACAAAAAAGACAGAGGTTGTACACCAACCAGCCCCCGGAAAACCATATAATGAACCAACCATCACTGTGAATGGGCAAAAACTGAAAGTTGTTGACAAGTTCACCTACCTGGGAAGCACTCTCTCCAGAGCAGTGCATATTGATGATGAGATCACTGCCAGAATTGCAAAAGCTAGTGTGGCATTCGGAAGACTCCGTGCAAATGTCTGGGAGCGAAATGGAATCAAGCTTGACACCAAGCTGAAAGTCTACAAGGCTGTGGTACTGCCAACCCTCTTGTATGCATGTGAGACCTGGACAGTATACCAACGCCATGCAAAGAGACTTAACCATTTCCACTTAAGCTGTTTGAGAAAGTTGTTAAAAATCAAGTGGCAGGACAAGATTCCAGACACAGAGGTCCTGAGGAAAGCAGGGATGCAAAGCATGCATACAGTCTTAAAGCTAGCACAGCTAAGATGGACTGGCCATGTTATAAGAATGCCTGATGCGCGACTTCCAAAGAAAGTTTTCTATGGAGAACTACAGGAGGGAAAGCGCTCTCAAGGTGGCCAGAAGAAACGCTACAAAGACACCCTCAAAGCCTCTCTGAAGGATTTCGAAATACCAATGGGGTCCTGGGAACAGACTGCACAGGAGCGATCAAAGTGGCGAGGTCGCATCAACAAAGGAGCAGCTCTCTATGAAAAGAAGAGAATCTGTGAAGCTGAAAGAAAGCGAAGAGAGCGCAAAGCCAAAACAAATGTACCACCAGCAGACTCTATGACATTGACTTGCTCTACTTGCAACCGACAGTTTAGAGCCAGAATTGGCCTAGTCAGCCATCAAAGAACTCACCAACACACATCAGCACTATTCAAGAAATAATGATGGTCTTTCTCATTAGTGAGAGACGAACTATCATGAAAAATATCCCACCCCTTACCTCAATTTCATTGTACGTTTTGGCAAACAAAACCCAGCTTTTCTCGCAAAAATGTTCACCCTGTTTAAAGTTTCAGCTGTAAATATATGATATTTGCAGTGCATAAAACCAGCAATGCATGGTATAAACTACAGTGTGTCTTTAGTGGATATTTTGCCATCAGTTGCCATGGCAACCAAAGTTAGGTACATATTATCCACGTGTCCATTGACTGTTAACTTACATTCTCTCGTTGCTAGGCAACGGCAGGTTGTTGTTGAGATGTCAAATTTTAGCGGTGGATTGGGGTTGCATAATATTGAGCAACAATAATAATTTACTCCTAATGTAAATTCTATTTACGTAGAAATAATTCAAAAAGTCCCATTCTTTATTGGATCACCCACGTACACTTTACTAAGGTATAGTTTCCGTAAAATCTTACGGGAACGTTCCGGGCACAGACGAAAAGCTATGCGGAGCAACACGATCACGTAAGACTTTTATTTCGCATAAGCGGCATAAAACATAGTTTCAAGATTTTGAGCATTAGCACTGGTTTATTACTTTCCCCACGTTAGACTCTGTGGTGCAGTTAACACGTCTGCATTACAATTGCATCTTAACACTTGGGTTCTGCGTTCGAACCCTATTCTCGGAAAATTATTTTTATTTTCTTTCTTTTTTTTTGTCATTTATATCTTTGTTACTTTATTATCATTCTATCATTTTACGTTCTTTATCTTTTGTTTTGTTTCCTTCTATTAAAATTTAGTTATTTTTCGAGCCGTACTTGTGTTCTGCAGTGAAAATTTCATCATTGTCACACACACACACACACACACACACACACACACACACACACACAGACACACACACATGCAAGGCCAACGACTTATTCGAAAACAAAAGTGATGACAGAACAACTCCAAGGAACCATGCTTTAATCCTAATAGTATAATGAGTTGGATCCTTTGGAAAGCAGGAAAAGCATGCAAATTGGGGGGGGGGTAATGATCAATACTATTGCGCAATATTGGGTAATGAACCCTCGCCAGTGACCCTTAAAAACCGACAACGAAAGCCAAGTAAGGCTTGAAGTTCTATATGTGCGTGTATGAGAATTTGACTTGTTTCTTCCTCTTTTCCTTTCTTTTAAATAATTCCCGACCATCACTAACGTGTGCATGTACACAGGCTGGGACAAAGAAGACAGAAAATTTTATGTATTTTCACAGATACGAGCTGGCAACGGTGATTTTCAGAACACGCACCCGGGCAGTGCGAGTGCCTTGATAACCGAACTCTATGGCGACAGGCCATAGATTAAAAACCTTCTCCCGCCGTTTTGCCTTCTAAGCTCGACACATTCAGTACAGGTCCCCTCCCATTGGGGCCGTGAGAAATAGATGGGATAGCTTAAGGTGTTTATATGTCGCCTGTCATGACATTCCCAGGTTGGGCAGAAATTACATGAAACTGTCAACGTACCGACATGGCCATGCCTGTGGATACGGACCTAAAGCAACAAACCAAAGAATCAAACAAACGACAAATACTCAATACGGTACCGGCTAAGTCCCATTATATCCCGACATGACTGAATTTATTTGACTGAGTGGTTAAGCCACAATGTACATTTAAAATCTTGATTTCTTCATTTATATGACTATGCATGCACATGTAGAATGTCAAGCTCGAAAGTTCGA
This sequence comes from Rugalucina vietnamica, assembly GCA_964017185.1. NCBI lineage: Eukaryota > Metazoa > Mollusca > Bivalvia > Lucinida > Lucinidae > Rugalucina > Rugalucina vietnamica. The sequence goes on from OZ024882.1 coordinate 119,618, forward strand.
GGTATAGAGTGAAGCTAAAACAAGGAATTGAAAATGTCTCTTACTCGTTCGCGCTGAAAAAAAAGAAAAAAAAAGAAAAAGAAAAGAAAAAGAAAGAAAAAAAATGGTGCTTGTATCGTTACGCAGCTATATAATGTGCATAAACATACATATATGTGATTATCAAACCTCCGTGAATAGTGAACTGACATCTATTCGTCAAGTCTAATAATTTAAAACACACTCAGGAGCTGAAGCCCCGACATGATACGAGATGATACTAGCTGTAAGTCGCCGATTGTCGCGCGAGTTGGTTGCCACGAGTTATGTTGAAAAAGTTTAAAAGCTGTCACACACTCACGAGTTGAAGCTACGAGTAAGTGCAAACTATAACTCGCCGCGTGTCGCGCGAGTTGCTACGAGTTGTAATGCCCTACAAGTTCTACACGACATCCCTACGATAAAAGTCGTGGGAACTCGCGGATACTCGTAGAAATGTCGTAGTAAACTCGTGAGATGTCGTAGGAACTCGTGAGAAGTCTCCTTCAAAATCGTAGCAACTCGTAGGTATCTCGTAGCAACTCGTAGGTTATCTCGTTGGCAACTCGCAATGTTTGACAAGACGCCAAGAATGCAAGACATACCACGACATTACTACGAGTTCTGTACGACAAGCTTCGAGTTATGCTCCGCCCATGCCCCGCCCTCTTTAAGACGACGAGTTGCTACGACTTGCTACGAGAATTTTAAACCGTTTAAAATTCTCGTAGCCTTTCCACGACATGCTACGAGTTGCTACGAGTTGGGAAGACTTCTGTACGACAACCGCCGACATGGGGCGATTTTCCTACAAGTTGCTACGAGTTCACCAAAAAAGTGGGCGGAGCTTAACTCGTAGGCCCAACTCGTGAGTGTCTGACAGGGGCTTTAAGTAAAATCTTAAGTTAAGGTAGCTATCGAGTAACCTTAAATATTTAAGTTTTTCCTCAAGTTAAGGTCTACCTTAAAGTAAGAAAATCTATTGTGATGCACTTTTGTCGAATTTAAGGAAAATCTTAAGTTAAGGTCAACCTTAAAATTGAAGGAAGCATTGTAGTTCTGGGCCCTGATGGCACGTTGGCGGTATTATCTATTACATGAGCATTTACACTTACACTTTTAAAATACGGCCGTTGACTTACATGTTTGTCAGACTCGCCGTATGGCCCATCCACTATCTCATTAATATCTTCACTGCACTTAAAGGATCTGTTTTATTTTTATTGTGTAGCAGTGAAACTGAAATGAAAGAAAGAGTTACAATAAGTTTTTTTTTGGCAAAATATTTATTGCTACAACATGCACTGTTTTAAAGGGTTGGGCTGTAACAAAGGCATTCTTAGAAATTGAATTTCAATTAAAACCCTGTGGCCGGTGGTAAAAGTTGTGGTACATATACTTTCTAATTTAAAAGACAATACATATGACAAAGATACCTCTGTAGCTTGATGATTCAGCCGTTCACTTTGTTAACCAGTGATCTTGGTACGATTCTGGTATTCTTCAGTCTTGCAAAGACTTCAAGTTAAACCAAAGTCTCGTCTCTATATGACGTTGAGTGGGACGTAAACGCAAAAATAACAATCCAACTTATATAAATACCATTAAATGATTCAAATGCTTCTATTGAATATTACTTTCGTCAAAAGTCTGCTACGGAAAGTTTGTTGTAACCTAGGCAGGAATCAAACAGTTGCTTTGAAAGCGCATAAATTGGAAGGTACAAGTAGGCAATGATCAAGAAATTGCGCAGTCAGAAAGAAATTCTAAATCCAAAAACCAAGGTGGGAAAACTAAATTGAAATTTCGTATTTATACTAAAGACACATCGTAAGCCGAACGAGCAGCTATTTCCCAATAGGTGGATACTCAGTTATGAAAACGCACATAAGATGCAAACTTAAAAAAACAGAACCATGACATAAAACGATAAGAGCCACAACCTTAGTATCGCCTTGGAACGATAAGTGATATAAAGTTACTAACGGGCTAAAATTTTACATGGCCATAACCTCACCCTCAGCTTCTGCAGTGGATCATACCATTTAGTTAGTTGTTCGGTCCTTGTGGTGATTCTCATGATAACCACCATGATGAATCAAAAACAATGACTCAATCGTTTTTATTTTTTACGGCGATTCCTGCTGGTGAATAGAGTATGTTTTAGTTACCCATCTATGTACTCAGACTTTAATTCTCTCTAAAATTTGTCTCCTTTTGTTCAAAGGTAACTGAGTGGCCACCTATTGGGAAAATAGCTGCTCATTCGGCTTACTTTATGTTTCATGGTATAAGTACCTGATTGTTAGTTTGGTTTTTCCCACCTCGATTTTTAACGTGAACAATTATAAGATATCACTTTTTTCACTGGACTGAGAATATAAATTTCAAGTATGTTATATATTTGATATATTATATAACGTATAAATGAACACAATTGCATTGGTTCAGAACTGCTTGGTATGTGATATTTTATGACCCGATGTTTTCCCATTGTTACTACAACTATATCAATCTAACAATAACACTAACCATAAACCGAAATCTAGAATATGTACGTTGATTGCGGCCAAAGGTTTTCTTACTTTAAAGGGTTTTATTTTGATTTAGACTTAATGTCCAGGTGAATATTATTCAGTCATGCTGAGACTATCCTGTTTTAAACGCGCGTTAAATAACAGATCTTGCTCATATTTTATGAAGTTCCCCGTACATCATACATAGTGCAGATTACGTTTTCCTTATGATCAATCGATATCAGTGATAATATTATGAGAAATAAGAAAGGTAATCGCAGTTTAGATACATTCGTCTGAATAGTCTTTATTAATTGGTTTTATTTAAATTTGCCTGTCTTTGTATTAACACCTCAATGTAAATTTGTAAAATTGCATTAATTGTCTCTGGCTCCATGTTGCCAGATTTACAGGGTCACTGATGAGGCTTGAGTAGTCGAAACCGCAGTGTTGACCATCCCTTATCCCATTAATGTTTACACTGCTCTTAAACGAACTCAGTTTTACTTTTTATTGTATAAAAATTGTGTTATGTTGAATATTGAGTCATTGAATTTGATGTGATATCCAACATAGTTTCGCTTTGGTCAATAAAGGTAGTCTCTTTGTAATGCATATCATATAATATTCAATGTCTCAATAGTTAAGAAATTTATACTTATGACATAATATATAATAAGCTAATATATTTATGATTTGAGGCCCTTTATGTTAGACAGATGGCGCATTTGACTGACTATTTATACTTACAAAAGTTTGATCTTTCACCAGCAACTCTCTGCCTACAATCTGGGCCCCTGGTGTTGTCTTAGTCTGTGATCTTCATTCGGCATTAAGAAAAGACGCCCATGCAAAAACACAAAGACCCGTATTGCTGCAAAATAAAAAAAAATGTTATGAGAATTGTTTTGATATTTTTTCTTATTCTTTTTTTCTCAAAACATATCTGTTAGTTAAATGTGAGAAGCGCAAAGACGCCTAAGCGTCAACAATTTTAATTCATTTCCAAAGATTTTTGGTAACTGTATGAATAAAGGTTTGTACCATAAGTTAAAATTGGCGTAGTTTTGATAGTTATTATCTTGTTCACTGTGTTTTTATCTTCTTTTAAGTAAAAGGTATATACGATTGGTGTTATGATAAGCTATTATATAAAATATGATATTTCTGATTATCAAATGATTGACAGTGAGTCGTGAAATATAGCCCAAAGAGAGGCATCAGCTTTCCTTTTTTCGATTTTGTCTTCGATTTTACGAACCGCGTGTTTCATTTATTTATTTATTATATTAGTACCTTGACAAAAAGTAACATAAATATAAATATAAATGAGAAATAACGGTTTACCAAATAGATAAGTGACAAATGATTTCATTTTTATTATTTAATTAATCAATTGTAAATAATAACATAGATATTGAAGTGTTTTTATTTATTTATCGTTTTATTTATTTAAATATTGTCACTTACCGTCTGTATCAGCAACCACTCCCACGACCCACAGGAGCTCCTTTACCAGTAGTGAACGTTCTTTTCCACACAGTTACTGTTTGATTGCTTTTGATTATAGAAATGAACTCAAGTATACCTTTACTGCAACGTGCGACATGCTGGCTAATTAGCAATACCATTGTTGTTTGCTGTCTTAGTATTACAAGACTAGTTAGGAGAATGACCATCTTTATTTCTTGAGTAAAAGTTATTCCTGTGTGCTCTTGTATGACCATGCATAAAATCGCTTGGGCAGATTCAGAGCGGTAAACCATTTATCAGGTGAACGATCAGTGATTTAGACTAAACCTGGACGCATAACTCGACCACCCATTTAAAGGGCCAAATCACCACCCGGACACTCTAGTTCCCTATGTATCTGATTAGCAACGCAACTGGAGTGTACATTCATTGCAACACAAACAAAAGTTCAAAAAAACAACTGAGGTCGGAGATAGTTGATAATGATAACCAAGTATAGTTACACTGGTCGGCCCCCGTGGCCGAGCTGGTCTGGTGTCTGGTTCGGGTTCGAGCCACGCACTGGCCACATGTGAGACAAGCCATGTTCTGCTTGCGGGTGTGCCAGGGAGTTTTTTTCTGGGGTTCTCCCGTTTCTCCGTACCTACTGAATGTCTAGTCTTATATAAGCTTAAATAATCTTGAAAGAGAAGTAAAACTGGATAAAAATAGTTACACTGATATACATGTATTGAGGGTGTGACAGCTTTGGTTGTCTGTCGAAATTTATACAAACGTGCAGGAAATAAAATGCGAAAAAGGTATGTTTAAATGCGCACATGCCCATAGCCGGGTATCTATCAGTCAGTGGACATTCTAGACCAGTACATGACAAAGCAGATGCGAACGTCTTCGATTCCATGTAGCCTAATTAGTAATACGATTGCACTTCATTTGTTGTCGCAAATCATTGCCAATTAGCATGGTTTTGTCAAACAAGAGAGTCTTAGAATAGATTTTAATTAAGAGTCAAAAGTTCGAAGTCGTGTTTTTGGCATTTGTGGTTCGTATGTCAAACCCAATTATCTGCCCGGTGTCTTTTTTCATCCACTCACATTTGAGATCTGTCTGAACTTGCGGTCACTTCAATTGAATTTATATACTAAGTTCCTCAGCCAACATTTTGTGGTTTCGTGTGATTCATCTGAAATTCGGAATTGACGTAGCCAATCCATTTTTAAGAGGACCTGTAAGAAAACAAACGCCACGCTTTTTTTTCGTTCGCATATTGGATTCATATAACTATAGACAATCATCTTGTATAAACCAACTTTTTCGAGCAGCAAAACACATCAAAAGGAGTTTCTCATTGTCGTGCTACATTTGAATCAATAATGCTTAATCACATGGTAGACATCTGCATTGTCAATGACGTGAGCATGTGGCGCTGAACGCCTAAAACATGCAATTCACGAGTACCCAAAATCATTAGCATTGAACGGTATGTGTCAAAATTGCAATCGGCGATTTTCCAAGAATTTAAACGAAAAAATCACGATCCCGCGCGAGGCACGGAAAATACACTTTTTGCCAGGAGGCAAGTTCCCGCGCATGCGCATGAAAATCTTTGAATTGATAGCAAAGAACATTTTCGAATCATTTTGATGCTGATTGAACACAAAAGTTTTCACATAATTGGCCGATTTAAAAGATGAGAGATGAAAATAAAATTGCGTTGACTGTGGAACTCAGCTTTGACAATTTTGTTTCTAAACACACACACACACACGCGCGCACGCGCACACACACACACACACACACACACACACACACAAATATGATATTGATTATAAAAACGATAAGAATAACATTAGACCAGGAAGGTATCGCAGAATACCAGACAGGGCTCAACATGTAGCTATCACATTTTATAAAAAAATATTTCTATGCATGGTAAATACAGTTACAACTAGTGAGTATAGAAACCTCCGTGGTGCAGTGGTTGGTGCGTGATCTTATCGAGGACATCATCTCAGAAGGTTGCATCCCAATTGACTGGCAGGAGAGTTACATTGTCAATTTGTACAAGGGCAAAGGAGATGCTCTGAACAGTACAGGGGCTTGAAGCTGATTGAACAGACGTGTAGTAGAAGGACTCATCCGGCAAAGAGTTGAGATTGATGAGATGCAGTGTGGGTTTATGTCAGGTCGTGGCACTACAGATGCGATTTTCATTGTCCGTCAACTACAAGAAAAGCACTTAGCTGCTAACAAGCTGCTCTACATGGCCTTCGTTGATCTGGAAAAAAGCATTCGATCGGGTCCCACGGGGTGTCATCTGGTGGGCAATGCGAAAATTAGGAATCGACGAGTGGCTAGTGCGCCTTGTCCAGTCCATGTATAAAGACGTGAGAAGTAGGGTAAGAGTTGGCAGTGGATACAGTGAGGAGTTTGGTGTCAAAGTAGGTGTTCATAAGGGCTCTGTCCTAAGCCCGCTTCTCTTCATCATTGTGTTAGAGGCTTTATCCAGGGAGTTCCGAACAGGCTGCCCTTGGGAGCTGTTGTATGCAGATGACTTGATGATTAGTGCTGAGTCCATGGAGGAACTACTGGTAAAGCTGAAGACATGGAAAGCAGAGATGGAGAGGAAAGGCCTTCAAGTGAACATGCTGCTTCGTCCGCTAGGTCGTTCCCAGTTACATTGCAATGCGAAAGGACACCATTCCATATAAAGAATGATGTTGGCCCGTATTATACTGTCAACTATCTGATTAATCTATTTGGTCTCTGGCCCCAATCTGGACCTTCTGAAAAAATCTAGAAAGGATCCCTGTGGCGTCTGTCAGACAGGTGTAGGAAGAAATGCTATCTTCTGTGGTGGCTGTTTGTCCTGGATCCACAAGAAATGCAGTGGAATCAAAGGCCCCTTGCGCCCTGATCCTGATTTCAGATGTGCTCGCTGCCTAGGAAAGGCACGTCCAATAGATGGAAAACTAGTGAAGGAGGTTCAGGTCGATGACGAAACAGTTGAGGCTGTTCCAGAGTTCTGTTATCTGGGAGACATGCTTTCTGCTGGTGGTGGTTGTGAACTGGCTGCAATAACGCGTTGCAAATCTGATTGGGGCAAGTTCCGACAGCTACTCCCTTTACTCACCAACCGCAATCTGCCACTTTTGACCAGAGGTCGAGTTTATTCAACTTGTGTGAGAAGTGTAATGCTGCATGCGGCAGAAACGTGGGCCATGACTGTGGCTACACTTAACCGCCTACGGCACAATGACCGTGTGATGATCCGCTGGATCTGTAATGTCAAGGCGAATGATGAAGTAAGCTCAGACTCCCTTCTCTCAAAGCTTGGACTTCAGGATATAGATGTGGTGCTTCGCTCCAGCAGAATGAGATGGTATGGACACGTAGAGCGCAGCAAAGGCTGGATTGCTCAAGTACGCAAGCTGAACATAGTTGCACAGAAAAGATCTGGCAAGCCAAGGAAATCATTGGATGAAGTGTTGTTAGGCGACAGAAAAAGCTAGGAATGGATACTGCTGATCCTCAGAATTGCTCAGAGTGGAGAGGTCGTCTAAGAAGGAGACTTGTCAAACAAGTCCAACCCTCAGTAGAGGACAACGGACTATAAAACGGATATGATGATGATGATGATGATCACTCGCCTTGTAAACCAGGCGTCGCAGGTTCGATTCGGGGCTTCTCCAGTCCATCGGATGGGACTATAAACCGAGGTCCCGTCTCCATATGACATTAGCTGTTGGTGGGACGTTAAACCCGAATCAACCAACCAACCAACAATTTCACTAGTGAGTCAGTCATAATGTGTTACACATAACATCCGTTTGAATGAGATATTACAAAGTTCCTATTGTGTTTCACTGCTTGGCGCCATTATCAAAATATTACTTCAGTACAATTCTCCGCAAACGGTTGCATAGCTTCTGGTTTGTCTGTATTGGTTTGTAGTATATTCAGCTACCTGTCTGGGAATATATGAAAAGTAAATATATTTTAAAACTTTTTCGTTAACGTTCGTAAAGCACACGATCCGACGCGATCATCACGATTCGCCACTCGTACCGAATCGTGGAACGTTGCGAGAAGTTTAAGTTAAGGTACGAGCTGATGCGACTTGACCTGTTGACCACCTAACAACTAACTAAATGTTGATAATAATTACAGAAGATGAGAGTGAGGTTAGGCGCCTGTAAAACCGGTTTAAGCTACCCCCCCCCCCCCCCAGTAATTTTATATTACTGATCGTTCCGATGCGATACTTCTGTCGTGATTTCAATTGTTTTATGTTTCGGAGTCGCGTTTTTGTGCTGTTTGAACTTTATATACGTTTTCATATTTTTTATTCAAGTTCGGGTTACTGAGTGACCGCCTATTGGGAAATAGCTGCTCACTCGGTAAATACGATATGTTTTCTAAGTATAAGTTCTTAATTGTCAATTTGGTTTACTTCGGTTTTTCACCCTGTATACCGTTGATGCAACCAAATTTGTTACGGCACAGATTGATGCAACATTTCACGAAGGTAGAGGGAAATGGAGAACGGTAGGTTGACCATTAATTCAATATTACAGGCATTAATGTTAGGATGTCTGGGTCGTGTCTTTGTGGGAAAACAAAGTAAGGATACCTTCAGTTTTTGCCATAAGTAGTTTGTTAAAAAAAACCTTACCTTGTGTCAGAAATTATAAATTCCATTGGAGAAATATGCCACCAGATACACGAAAATTGATTATGATTGCTAATTGCTCAAATCCTTCATCGCCGTTTGTCATTATCAAAGTTTCAATATAAACCGGAATCATTCCTTGTTTCATACCACCAAACAACAATCATGTATTCGAGCCGACTTTTGCACAATATGGTGTTAAGACGCATAGGTTGGATCGTTTGGGAAGCAACGTACGTCAATGAGTGCATTGCTTGGATACTACCTACGTACAAGAGGTGTTTTTGAAAAATGATGCTAACTACGGCGGATCTCTAAGCCAAAAATGATTTTTCTTACGGCGGACACTTTCGCAGAATGAAAATGATGTTTAATTTTTGTGCTGTGAATTGACAGCTTAAGTATCAATTTGAATAAAATATTTGATTTTTTTAATCAATCTACACGTGTATGCAAATATGTTGAAAAGTGTATAACCCTATACATGTTCTCCATAATGCAGCAAGTAACTCTCCCGATATTCTTACTCGTTGTTTATATGGTCGATTTATTGCACAATGTAAATGTGTTTTTTTTTTCACCTTGCTTTTGATCTGGTAATCTTTTCTGGAATATGACTGATGCTAGTGCGCCTGCAAACAGTAGTTTGTTACGCCCCTCCCGTTTTAGAAAAGATGATCGTATGCTATATGTAGCACTATTGCAACAAACATAGTTGAATCCCTACCAGGCATTTTGGGGAAAGGAGTGGGGATAATGGCTAGTTCATGGGCTACATGGTGCATTCGTGATAATTTGTGGGGAGTTACAGAACAAGCACTTTAAAGGTGGGGGTGGGGAGTTTTGAGCATGTGCAAATACTTTTTAGGGAGATGGTGTAAGCAATGGCCGGGGGTGTCAACCCATTACTTTCAGGTACAGGGAGTCCATCTGGAGGGGCCTTCTGTAGTCTTAACATAGTGCGCTAGCAACAACATACGTAACCCTATTTCAGACGTACATTTTTTCTAAGCTATCAAGAAAAATGCGCAACGAGATATTTTAATGAGTACCGAGTGAAAAATAGTTTCTGAATCTGTGCATGGGACCCTCACTGACGCTCCCTCTCCTTGCACCCGAGGGTCTGGTACGAAATTTAGAACAAGTGCCTTTCTCAGCACGATTTAGCCGCTTAAATTTACTATTAGAATTAAACACGAAAAACCACTAAGATACACAACCCTATTGCATTGAAACAGACAGTTTTGACAAGTGAAAACACACACACACACACACACACACACACACACACACTTAACGCCCATTTGTCCAGATGCTGATGCCGACAGTGCCACACATGTATCATTGCACACAGCACATACGTCACATTTGTCGAGTAAGGAGCGCGATGGCGTAATGGTAGAATAGGGCACCAGAGCGAGAGGTGCTGGATTTGATACCTAACTTCACCATGTAGTCTGCTTGAGAAAATCACTTAAGTTCTCCACAGTGCCGATAAACAACTAGGATGCGTTGGCTCTGTCCGACATGACTAAAACTGTTGATTGGGACGTTTGAAGTCATTGCAAAACGAAACAAAAAGTTTTGGAAGCTAGTGGAAGACGTATACAAGAAACACTGGCAGCAAAAATATGCAAAAATCACATAGCCCCGCTCACTCAAGCTTTAACGGTCATAGGATTTTCCATTCCGCAAAAGTGTTCGCCGTAAGAACTATCATTTTTCGACCAAAGATCCGCCGTAGATAGCATCATTTTTAAAAAGAACACATTGGACGTACGTTGCATCTAGGCAATGAACTCTTTGACGTACTTTGCTTCCCAAACGATCCAACCTAGGTGTGTTAACACCATATTGTGCAAAAGTTTGCTCGAGTTAAGGACTGTCTTTTGGTGGTATGAAACAAGGAATGATTCCGGTATATACCGAAACTTTGATATTTACAAACGATGATGAAGGATTCGAATAATTAGCAAACGTAATCAATTTTCGTGTTTCTGGTGGCATATTTCTTCAATGGAATTTATAATTTCTGACTCAAGGTAAGCTTTTGTTACAAACTACTTATGGCAAAAACTGAAGGCATCCTTACTTTGTTTTCCCACAAAGTCACGCCCCAGACATCCTCGCATTAATGCCTATAAAATTGACATGATCGTCAACGTACCGCTCTCCATTCCCCCCTATCTTTGTGAAATGTTGCATCAATCTGTGCCGTAACATATTCAGTTGCATCAACGGTATACAGGGTGGTTTTTGGAGTGGGAATTTCTTTCTGAGAGCGCCTTTTACTGATCATTGCCTACTTGTACCTTTTTATACGTGTTGATGCAGTTTGTTCCGATTTGATGTGATTAAGTCACGACTGTTACGATATAGCTTACCGATCAGCTAAGAATAAAGTACATCATCACGAATGATAAGAGTTTACGATTTGACATGATCCATCGCGCGCAGATACGTTTGGATATGTTTCTACGTTCATCTCGACACGATGCAATATGCTGCGATAAATCTCACGATAAGGACAAAGATTATCAGGATTCAAGCCACGATTGGATGCGATAGTAGTGTTAAAAGCGCTACCGAGCATCGACTATTTCGCTTGAACTTGTACATAACACGAATAAAACTGCATTTCTAAGCCGTTTTATATCACAGTAGAGAGGGTGGTGATTGTCTGAATGACTTACGTCCCAGACACTCTAAGCACGTGCTACAGGCGCGCATCAAACGTTAAATGCGCATCCCACACTGGGGCACGTTACTGCAGCAATAATTCTAATATCGGAACGCGCATGTAGCGTACATTGGTGAGCCTAAAACGTGTGTCAAACGCGTTCAAATCGTATTCAACGCGCATGTAACGCGCGTGTAACGTATTCAGAATGTATCAGACTACGCCCGAGATACGCCGAGCTTCTAGAAAATTTTTAAAAATATTTATTTTTTTTTAGCCCAAACGCGCACGAAACGCGCTCCGACTTTTAGCGACATACAGCGACGCGTACGGGACGTACACCAACCGTATCCATTATTTCAACACGCTCGGCGCGCGTTTGGATTATACGCTACTGCTGTTTAACCTGGAACTATAATAAGTTCTAGTTCCCATGGATTGCATCAGGAGTCGGGAAATTAAACAGAGTGGCTCATTCAACTCGAGTCTTCCCTACTGCATTATTCTGGCACTTTTGTGCATTCTTCTACAAGAAACTAGAATCGTCAGAATGTCTGAAGGGAAGCTTTGTTTAAATAAGAACGATAGAAACACTTCATAAATTAATAAATAAATAAATCTAAATAAAAAAAAAAAAAAAAAAAAAAAACGGAAAAGAGACGTGCTGCATAAAAATCATGTTTCTTTGGAGCACTGGGATTGAGACAATAGTAAGATTTTTTTTAATTCAGTTTTACGTCCCTTTCAAGATTAGCTCATTATGAGACGGGCCAATCAGGAGGTGGGCGAAAACGGGAACCCCGAGAAAACCCCCCTTGCAGAACTTGGCCGGTCTCACATATGGCCAGAGCGGGGCTCGACCCCACACAGCGGTGACATGCCGCCAAAGAGCGCTCTTGACCGCTCGGCCACGGGGGCCGCTACAAAAGAAATACTCTATTACTTTATTACAATTTAATTGTTTAACTGATATAAACAACAATAAAATAAGATGAGAAGAGCTTGAATTTTATCGTAAATTGATTGCCGTTCAAACGTTATTTAAATTTTACCGCCCGAAAATAAATGATAATTAAATGCAATGATATTTTACGAAAAATTGCTTAATTAAGTTTCATTATTTTATAAAGTCTAATTATTTTTGTTTTATGCGGCATGTTTCATAATTCTTTGCTCAAATGAATTTTCCTGACTTTTATGTAACTCATCTATTTGTACACACACAACTACACGCAGCGTGTAAAATTGCAAGCGAATAATTGTGGACACTGTTGAATATAAACATTTTGACAAAAGCAAACATTTTCACAGACTTATAAAAATTATACCAAAATGTACGTAATTAATCCAGCTACACTGTGATATGAGGACAAATATTGCAAATACAAATTAAAGGCTTATTTTGATGTGTCAAAGTAGCCAAGGTATAACCAAATTTGTAACTTTTTCGCTATCAATCGCTATATATCTTATACATTTTGATACAAAATTGATATGGCTTGCAAGTAACTCAAAAGTGACAAAGTGAAAAATTATTCAATTTTCTTATAAAATATATCATTGGAAAGCTAATGAAAGCAGCTTTGTAAAAAATATGAGGACAAAATATCCAACTTTATTAATAAACTTTAATTAGGACAATTAGTCTGCCACTCCGTTAAACTTCCATATTAAAAATTAATACTGCGGTAGCCAGGTAATGTCGCGGCCGCTTCACGGATAAAGGCAGAAATCCAGGTAAGGTCTGTAGTGAAATGTCAGATATAGTTGCGAAATGAGAAGAAGAAGAAGAAGAAGAAGAAGAAGAAGAAGAAGAAGAAGAAGAAGAAGAAGAAGAAGAAGAAGAATGAGGAGGAGGAGAAGAAGAAGAAGAAGTAAGAAGAAGAAAAAGAAGAGGAAAAGAATATTAAGAATAAGATAAGAAAATATTAATAATAAATAAATCGATAGCATATACAATAATGTTAAATTTTTTCGTGATTGTCCGTTGCTCTCCGTATCTTTTCGTAACCGGATATGCCGGTTTTCTGTCAGGCTAAATGAAACTAAACAGGAAATCCAACCCAATCCAACGCACTCTGACGGTGTACCCAACAGTTCGGTGGACTCCGTAGAATTCCGTGATCGTACCGACAATTTCAATTATCTCCCTTGTAAAATCAAATAAACAATTATGTTTTTCTTCACACAAATAAAAATTGAGTTCGTTTGAATTTAAAGTATTTTTTTTGCAAATGAAACTTTTGAACTCTGTGCACAGACACCAAGAAACTGGTGATAAAAATGTCTGCAGGTTTATTTTGGACACAATTACTGTCTGAAAATTATTTACTTTATATATACATTGCATGTAGATCATATAGCAAATAGAAAACGCCTTTCCAGTTCAGGTTTCTGAATGGCCTGGGTTGCAGGTTCGATCCTAGTCTTGTCCAAACCCAACAACAAAAAATAACTTCCCGGTTGAGCCTAAAAAAGGGTTTCTGTTAAGTCACTCGCCTTATAAATTCGGGGTCAAAGTTCGATCCCAGGCTTTTCCATAAACAACAACAAAAATCAACCTCCTAACCGGTTTAGCTTTCGGGTGCTCCCGGACCAACAAACAACCTCCTAGTACTGATCAGCTTGCCCAGGAAAGGTAACAAAAATGTTAGATTATAAAATTCGTTGAAATTATAAAATTCGTAATCGTTTTACTATATTTTCTAAAGTGTAACCATCTACACTGGTATCAGTAGAAATATGTATTTACGCTACAGCCAGTTAGACTTCTTCAGCACCGTGAGCACACGGGGTCGTGGTGGTAGAGCATCAGACAATGACCAGAGGACCAGGATTCGAACCCATTCTTACATCTCTGACCAGGCAGCGCTGTCCTAAGTTTCTTAAAATTGGAAAAATAAATGGCATTGTTATATATATATATATATATATATATATATATATATATATATATATATATATATATATATATATATATATATATATATATATATATATATATCTTTCTTCAATCAGTCAGCTCAAAAGCGTCATGATGCTTATGTTCACTGTTATGTATCTTGCTGACTCAAAATAAATTTTGGTGGTCCATGCGGCCAAGTGGCTAAGTGCACTAACCCATTTAATCATCTCACAGCTGTGTCTGGTGCAGTGTGCCAGGTGGTTTCTCTCAGGCTTCTCTCATTTTCGCCCCACTTACTGATTGGCCCATCTCATATGAACTGAATAAATCTTGAAAGGTACGTAGAACTGAGTAAAAAAAAAACTTACATGTGACTCAGCAGTGGTAGACATATACACATATTTCTCATTAGATGACGGCCCTTCCTCACTAAACTTCTGTACAACCCTGACATTAGTTATCATCACCACTGACCCTGGCCGTTGTTCTGTGTCTCCAAGCCCCTGAATAATTTCAAAGTTTTACTGTGTATAGTAAGGCTAGTGACATTAATAAAATATGAGCCTGTGAGTGAGAAAAACAACAATTTGGGTTTACAACCAGGTCTGACACAAACCGGGCTGAACAGTCACAGACGATGGTAAGAGGCTGGAAATTTTGGATTTAGAAAGTAGAGGAATTGTACTATCTGTGTAGCGAAAACAAAGACGCTGATTAGCTTCGCAGGGAATGCGAAGCTGATCTGCGCATTTGTTTTAGCCTATGCAGATTGTTGGTTTTTCCCCAGCGGCAGCTCATATGTCTTCAAACGCTTGCATTTCTATGCAAAGTATACAGCAGCAAATTTAATGCTAGAAAATGCAGAGATCTGCAAATAATAAAAATTATTGCAGGGACATAGTCTGCTATATATACTAATAGTTTAATGAAATAATACAAATTATTGCAGGGACATAGTCTGCTATATAGTCACGTGAAACATTGCATGTTGTGGTTTTAGGCCACTGATTTAGTTCAACACTGTACCACAAGGCTCTTAAGTTTTCTTTTTGTTGATCATACAGTTTCTGACTAAATCTATCATGTAGGTGGAGCCACCGTCTCACCCAGTATTCTGTAAATGTATGTATCAAATATGAGCCGCATCACGAGAAAACCAGATCTTGCATGCGCGAAAACAAAGATGCAGAGCAGTTGTGCAGTAATCAGCGCCTTTTATTCGACTACAAGGATGATATTTCAAGCGTGTCTTCCACAACTGTGACCATGAAGGGCCGGTTTGAGTCAGAGCTGTCGGAAATCCCAAAGACAGACTCTTTTGTGTCACGCCTCATACGAGTCGAGTCGTAACAAAAAATACTATTTGACATTTTCACTGATTTTGAGACAAAGACAGAAAAACATGATCATTTTTTTTTGTAGCTAAAATGCCAATATTTTCTTGTCAGAATGGAGAAACAGTAGCTCTTAGCGGTGTACTTTATGTAACTTTAGTTCTTAGCAATGTATTTAATGTGTTTTTCTAACCATTTGCTCAAAATAAAACTGTTTACACATTGTTGGAACTCTGGCAAATAACTCTTCCAAGATGGTCCACAAAAATGTTCTCTAATTATGTCCCTTACTACAATACTCTAAATTATTGGAGCCGTGACGATAGAAAACCGGTCTTCGGGGTTTCTGATCAAGTCTGACACAGACCGGCCTGTACAGTCTCAGAAAGAGGCCAGAAGCTTGAAATTTCAGTTGTAGGAAGAAGAGAAATTGTACTATCCGTGTAGCAAAAACAAAGGCGCTGATCAGCTTTGCAGTTACTGCAAAGCTGATCTGCTCCTTTGTTTTCGCATAGGCAAAAATCCGGTTTTCTCACGATGCGGCTCATGGTGCTAGGTTGTGTCCTTGAGTAGGCCATATTAACTCCTCATGGTACTGGTTAATACCTAGTAAAAGATGACTCTGACATCACTGAAAAACTGTTGACTACAACATAAAACTACGATTAGCCTAATTATTTAGTTTTGATGCACTCACACTCTATGATTAATACTTAAGATACTCACCCAACTTGTCGCCTGTTCAACAGTTTACACCGCCACGGCACCAACTGAACATTATCTAACAAACACCTCACTTCAGATATTCAGGTTAATATCTATATCGTGAAATTCTGTATTCCTCAGCACAGGCCTGAACCTCGGTACATACTGGAAACCTCTCTTCACAGTGTAACATTTCAACAATATCACATTGCCTTCTTTCATACTGAAAATTGAGACAAAAGGTATAGTGAGCCTTGTGGTTGTAATTCCCAGCTTTTACATGTGAGCCACCTCGTGGGAAAACCAACAATGTGGTTTCCGAACAGGTCCGATAAGCACAGAAGAAGGCTAGAAGCTTGAAATTTTGGATTTAAGTAGAAGAGGAATTGTACCATCCGTGTAGCGAAAACAAAGGCGCTGATCAGCTTCGCAGTTACTGCGAAGCTGATCTGCGCCGTTGTTTTCGCCTTTGCTGATTGTTGGTTTTCCCATGTGGTGGTTCATATAACTGACCGGTTGGACCTTTTTTCAGATTGCCTTGCTCTTTTAGCAAGGATGCTTCTATACATTGAAGTTGTATCTTCACAGTTATTTGTTTGTTCAATAAGTCGCTTGGTGTATAGATCGCGGGGTAAGTTGCACAGCGCGTCATCTAGCTTGTTGAAGAACTCTTGGTTTCATATGGGTTGGCTTTCATAAATGTTTCGATCAACGGGTTCGAACTTTTCTTCAGAGAACTCCAGCGCAGTTGTATTGTCGGAATGTATCATGCGGCTCGATGCCATAGTCGTAGGTATGATCTTGATAGTTCTTATAGGACTCATGAGAATAAGCGTATGAATTAGTTTGAAATGGTAATATTTTTCTGATTGCGCCTTTTCCTGATCTTTGCCTACTTGTACCTTTTTAAAGTCATCGAAACCACAAATTATCAACATCAAACCGTACAAATTACAAAACTTTAGTTACTAGTAGTCCAGTAGCCCTTCTAGTTGATTGTTTACATGGCGGACAAACAACTAAGACATACTATTGGCATAAAGTTAAGTATATTTTTATGTTACCTCGAATTTCAAAGAAATAAAATAAAATTTCAGATTTTATTTTCATCGTGTATGTGAATCAATATTTTAGGGATAAAACTTTGATAAATTCGATTCGCTTATTGCAACATTGATCACGAGCGAGAAGCTCGAGTGACAACACTTTTCACGAGTTGTTAAACACGCATGATTCTTCTTTGCAGTTTAGTAATTTACAAGTCTTCAAAACAAATTTTATGAAAAAAAAATGCACGTAGAAAGAAATGTGAAGGTGAAAATTGCGATTTGTAAGCATGAGAGAGTCTGTTTAGAATCAACGTCAGACGAGGAACAAGTACGCAAAGATCAGGAAAAGGCGCAATCAGAAAAAGATTCCCACTCCAAAAACCGAGATGGGAAAAAACTTAATTAACAATCAGGTACTTATACAATGAAAACATAAGCCAAATGGGCAGCTATTTTCCCAATAGGTGGCCACTCAGTTACCTAAACTTAACTAAAATTATGAAAACACACATGAGGCGCCAACAGCACAAAAAACTTTAAACACCAAGAGATAAAACGAAAGAACCACCACAGAAGTATCGCCTTGGAACGATCAGTAATATAAAATTACTGGCGGGCTTAAATCGATTTTACAGTTATCTAGAGACCCGTTTCTGTGTTCATCATAGAGGTTCGACGCCTCCCTGGTGATCGCTCAACTGGACCTTGTGTGCAGGTCGTGCCCATGTTCGACACCTCCCTGGTGATCGCTCAACTGGACCTTGTGTGCAGGTCGTGCCCATGTTCGACGCCTCCCTGGTGATCGCTCAACTGGACCTTGTGTGCAGGTCGTGCCCATGTTCGACACCTCCCTGGTGATCGCTCAACTGGACCTTGTGTGCAGGTCGTGCCCATGTTCGACGCCTCCCTGGTGAACGCTCAACTGGACCCTGTGTGCAGGTCGTGCCCATGTTCGACGCCTCCCTGGTGAACGCTCAACTGGACCCTGTGTGCAGGTCGTGCCCATGTTCGACGCCTCCCTGGTGAACGCTCAACTGGACCTTGTGTGCAGGTCGTGCCCATGTTCGACGCCTCCCTGGTGAACGCTCAACTGGACCCTGTGTTCAGGTCGTGCCCATGTTCCACCCTCCCTGGTGAACGCTCAACTGGACCCTGTGTGCAGGTCGTGCCCATGTTCGACGCCTCCCTGGTTAACACCCAACTGGACCCTGTGTGCAAGAAACTGTGTCTGGGAAAGGTGGTGTAGGGTTAGTTCTCTTCCGACCGCATTCTTGATTTAAAAGTGTTAAACGTTACTTTAAATTCCCAAAAGTAACTAAACAAGTTGCTTGAACCCATCGTTAAGCACTTCCTTAACACCCTTAACGACCAGAATATGGTACTACAAGGTAAAAGTGCAAGGCTACACCGTGCAGGCACCACCGAGGAATACAAAAATCAGCGCCACATTGCTAACCTTGTCGCAAGGCTTTGAGTCCCATCTAACACGTATGGGACATTGAGTTTAAAACCGTGGCAAAAACCAGCCATGTCCAATATTAGCTAGCTTTACCAAGTGGTCGAGCTTCCTGTGATGTTAGTTGGCCTTTTTTCAGCATATTCTGAGACTGGGTGCCCAAAAGTAAATCTTTAGAAAAAAAAATCTTCACAGTCTTGGTATTTTCTGAGAAGTTGTGCTCACCTTTGGCCTCCGGAATTTTTCTATTGATTTTTTTTTATTTTATGGGTAATTTTCTTTGTGCTGTTACAAGCCCTTTGCTTACTTGTGCATTGATTATGTTTTCTTCATTAAATGTCTGGTATATTGTTTTTGTCAAAATGTATAACAAAATTTTGAAATGTTTCAAAATATTTTATTGTTAGCGTTCTAAATTCACAAGTGGAAAATGCTTAACTTTATGCCCTAGTATATAAATATATAATAAGTCTTTTTAATCTAAATATTAAGAAATACAAACTACATGTATTTCAAAGACACCCATCAACGATATACATAAATTGCGGACACGGACACTGCTTGCATGCATATTTCAAACTTTGAGGACAAGTCAACGTCTCAATTGATTTAATTTCCGTGTGAAGTTTAGATCAGGACAGCGAAAACAAAGCTGTTCGTGAGATTTCAATAAAACTATTAGGTGTTTTCCTCAAAATAATAAGCCCACAAAAATACGGATGTTAATAAAGCTTTGCCACTGAAAAACATCCTTTGCCGCATGGCCTGAGTAACTGGTCAATGCGTTTGTTTTTCGGTTCGTGGATAGTTTAATTAATATTCAAGAAGTTACAGTCTCAGATAAGCCGAGCTGTAAAAGTTTCTCAGATCCACGAAATTACAGTACATAACCGAATGCAACTCAGTGTTTCGTGGTGTTGCTCTCATTATGAAAACAGGACCATGCAATAAGAAGAGATTTTTTAACTTTAAAACTTGAAAATTTTCAGCGGAAAAAAAAGATTATAATTTTCTTATTTTTGCTCAAAACATATATCGTGGGTACACGTTAGAACCGCCTCGCCGAGGCGGTTCAAACGAGTACCCACAATCTATGTTTTTGGTTAATAATAAGAAAAATAGGTATACCCTGCATACCCCGGTTTTGCTATAAAAAGTGGGGTTCAAGGGGGTACACATTACACGGACATGTTTTCCTGATGCTATTCATTAGGCACGCGTTTGTCAAAGTCTAAACACAAGGTGTAGGAAATGATCTAGGTATAATTTAGAAAATTACAATGGAAGAGTTTCGACTTTATATCCCATTGGTGTTAGTCATCTTGTTAAATCCTACGTCTGTGGCATCGTCAGAGTGCTCTGACGGATTGTTTAAACACTATTATGACACCGGGACTACAGAACCAACAGTGAAGCTCTCGGTGGTGATGTCAATAAGACGACAAGGGGAGGGGATGACATGTGGGCCGATAGTCGAGTCACAGTTACAGGTTCTGGCAGCTATACAGTGGACGGTAGAGAGAATCAATGATGGCGGATTGATGCCGTTTGCTAAACTAGGTACGTGAAAAATGTTAGCGTACAATTTTACATTTAAATTGCTTTCCAGTAGACAGACATCTAAATATGAATCTGAATAGTTTACTGGTGACACGCCAAGTGACATTATTTCACCATGGGGATCGGATGGGGGCGAAATTAGTCCCTATATAGAACGCACGAGCGAGTTAAGGTGAATAATAATCATTAGACGACGGGTGCCTGAACAGTCTGCTAAATTAACATGGATAAGTAGACATAACGTGGCTACTGAAATCTGTTTCTAGACAAAATATACACTAGCTATAAAATGTACAGTGCGTCATACTCGAATATGTCAGGTGTTTGCTACTCCGTAGCCAACGATGTTGTTCTTCTGGATATTTGTAATGAATAATAAAATGTAAAAGTTTGATCCTTTGGAAGCAATAAAAACATTTAAAGGGAGATCGTATAGACTATATTGAACAATTTTGGGTAATGAACCCTCGTCAGTAGCCCTTGTTAAACCGGCAACGAAAGCCAGGCTATTGTACTGTAATCATTGCTTAGAAGTACGTTTCAAAACGTTAGTGTTTTGATCACTCTGAATATCTTTACTGGTCTCAAAGGACTAAAAACTAAAATATAATCTGCACTATGAATGATGTACGGGGAGACGTTTTAGGGCCGCCACACGGCACAACACCAGCTGCAGAAATAGCAAATACAGTATAAAGGTTTGATCCTTGGAACCAGTAAAACATTCAAAGGGAGATAGTATGGACTATATTGCACAATTTCGGGTGATGAACCCTCGTCAGTATCCCTTTTTAAACCGGCAACGAAAGCAAGACTGTTGTACTGTAATTTCAAAATTTTACACGAGAAGTCTAAATCAAAGACACATTACTAAAACATGTCATATAATTTAAACATTGCTTACAAGTACGTTTCTAAACGTGAGTGTTTTGAACACTCTGAATATCTGCACCGATTTACTGATGCTTTTGAAGATAATATAGTCCTTAGGTTATTTTTATCACTTTTTGCAATTTGAACTTAGTCGTTTTTCGGCGGCATTTTCGGCGGCATTTACACAAAGAAAGTGCAAGTGGTTTGGATATAAGTTATTCTCAGATTATATTTGTGTAGCTAAACAATCAAGGCGGGGGACATAAATTCTCTGAAATTGCTTGTTTTGTTCGTTTTAATGTAAACGAATAGTGATAATAATTGAAAATAATTAATAATTGAAAAAGTAGAAATAGTCCTACGGGGTCATGTAGAATATCAGTCAAATATGATCTGTCCGTAATATGCACAACCCCTTTTTGTTGTGAAACTTGGGTTGACAGGGGTATACCTTTTTTCTTTATTATTATTATTATTATTATTATTATTATTATTATTATTATTATTATTATTATTATATCTATAACATAGATTGTAGGTACTCGTTAGAACGGGCTCGGTGAGGCGTTTCTAACGTGTACCGACAATACATGTTTTGAGAAGAAAAAAAACAAATAGCCCAAGGGCAACGATCGCTCACCTGAGAGTCAGCAAGTACAGTCAATGGACAAAATGATGTTTGCATCTACCACTTTTCAGATCTCAGGCTGCAATAGTTTTCAAAATATCCATTGTTTTCACTTTTTCCCATGTAAAAGCCTATGTTTCCAAAATTGACCTTTGATTGGCCAAGCGGTTTCAAAGAAGAAGATCTTTGAAAAGTGTGTATGAATGACGGACAGGCCAAGGTCAAGAGATGACCTTGACCTAAATCAATCACATACCTTCATTGACTCCATTAGTTGTTTTGCATCTACCACTTTTCAGGTCTCAGGCTGCAATAGTTTTAAACAATCCTTAGTTTTCACATTTTCCCATGTAAAAGCCTATGTTTCCAAAATTGACCTTGCTGTAAAATAGGTCAAGGTCATCCTAGGGTCATCATTTTATCAAACTATGATGGACTGGAATCCCAAATGCTACATACCAAGTTTCGTGAAAATCGGCCTGCCGGTTCAGAAGAAGAAGATTTTTGAGTGTTTTTTACCATATATGGGCGTGGCGGCCATCTTGGTCATGTGAACTGGATTTCGCGATCAAACTTTCGTTACCCCTACCCATGGATGCTCAACATAAAATTTCACTTTGATTGGCCAAGCGGTTTCAGAGAAGAAGATCTTTGAAAAGTGTGTGTGGACGACAGACAGGCCAAGGTCAAAAGATGACATTGACCTTAATCAATTACATACCATCATTAGTTGTTTGCATCTACCACTTTTCAGGTCTCAGGCTGCAATAGTTTTCAAAAAACCCATAGTTTTCATTTTTTCCCATGTAAAAGCCTATGTTTCCAAAATTGACCTTGCTGTAAAATAGGTCAAGGTCATCGTAGGGTCATCATTTTATCAAACTATGATGGGCTGGAGTCTCAAATGCTACATACCAAATTTCGTGAAAATCGAACTGCCGGTTCTGGAGAAGAAGATTTTTGAGTGGTTTTTACCATATATGGGCGTGGCGGCCATCTTGGTCATGTGACCCAAACTTCGCGATCAAACTTTTGTTCCCCCTATCCATTGATGCTGCACATAAAATTTCACTTTGATTGACCAAGCGGTTTCAGAGAAGATGTTTGAAATTGTGGACGACGGACGGACGACGGACGGACGCTGGACTGATTGGTATACTATATATAAGCCCACCTTGTGAGCCTTCGGCTCAGGTGAGCTAAAAAATAAAATTAAACTCTTTCATTTTTTAATGATTTTTTTTTCGGTTTTCAGTGTTGATTTTTGCTCATTTTGAATAAGCATCTTTAAAAGTCGGTGAAACTGAGGTTGGTCACACAAACATACACCTAGTTCATATAACGTTTTGTTAAATGACATTGAAAATTGAATAAAGCATAAGGAAAACTTGATAATAACATAAAAACATAGGATGATATGAACAAAAGAAGCGACACAAAAGGCTTGAAAGAGATGTGAAACAAGGAAGTTGAGCTGGCATTGATTATAAAATTAGGAAATTTTAGCGATTCTAAAGCATGTGAAACTACCCAGTTTCCGTCCAAATGAAATGTTTACTAAATGTTGGCTTATAAACGACATAGATTGGTTTGATATTTTATAACGGAGTGGCTATTACCAGTCAACTGTCAGTAGCCAAAAAACGTTAAAATGGCTATTACCAGTCAACTGTCACTAGCCAAAAAACGTTAAAATGGCTATTACCAGTCAACTGTCACTAGCCAAAAAACGTTAAAATGGCTATTTACAGTCAAGTTCAAAAATAATTATTTACTTTGTATGTGGTAGCATGTTTCAGACAACCTTGGGACTGAAACTATGTTTTGAACATTAGATCTAAGCCGTATTTGTATTTAATATTTTATTTTATTATATGAACTTATTGGGGATGCATTGCCTGACAATGCAATACAATTTTTATATATATTAGTTATGATATTTACGTTGCTCTTGTTTCGTTGGTCGTGTGTTTAAGACCAAGCAACATTGACTTTCATAATGAGGCGTTGAGTTGTTTTTCTTCATTCCATCCTAAACCAATGCAAACTGCTGAAAAAAAATGACTTGCCAGCTAGAATTTTAAGTGACTTTTTTTTAAACTAAAAACTTTATAAAATTATAAAGATTAATGCATAGTTAAGTTTTGAAAGAAAGAGCAACAGTGTATTTTTTTTTTCATTTATAGTTCAAACTCATTGTACATGCTTATATACATGTGCATAAGAATTTTGCAATTGTAGACTGAGAAAAAACATGCGATCTGGCTGGCAACGTTTATGAGTACCGCATCAAACTTTCTGTAAAAAAAAGTCATAACATGTGCGCGCGTTTGCTTGCATGTATGTTGCCAAATTGAAAAAATACCTAGACGGCAGGCAGTGTTTCCGATTCGACATCGAATCCGAGATCGCGCTCGACTACCATGTCCGCACATTGCGCAAACTTGTTCATGAACACATTTACAATGTATATTCATTTTTCCTCTTCCCCTGGTCCAAGATCGGTGGTCTAATGTGCACTAAGTTGGCAATCTGCTAAGATGAAGGTTTTGTATGAATTGATGCTTAAAGTCCCTGTCAACAGCTAAGGTAATGTCGGGACGTTTTATCCAACATGTTGATGACAAACAACAAGTGCTTGAAACATAACCATCTAACTAAGCCACAAAAGTTTTATACATATGGATGGTTTGACATGAACCACTTTTCCTGGGCAGGATCGGACCAGAGCGGTTAACATGCCAATTATGTTATCATTTGAAGCAAAATGGTGTATCAAGCGTCTTTTTGGGTGTCCTTTCCTGATTCAATGACACATCTAAATGCGATCACGTCATGAAACTGTGGAGCCGCGTCATAATAAAAAGGCCTTCGGGATTTCTGATTAGCTCTGAAGCCGGACAGGACAGACACAGTAATGTATGGCGGTTTGAGAATCAGGATTAACAGACAATGCATTGCGATGAATAAATAACAAAACAGGAGCGTGGGCTAAAAGCTGTATAAAAATGCACTTTTGTTTTGATTAAAAAAAGTTAAATATATTTTCTTGTGGTGCGGCTCAGGTGTCATAAAACACAAGAATACCCATAAATTGTTTTTACAGTACGCGTGGTTGAGCTTCTCTTTTTACACCTTGAGGCATTTATGACAACTTACCTTTGTATTCGTGTGCGCCAAACTTTGATAAACCGCGAAGAATTACAGAATTTGACTAAATATGTATTTTAAAGATTTAAAATCAGGTACGCATGCCGCGTATAAAATATTAAATGTATCCGAGTTTTATTTGGTCCATGAACAGCTGGGACTGACTGAACGCATATCAAGTGTACTTAACCACTTGAAGTCGTTTTAAAAACTCTTTTTGATATTTGTTTACTCTTTACTCTTCCTTTATTTATATTTCGTTTTTGACATTGCATTTAAGTTGTGTTTCTTGTGTGTGTCTTGAACTCAAATGTTTTTGTTGTTATAGTGCCACTCGTATATGTACTTGAGGACTCCCTGGAAGATTGGTGAAAACTTGATTGGTCAACCGCACAAAATAAAGAAGTTAATTTCTTATTAAAGATTTTTTTTTTCTTTTTCTTTTTTTTGTAGGTACATGTATACAGCGATTAGAAATGCAAAAATAATG
Source organism: Rugalucina vietnamica (assembly GCA_964017185.1). Classification (NCBI taxonomy): domain Eukaryota; kingdom Metazoa; phylum Mollusca; class Bivalvia; order Lucinida; family Lucinidae; genus Rugalucina; species Rugalucina vietnamica. The sequence continues at coordinate 145,127 of OZ024882.1, forward strand.
AATAATTACATCCGTAGGCACAAGACAGGCAACTTTTTGGGCAAGTAATTACATTTTCTATTCTAAGGCAAAAAAAAAAAAAAAAAAAAAAAAAAAAAAAAAAAAAATAAGAATGTTTCCGGTAACATGCCAGAAAAAAAAATGGGTCGACAGGTCGGGATTTTTTTTTTTTTTTTTTTTTTTTTTTTTTTTTTTTTTCTTTTCTTTTTTAGGGAAGCCTTACCATGTAAAATATCTGAACATAGATATACAGTTTAATCAGAATTAAACTGTTTTCTCCTCCAGTGCACATGCACAGCTTCTTAGTTAAAACTTCAATTCAACATTTTTTATTCTTTTGCCGGTCCGGTACTTGAAAAAAACGATCTTTTTTCGATTTTCGAGCTTTTATTTTCGGAAACAGGAAAAAATTATTAGAGTCGGGGAGTTTTTGACAGGGTCGGTCGGGTTACCGGAAACATTCCTTTTTTTTTTTTTTTTTGCCTAACATGGTTATCAAATCGGCTTCACTAGTTTTCTTTCTTTAACTGCATTTTTGATATTCATTGCATTATTTAAGCTTGTGAAATTAAATCAGTGTTGTTTGTCTTTCAAAACTCAAGTTTGATCGGACACCATCGTTACAGTACTTTAAATTGACACCTACAAATTTCACGATTTATAAGGTTTATTTCTCGTATGTATCGTTGTTGAAAATGTTGTCAATCCCCTAGAGCTTCTACGTATTTGAACAAATGCGGATAAAAGAAAAAAAAGAAAGAGTTTTTATGAAAAACTTAAAAATTCAGTCCTGATTTTGTTGAGTATTACATTTGAGAACTGACATACATGTACGTGCCAAGATTTCATTTTTATGTCATTCCCCTTTAGTGGTCGGAGACAAATTATTTTGCCGGGTCGTCCGTCCGCCTGTCCGTCTGTCACAAATGGTGTCCGCTCTGTAACTTGAGAGCCGTTTAAGGTATCTCAAGTAATGAAACTTCACAGGATTATTAACCAACATAAGACGACGTGCAGAACACAAGAACCATGACTCTGGATTGCGTATTTTTAGAGTTATGGCCCTTTGAAATGGAAAATAGCAGAATTTGCATTCCATTAGTGTTCGCTCTGTAACTTGATAACCGTTTAAGATTTCTTGATAAAGCTTCACATGATTTTTGACTAATATGAGGCGACATAAAGAACACAAGAACCATAACTCTGGATGACGTATTTTTGGAGCTATGGCCTTTTGAAGCGGAAAATAGAAGAATTTGCATTCCACTCATGTCCACATAACTTGTAAATGACATATTTTGCATCTAGTCAACTAATGGTGCCCCCTCTGTAACTTGACAACCGATTAAGATAGCTTCATGAAACTTCACAGGATTATTGATAACGTCAGAAGACCTGCAGAACACAAGAATTGTAATTCTGGATCGCATATTTTTTTAGCTTTGGTGCTTTGAAATGGAAGGTCATAATTTTGCATTATGTGTCTGTTCTGTAACTTGGAAACCAATCAAAGTTTCGTGTTGAAACGCATTATTTACACCCGCGACAATGCACAGAACATCAAAATCATAACTCTGGAATATTGAAATGTTTGCACTTAGAAAGAGGGAAGTCATGATGGAAGTTGATTATCACCGTAGTTTTGTGGTGTTTACGTAATACAATGACTTCCGTGTTACATGAACATGCTACTCTTAAAATGGTTCAAAGATATTCCCTTCTTATTTCTAAATTATAAGAAGTCGTCCTGGTAAGGAGACACATTATACATGCTAAAAGTAAGCGTCCAGTTACGAAAAATACCAGCAGCGAAGGCACTATCCGCACGTTCGTGCTTGAATATAACCAATACAAACCAGGCATGCTTGTTCATATTTGTCAAAACAGATATAAGTAGCACTGACTGGGAACTGACGCTTCACATTGTCCTAGATACGTGTACATTTACTCAATGAACGAACTGCTGATTTCTGCGTTAAGATTTAGTCATGTACATGTATACTCTCAATATTTCAAGTCATTCTTTCTCTCCTGCTTTGCAATACGAGTTGCTGCCAATTCGTGATCTAATTGCTGGTAATCTCCGAACGGTATATACAGGAACAGTGTGGTTGGTATAGCAGAACACCCGGGCATGAGATCAGCTGTTAACCGTGGTTAGCAATGTATTTATTCAAATGATAAACATTAATTCGAATTTCAGCCTGTCCGTCATCTGACTTGAGTTTAGCCGAAATCCATGAGGACTGGTTCCGTCGTTGGAAGCTGAATTAATTTGTCACATTATTTTAATGGTGAAAGAAGATCAGAGGCAAAAGATAGAACACTTTTCAAGCAAAAATAAAATTTCAAGTCTGACTGTAAATAGCCATTTTAACGTGTTTTGGCTAGTGACAGTTGACTGGTAATAGCCATTTTAACGTTTTTTGGCTAGTGACAGTTGACTGGTAATAGCCATTTTAACGTTTTTTGGCTAGTGACAGTTGACTGTAAATAGACTCTTCCATTTTATAAACCCTTATGAAACAAGACTGTACCGAAACACTTGTTAGGCGTTCTGTTCCAGTGACTTATATTTTAACATTTGTTCTGTACGCACCGATGTTGACATATCTGATCTCCATTACGAAAACTTGCCCATGCAATAAACAAAGATTTTTTTAGCTTTAAAATTTGGAAATTGTCAGCGGAAATTTTCTTATATTTTTCTTATTTTTGCTTTAAACATAGATTGTGGGTACACGTAAGAACCACCTCGCCAAGGCGGTTCTAACGAGTAACCACAAGCTATGTTTTGGAGCGGGGTTTAAGGGGCTATACTTTTTCACGGACATGTTTCCCTGATGCCAATTGCGTTAAACTATGAACGTCATGGTTTCAAATCTGAAAAAAAGCTGAATAAACTGGTCAGAATAAGTTGAGCTAAACTTTTCAATATAGACTAATAGGGCTGTCACACATTCGCGTATCGGCTCACGTATTTACGGCTTATCGAGATACGAAAGGTACGTCACACGTACGTCGTAGATACGTGGGCATACGTAGCTCATACTCTTCGATACGTATCTCATACTCCTCATACGCCGAGCTACTACGTTTTTTATGTGTGCACTTAAAAATTCGTAGCATGTACGTAGCAGGTCCGATACGCCGTACATACGTCACACATACGTGGTACATACGAAAGCAACGTGGCAGGTACGTCGTAGATACGTAGCTCATACTCCTGTTACGCCACACGTACGTAGCGGTTAACATGCCACGTAACCGTGACGTATGTACAGCGTACCTTTCGTATCTGCTACGTATGTGTGACGTATGTGTGGCGTATCCTCGAATGTCTTTTCGTATCTACGGCGTATCAGCGACGTACGTGTTGCGTATCTCGCGTATCAATGGCGTATGTGCTACGTATGTCCTACGTTCGTTTCGCTGCTGTGGAGTATGTGTGACGTATTAGCAGTATTAGGAATATTTTGTGGCGTTCCAAGAGAATCTTAATGCTTCTATATGTATGTTTTCGTTTTTCCAAAGTCATGGATCAGATGTTTCTCACGCTTCTGGGTGTCGTGCAGGGTTCTTTCATGACTACGCTTGGTGTAACCTCCGTCTTTGTTCATGTCGTCTTACGACCAGGATGGAGAGTTTGAAGATGTTCCCCCACCACCACCACCGCCACCACCACAACCTCGTTTTTTTTTTTTTTTTTTTTTTTTTTTTTTTTTTTTTTTCTTCGGTGTTAATCTAGATTATCTAGATTTCTCCGGTGGCATCTTCGACCTCTGATAATTGATAACTATAATGTGCGAATTGCATGAACAAAGTGAACACAACCGTTTGTTCTCATAAGTGTTAAAAAGCAACTGGTACAGAACAGGTACGCCGCTATACATACGTCACACGTACGTAGCACATACGCATTGATACGCCGTACATACGAAAGTGAAATTCAATACGAATACACATACGTCACGGATACGCCACGGGAACGTAGCAGGAACGTCACACGTACGTGGTACATACGTCTCTCGAGCAAAATACGGCTCAGACCTCGGCGTATCGACATTTTCATAGATACGTGAGCGATACGCCGCTGATACGCGAATGTGTGACAGAGCTATTAATGTATAAAATGTCGAGTTTAATTTGCCAAAAATATCAAATAAACATTTTGAAATACATATCGCTGTCGTTAATTCTGGTAGAATTCCGGCTATTCTTCGAAATCATAACATATATGTATCTGAAAGACAGTCATTATTATCTAGCCAAGAGCATTCAAACCATCTGGTTAGACATAAAGGTCCAAATATAGTTGCATTCAAATATGTATGTTTTGTATTGTGGGCCGGTGGGCTTTATTTACTCAATAAAATTCTTGTTCTAATAAAAGGAAAATATAGTCTGCACTATGGATGATGTACGGAAAGAATTTTTAGGGCCGCCACGCGGCACAAAACCAGTTGCAGTAATAGCAAATAAAAATAAAACTGAAATCATTTTGATCCTTTTGAATCTAAGTTTAGTCGAAGCCGTGCAAATGTAGATAAACTACTAAACAGGCAATTTAATTAACATTACTCATATAAAATAAAGTGATTGACTGACGTAGGGCTTATTCTTATTTTTATTTGTGCATGTATATATCTGAAAATGCATACGGTCATTTTATTTTGTAGGGTACGAAGTGTTTGATGATTGTGGAATGCCGTGGTACGCTGCTCAGGGGATACAAGATGTATATGGCTGTCACCCGACCACACCCAGAGCTGGTTGTGTGAATGCAAATCAAGAAATGTGTGCAGATATAGGTATCGTTTAGATAAATAGGAATATTAGAACTACCGTTGAAGGCAGGAACATTAAAGACCTAATATTGCTGTTCTCGGATGTACATCTGGGGCACGTACTCGGTCAAAGAAGCTTAATGAAATCTTGAAAAATAAACAATGCCCGTTTCTAATAAAATGAAGCGAAAGTCTATTTATTGTATCAATACCATTGCCAATATTGCATTATCGTTTCGATATGATTAGAAGTGACAGTGAATAAATCGTGTCTATATATACGAACATTTTATGGACCAATGTACTCGTCTTTGCGAGGGAAATTTCCAACATGAGATATTAGAACATTTTACAAAGGCAATAATTGGCCCGCCAAGGGTAAGCCAAAAATAAAATTGCTTATACAGTAGGCCCAGATATTCTTGTCCCGAATTTTCTCGAGTTATTTTGATACAAGTTCCACATTGTTTGATTTCAGGGCTGATGGGCTTTACACGCAATATCGCAGAAGAGGATATCCGATACTTCACTCATCGTAATGATGTAGCTGTTGTTAGTCCATTCTTGACGGGGCCGGATATTTTATCTAATGTCAAATCAACAAGGGCGAGACTGATGGAAGAAGAACAGGTCAGTATTCCGTACATATACATATATAGGCTAATTCAATTGTAGCTTATCTTATTGTTTACTCTTACATGTAAGATTTGTGAAAAAGATATGAAAAAAAACTCATCGTGTGAATAGATGGGACAGTTTAACAAATGTATTACCTAAAAGCACGCAAGTAAATTACAAAACTTCGGTCATTAGATAGACATGGTAAACTGTAAAACTTTTCAACCTAGTTTTGTTTATTTTATCGTAGATGTTTGTCACCCTACTACGAAATACGGGTTGGACGTATGCCGTTGTAGTTCACACCGGCGATGACCACAGCCAAATCACAGCACAGAGGCTAAAGGATCTTGCCCGAAACGAAAGCATATGCATTGACATCATTAGTCCTCCGCCTGTAGCCTTCGACAAAAACGAATCCACTAAAATGTCCGAAATCATCGACAAAGTCTGGGAAGCAAGGCGGGCCGCTGGAACGTCAACATTAGGGGTTATTTTCTATGGATATGGCTACGAGTGTTTGATGTTCTCAAATGCATTGCGAGACAAGGTCCAGTCAGCTGGTGAGAACAATCCAATACAACTGATCCTGTCTGAGGGATGCAGCGAATGGATACCGGAACTGATAGCTGATTCAGTCATTCCTGACAACAGCATGATGCTGAGTCCAAACGTGGAGCTCGTCAACGAATTTGAAGAGTATTGGGCAACAAATGTCACTAAACATCACAATCTAAGCTCACCAAGCACACCAATAGAAGAATATATGAAAGAATTTTATGAGGAAACGAGAAAATTTCCAACCGACATAACAAATATTACGAGAAGTCCGCTAGTCTCGGAAGCTATTGACTCTATTTTCGTTCTAGCTGTTGCCTACCTTAAACAGAAATGTGGCGAGTTAAACCCAAGGTCAAACTGCGATGAGCTGAAGAAAATGTCAAGGAAAGAAATTATCGGTTACATACAAGGGGTACAGGCGACCTATGACAACCTACCAGGTCAGGCGTCTCCTGTTGAGTTTTCTGCAGCACACAAAGTGATAGGACACACTCAGAGAATGGATGTTGTGATGGTTAACAAAACTGGGAACAGCTGGAATATTCACAAGGTAGGTATTTAACATGAATTGCTCTGTAAGGCTTATAACAGGATTGTAAGGCTAAAATGACCACTAATCTCAGTATTTGTTTGGACGCAAAAATGTCAACTTTAAAAAATATCAAATTACTCTCGCAAGCATAATGCTATTATGTTCGTGTGTGCTTGCAAAGGAATGGTTGGCAGCACAAAACTATATTGTAAATAACAAATAATTCAATAGGCTTGTAACAATTTGAAATGACTCGTAGCTTTTAATGCCACATCTCCCAAAAATATCAACAGATAGAAAACAGCTTGTTGGAGGTCCTTTTTACCGGCACATGCACAATGGAATTAAATAAACCTTAGGATGAGTTGTCAGTTCTTGTTCAACATTTCCATGGATAAATTATTAAATATGGCTTAAAAACCTAAGCTTTGTGTATATTCATTTTTAGGTTGCAAGCTTCGACCAAGATGAATTCACCTCCAATATTGATAACCTACAACTACCAATATCAAGTTGTCACGGCGCATGCCTGTCTTGTTCTGCACCCGTTCCTTTCCAATACGCATACGTACCCGGCGACATTCTTTTGATTGGTGTTTTCCCTATCCACAGTTCAAAACTTGGTAATCCTTTTGAATGTGGAGACTATAAAGCCAACCAGATTCATAGAATACTGCCAGAAGCATTCTTCTATGGGTTGAAGAAAATGCGAGATAGAACAGGATTAACGTTCGGTGGCATAGCGTTCGACAGCTGCGAGAGTGCACCCCAAACAATCCGTACAATAACAGACTTCATGGCTGGTGACGTCACGCTGTCCAATCCGGGCACTTCTAGCGGCGTAGACCCCAAAAAGGCTCGTCTTGTCCTCGGCGGGTTTAACAGTGGAGTTACAGTACCGATGACGATGCTGTTAACCAACCTTGGTATTCCCGTCGTGTCCTACGCCGCCTCCAGTCCCGATCTTGACGATCGATTAAATTTCCCATATTTTCTCAGAAGCGTTCCGAGTGATGTAGAACAAGCGAAGGCCATGGTCAGTGTCATCAAAGAGATGAAATGGGAATACGTAAGCGTTTTATATGTGGATAACAATTATGGAACAAAGGGTAAGCAAGCATTTATTGATATTGCAACCGCAGCAGGAATCTGTGTAACACAACCACCTTTAGCGTTGTCACAAGTCCGGAAGGAGAACGAAGATAATGACGTATTGACTCTACTGCGTAACCAGAAACCGGAGGTAGTCGTGTTATTTGTAATCGAGGAACGTGTGGCACAGTTCCTGCATAATCAACAAGAACAGTTTGAACGCATAGGACAATCCGATAACATCGTGTATCTTGCCAGCGAGGATTGGGGTCAAAGCCAGCATGTTCTGCAGGAGGGCAAGACACGCACTCTAGGGTCTATCACGCTCAAACTAGAATCCAGCAATTCAGCAGATAAGTCGAGCTTTGCAGATTACATGACTGGAAGGAGCGCCGCAACGCAGACAGCGTACAATCCCTTCTTTAACGAGTTTTGGGCCAACGAATTTCAGTGTTCTCCGGATGCGACTTTTGACAGTAGATTCAACACGCCCTGCACTGAAAATTTAAGAATTCCAGAGTCCAAAGCATCAGAATGGGAAAACAACCAAAGAATTGTCCATACGTTAAACGCCATGTTTGCAATTGGGGACGGAATTAAACAAGAGCGAGACAAACTGTGTCAGGGTGAAAATGAGTTTATCTGCCAAGATTTCATCGACCGTCCAGGTATCATTACAGAGGCTATTCAGAACGCTAGGTATTGAGAATATTTGTTGCCTAAATATACATGCAAAACAGTTCTATTTTATGTTTATTTCTTGCCATGTATGTTAACCGCTTCGAACTGACATATGTAAGGTTACAAACAAGAGACAAAATCTCATGTAATTGGTCTTATAGTTTATCATATATATTTACAAAATATCACCTAATTACTTAAGCCAAATTCTTAATCCCATAAAATGAACAAAAATCATTCCAGGGAGCGATACAATGATATTTTTGAGTTTTGTAGGAACCGGAATTCAATATGATTATATTGAACAAAAAAGATACAAGTGAACGAAGTTGGAAGAACCTATGCCTTCATTGTTCGGGATACTATATCTATCGGCAGCTGCAATACATCATTAAAGCATGTCCATGCAATGTATAAAGCTGTAAAAATTGAAGAAAAAAATCAGTTGAATATATATTCTTGTTTTTGCTCAAAACATTAATTGTGGTTATACGTTAGAACAACCTCAACGAGTACCATCAATGTATCGTTTGATGCTAAAGTAAAAAAATAAAAATGTATACCTCTGTATACCCCAGGTTTACTATGTAAAAGTTGGAATTAATGGATTATACACTGCCTGGACATGTAATTCTGATGTTATCTCTCCACTGTAGATTCTTTGATGGCGGCAAGGAGTTCTCTGTGTTTGGCGAGGACGGTAATGGCGTGACTGGGTTTGATGTTCTTAATGTACAGAAAAACACGGATGGATCCCCACATTATGTCAAGGTAATCAAATTTGAATTTCCAGACCTAATAGGCTAAGATTAGAAAGCCAAAGAAAGGATACTTTCCCGACTCGAGACGAGAATTAAATATATCAATACCCTAAACGCAGAACGAAAATCGCCAGACAGGTGATGGTCTTGAAATAATCGACATCGTATAAGATAAATGAAAAGCTATGCCTTCTGTCCAATCTAGATCAGATGTTTTATCTGCCACAGATTGGTTCCTATGCAAGAGGGGAGCTAATCCTAGAAAGGAACAAGATGGCATTTTACAATGGGGAAGTGAAAGCCAAGTGTGGCCAAGACCACTGCACAGAATGCAAAAGACAGAACGGAGCTAGTAATGATATGAATGGCGGCGTATGTGGAAGTTTGTCCACGGATGAATTGCAGATGAGGAGTGTTGATACGGCCATAATTGTGATCTTGGCGGTTTTATGTGTTCTCTTGGCAGTGAAGACTGTATACGATACTTGCCGTTTACGTAGTAAGTATCTTAATTTGACAGTTTAGCAGAGGCACTCCAACTTGCCGTATGTCTTAAGAAAATTCGGCTGGATGAGACATTATTCCCTAGCTACTTTAACAGGTCGCCAATTTAGTTAGTTCAATTTATCTTTATATAACGGCACTTCTGTATAGGTCAATGTTGTAGACTAAGTATTGTGACAATCACAAAAACGCATTCACTCGATGTCTATTATTTAATCAACCCTGTCGATACAAGTTTCTTACAGTTCGCAGATAAAATGGACGTAGACCATCAACACACCTTGAATCCCCTGAAGTAAATAAGATAAGTATTTTCGTCGACCATTTAACATAATTAAGACAATCATGTTTTGCCATTTCCAGGACTCCCTGAAAACAATCAACAGCAGAAAATCAAGAAATATGCGAGCCAAATCTCACTGGCAAATTTGCAGGGCCAATGCAGCAATGAAAGCGGTAATTACAGCGGGGGCAGTATGAGCTATAGCGGGGGCAGCTTACAATGCAGTGGGGGCAGCTTACAATGCAGTGGGGACAGCTTACAGTGCAGTGGGGGTAGCGTTCCAAAGCGTCCTCACTACGACAAGCCACCCCCACCCAGACGCTTTGTCCGCGGTCACGAGGATGACCCCAGTGAACGGTACAGCGAGACGCCCCGGGGGATGGTCATGGTGCCCGGAGAAGGGCCACCAAAGATTCAAGAAGAGGGGGTAGAATACCTTCAGCCGGGGAATATGCGAAATGCTGAAAGCCATATCTATAACACGGCTAGCATTGACCGTGAATGCTAATCTTAAAAACTTTATCAAGCATATGCGCAGGTTTGACATTCACTTGCTACATGGTGTATATGCAGTTACTTGAATTTAGCCAGTGGCTGATCTCTTTAAAATCTTTTATGTTATGGAAACTCGCGACACACAATGCATAAATTAAGCACGCGTGCACTCGAACGTAGGCTTTTACAATATGTATTAACTGTCAGTGGCATATCTAGTGGAGTTATGGGGTTTATAAATACAATTCATCAATAATTCGATACAAGTCTGTACTTTTTTACACTGACTTCGAAACACCAAGCTTATCCGTAACTGCTAAAATATGTATGAGGCGAAATCATTCAAACATATCATATCAACGGTCATGTAAGCAATTAAACATATTCAGTTTGAATTTTCTTCTCTTTTATTCCAATCCAAAACAACCATTGCCTCTTTCCCAACTTCGGAAACGGCGCATAACTTTTTTTCTCCAAACGCATGTATTTGCTTCATGTAGAGCATTACTGTTCCCAAGAAACAGCGCCTAACTTTTTTCCCAAGCATATTTGTCTTTGCTTCATCTAGAGCATCAAATGTTCTAGAAAAAAAACATCGCCTGCTTGATATTTTGCCCTCCACCACAGCCAAGAATTGGGGTTAAACTAATTCGATGCTCAATGGATTTTTTTTTTTGTCGAAGACATCTCAGATCATTTTTGACCGGCATCCGGGTTTTTCCCATATGGAAGATGAAAAAAGCAACAGACTACATCTCTTTAAAAAGTACTTTAAGATGATGTTTTTTACTATACAAGCCATCATTGGTCCTTATTGTTATTCATTTTAATCGCTTTTTGTGTGACGAAAGCTTTTGCAAAGAAAAATTAAAATCTAAAATCTGTGGATTTTGAAATTTTATGATCCATGCAGGCCATCGTAGATAAGATGCGTTCGGATTTTCTCCATTAAATATAGGCGTGTTCGGATCAAAGGCTCTGCTCAACAGAACGAGTCGTTTCGGTTCAGCGACTCTTAAGGACTCTCGCCGTAAGGACATTTGAAAAGCATTTCCTCTTAGTCATGTCTGGAGTTGGCTCTGCAAGAGTCATACTGTCTGTCTGTCTGTCTGTCTTTCCTGCATCCTGTACCCTATGGCAGAACAGATATTAATCTTCGACAATTATCTTTTTTAAAGATGTTTCTTGTATATATATACTATCAGATTTTGGGGTTCAGAGAAAGATAAGTTCCAAGAGCTTTCTGTATAATTGAAGTAAAATAAAACTGTTTAAACATAATTTGTCTCTCTATCACAGCCAAACGTTCCACTGCAATAACGGCCCGGTCCCGATATCGCTTTAAGATTTACTTGATATTTAAGAGGTTTTGTCTTTGACCTCGAAGTGCAAATTAAGAAAGCAGAAAAAACACGTTGGAAAACATTTTATCTAATCACTACACTTATGATTGATTACGATCTAGTGGGAACCTCGCTTTACTCAGTCAGCTCCAGAAGGTTCTTTCTCTCGAGGCTGTTCCCCAAATCAACATCTTGATCTCCACATCGGCTTTCTTCATATCAGTACAGGACAGCCTTGATATTCTGTCGCAAAAATTATTTGTTTAATTACAGTTCTACGAGAAATTAAACAAATAATTACAATACTTAAATAATTAAACAAGTAATTGCACCGACTACCCTGTGGAACGATGTAAATTACAGTCATTATCTTTGGCTCCATGTTGCCAATTCTATAGGGTCACTGAAGAGGCTTAAGAAGCCGAAACCATGGTATGGCCCATCCCAGTTCTCATTAATATGTTCACTGCTCTTAAAGGTCATATCTAAAGGTTTTGATTTTATAAAAGGATCTCTGTTTAATTTTTTTACCTATACCCAAAGTACATCTTTAACGGACATATCGGTAAAATGTAAATAAACAAATGGATTGTTTTGTGCCACTAGTCATTGTCAGACCTGTAGTAGAAAGGTACAAGTAAGCAATGATCAGGAAAAGGCGAAAACAGGAAGAAATGTCCTCTCCAAAAACTGAGATGAGACAAACCAAACCGACACCTAGAAAACACATCGTAAGCTAAATGAGCAGCTATTTCCCAATAGGCGGTCTCTCAGCTACCCGAACATAAATAAAAATACGAAAACGTACATAAGGTTCAAACAGCACAAAAATCGAATCCAAAGTAAGAATAGAGGGACCAGGAATTGATGCAATTAAATTCAAAGTCCCAACACAGACAGCGGGTGGGAAAGAAAACACATAAAACACAACAAAACATTTTCCGACAACACACTCGAAGAGCAGAATGACTAGCTCTTTCCCAACAAGGTAGCCATCCGGCTAAGTTTCAATAGGAACAGAAGGGAACGAGCACGACAGAAAAGTAGGCACAATAAACAGTAGTATAATGAAGATAAACCACTTTTCCTTGGACACCGATTATCGTTTTAACTAGTGACAAGTATGATGAAGACAAACCACCCTATCTGGGACACAACTTGGCGTTTTTACCGGCCACAACGCCGAAAACCACTTCTCCTGAGGACGTCCTCGAATTCATAAAGATAGAAAATTAAATAAAAACAAAAATAGTGTTCAACTGGCGAACACATGTAACAAAAACCTTTGATAAAATTAAGTTAAAATCCCAACCAAATACACCGGAAATACAGCGATTATCATTATCATTGACTTGATAAAAACCATATTTACTGGGACAGCGAAATTATCATATCTATCAGTATAGCGAAAATGTATTAGCGATTATTAAAAACGGATTAGAATAATAAAAAAAACAAGATCTCAACTGGTTAACACATGTAATTACAAATGTTGCTGCAAATATAGCCAAAATCCTCGACTCAAAGATACTACTATTCCACTGGTTCATCAAGATGATAATTCACGAAACTAAACAAGAGCCCAATAAGAAAGGCAGCAAATTGTCCATATTAAGTTAAAAACACCCCGACGAGCACAACAGACATACAAACGGACAAAACACGCAACATGGATATAAATGTCGACAGACCCGCCTTGGAACGGTCAGTAACGAATTACTGGGGGGGGGGCTTAAATCGATTTTACAGAGCCCTAATCCTCGCCCTTGTCTGTTGATATTTATTACAGAAAATAATAGTTCGAATGAACCAAAAGCTTCCATATCTCGTTTAAGTGACGTCATTTGCGTACGTTGTATTTATAAAGTAAGAAATATAAGCAGTTTCTTCAATTTGGACCCTATCGTATGAGAAATTATAATGTTACCGAACGGTGATGAATTTTTCAAGCTAAGTCATGTTATGCGCCTATATTTCAATAGAACATTATCCAAGAAAAATGTTTTATTTTACCATAACACTTAGGCAATAAGCTTTCTGGCGATTATAACAATAGGATATTTTATGCTACATTTTGCTATAGCAATCATTTTTCAGATGTTATGATGTTGCACTTTTATTTTGGGTGTTTTCTAAGCTGGTTTGCTGTTATATTAAAAAGTAAGTAAGGTTCATTGAATATTTATGTAATATTAAAGGCACATGTGTCACATGTAATATTCTTTTTACGGAATTCAGTTTGAATGGACAAAAAATAACAAAGATGTGGCGTAGTAAGTGAAACTGTGCTTTTTATTATTATTATTATTATTATTATTATTATTATTATTATTATTATTTATTTTTATTTATTTTTTTTTTTTATTTTTTTTTTTTTTATTTTTTTTTTATTGGTATCTTTAGTTGGCAGTTGAAAAAAAACTACACCGATGATTAGAACATAATTTTTTTGGTATCTAGTGTTTCATTGTTAAGACAAAAGAAAGGTTAGAATCAATGGAAGTTGAATTTATCCCCACAGTGAAAAGTACTTATTTCTTTAAAAAAAACATCATTTTTATGTAGAGTCCGTAGCCCCTATTTTCAAAACGGAAGTTCAGTGCCAGATTCCTACTAACAAGGATAAAATGGTCTTATTGTTTTTCAGACTGGGTACTAGTAAAACATGTCTGAAGGTTTTGTTAAGAAATTGTATAAGACTGCTGATATGGTCAAAAGTATTTTTGCATGGCCTGTAGAGTCCATGTTAAGACGCACCTTCAAAATAAAATGTTAGTTTCGATCAAGGTTTCCTCCAAATTTTCATATGCAACCACACATGTTACATTGTATTAAATTAACTGTAGCATGGAACAATAACTAATCTAGCTTGTATATGATCTCATTTAAGCAGCCCAAAACACTGTTTTGAAGCCACTGTACTGAACTATTCCCATAACCTACATGTACTATGGTGAAATTCGGAAACACGCCAGAAACAAAAGAATTATCACTGGAATATAAACCTGATAGGTTTTAAGTTATTATAAACCAAGAAAAATGAAAATACAAAGCTGTTGATTTTTTGCCTCAAGTGCAACACAAATAGCAACCCTGATCGTGACCCAGCCGAGTTGTTCGGTCCTCTTGGTGAATCTCTAACTAGTCAATTAATCACCATGGACAAACAAATAAATCCTGATAACCACCCTAATGAATGGAGAAGGGTCTACTTGCAACATCATTGCTGAGTACGTCCGTACCCAGTACGTTTTTATATCTCTGCCCAGTACGTTATAAGAGTTATCGTTATTTCTTAAAAAAGCTATTTTAAGCTAAATATAAATAGACTTATATATGTTTTTAACATATTATGACAATTAGTCCTTTTTGTGGTCTAATTCATAATAAGAGTAATTCATAATAAGAATATTTTTATAGCTTAATTTTATTTGATGACGTTCATGTGTAACATTCACGGTCTAAATATAATATTAAATCTACATGTAGTCTTCGACTTTAAACCCACCTGAATATAATAAAATTTGAAATTGAAGGGTATATAAATTACGCGTTGAAACTTTCAAAAGCGATTTTACATTAGTCCGGCAGATATATAACATATATAACAGTCAGATAGTTTTTGTTTATTTACGTCCCAGTAAACGATGTTTCAGTCAATCAATCTTTAACACTGTTAAAAACTTGAGCTCTTGCTAGACATGACAGTGACTGAAACATCGTTGACTGGGGCGTTAATCCACAAAAACGCCAAACTCACTGTCACGACTGTATAAAAATGCATATCTGCTAGACTATCTCTTGTCGGCCAAAAAAAAAATAAATAAATAAAATATATATACCCTTCAATTTTAAGTTTTACTTTATACAAGTGTGTTTAAGAGTCTGCAGAATACAATAATATTTAATCTTCTTGACAATGAATTTTAAACTTGAACGTAATTAAATGAAAACAAAAATAAAAAATCTATATACATGTAAAATTGGACCATCAAAGGTACTCATTATGTAAGTTACACTGTCAATATATCTAAACGATTTTATTTATAAATAGCTTTTTAACGATTCTATTTATAATTAGCTTAAAATAGCTTTTACCGTACTGGGCAATGATATTAAACCGTACCCAGCAACGACGTACTCGGCAAGGATGTTGCAAGTAGATACTACTGAATGAATGAGGACTCAACAGATTAAGTAAGCAGGACGACGATGTGGATCCATGTGCGCCGAATAACCTACTGAAACCCGGAGCAAGTTGATGTCTATGATCATATTCCCCAAACCCCCAAACATACAGGTATGCACTCGTACTTGCGCCCCACTTCCCCTAAAATAATAATTTATGCTCCCGATAAATAGCCCTCCTTTACAGTTCCCAGCTGCCCCTGCTAGCTTGAGCCTCGTTGTTCTTTCCTTTACCCTTTATATTAGATTCCCAATCGACCAATTTAGGAAGTTCTATTTTACACGCAGGCTGGATTCGTCATGATTCGTCATGATTTGGTTAAAAACTGAAAAGTCACGAAGAGTATAATTTGACTAAATATACAAAATTATCGTTCAATTGCGTATTTCATATTTCCTAAAATTGTATAATCACATGGTTAAATGTGAAACTGAGATGATATGTTAAATGTGAAACTGAGATGATATTAAGCCGCGTATATAGGAAAAGATAATTATGCATTTGCAGAGGATAAGTAAAGTGCTGCAGCAAAGTAAGCCAACTGGCTATAAAAGCCCATGAGCTTCACTGAAACAAAACAAAAGATACAAACAGGTGGGACATATACATGTGTAAATGAGAAAAGGCTAACACGACAAATCTAAAGAGACCGGGTTGAGACTATCTGTTAAATAGGCGGATTTTATTCATGCTACTGCACAACGGGACTGAATACTCGTAATCAAACTAGTGCTAGAAGATATCGAAGAAACATGGAGTTACTGGTTGTTTTGATGCTCGCCATTTCTAGCTGTTCTTATGCTGCAAGTAAGTGCCTAACATGAAAAGATGCATACGAACACCTACCCACCCTGAGCACAGGGGTGCTCCTAAACATAGGAGGCTCATACATAGCAAAAGGAGCATACACTATCAAAGTACAACACTTTTAGCTGTTTTGTTTTGTTTGTTGTTGTTTTTTTTTTTTTTTTTTTTTTCAAATTGTTCAGTAGATTTTTTTACAGTTTCGCGACATTGTCAAACCATAGTTATTTAAGGTAAAATCTTGGGGTGGAGGCGGGGGAGGGGATAACCAAGCAGTACTTACACGGTAAGCTTTTTATGTGATAAGAGAACGCATGCCGATAAGTTTAACACATTTAAGTATTTGTGTTATTTTTGTTTTCATCACTTTACAGCAATTATGGCAACAGACAGCTGTCCTGTTCCAAATAATTGTGAAACTGACTATAACCTCGAGGATTGCCAACGGTTAGAACAAGGATTTTTCACTATCAACTTTGGGAGAAAAGAATGCCCTGGGTGTCAGATTTGCATCCGTAAAGGTTGGTTTTCTTTCACCGAAATAACAAGCATCCATTTGAAAATGAACACTTTAATTGTCTACGCGCCAGCGCGTAGACTACTCTAAGGTTTGAGATTGACCTACTTACAAGACAACTCACACACCTCTCTACAACTGCAACTGCACGCTTGAGTCTAGTGGCTTGACCATCGTGTTAGTAGGATTCCGGGTCGTTTCGCCAAGGACCGTGTAAACATCCCCAAACACCCATGCAAACCTCCCTTTGGTTGGTAACATTTGTACCAATGGTGCAGTAGGTACCAAAATGGGGCAAATTGTTAAATTCGTGGAACTGGTGCATGATTGCATTCTATCTAAGCAACAACGGAATGAAATGAACCGACGGTATTGTGACGCTATATGGTCAGGTATGAAAGCTTTGACCGCGCCCCACCTGCCGTGTAGCCAATTACATTCTATCCAAGCCACAACGGAATGAAATGAACCGACAGTAACGTGACGGTCGATTGTCAGGTATGAATGCTTTCACCGCACAGTGTTTTATTTCTGTTCAGTCAAATGCACCACGATGAAATGGGAGTACGGTCAGATTCTTTGACATTCTAGTTTATATATGCGAAGCGTAGACCAAGCTTTTTGTTAAAGCTTATACTTGTCATATATATAATGTTTCCTACTTTACACCAGGAAAACTTGCCCGTGAAATTTACACCCCCTCATACCCCACTTTATACCGCAAAACTGAGGTACACAGGACTAAAACATAGATTGTGGGTACTCGTTAAAATCACCTCGGTAAGATGGTTCTAACTTATATCCACAATCAATGTTTTGAGCCCAAATAAGATAAATATTAAAATTTATGCATGATGGTTTTTCGTGTTTGTATGTCTGTATATAAAATGGGCGTATTTTCATGATGAGTTGGTATGTTTACAGCCGATAGGTTTGTGCGTCTCTTGAAGTGGGCTGCACAACATCCAATCCCTGATGGGTACTTACCGCAAAGTTGTTATGAGACGGAGTTTATCTGCAGGACTGAAGAATTTCGTGGAATTGCTATATTTGAAAATGGATGTAAGAATTTTATTTATCTATTTAAATATCTCCTCCCGCGTCATAGGGCCTAAATATGTCATTCATGTTAATGCGTAATAGACATATTTATGTGTATAATCACGAAAAATAATAGATACATTTGGATACATGTAGCACATTTGGGCCAAATTAAATGACAAAAATAGATTTTATAGTACTGATCGTTCCAAGGTGGTTCTAAATGATTTATGTTATAGCGTTGATTTTTGTGCTGTACATATATACGTTTTCGTATTTTTGTTAAGTTTGGGTAACTGATGGGTCGCCTATTGGGAAATAGCTGCTCACTCGGCTTACGATATGTTTTTTTTTTTTTTTTGTATGAGTACCTGATTGTTAATTTAATCCCCACCTCGGTTTTCGGAGTGGGAATTTCTTTCTGATTGTGCAATTTCCTGATCATTGCTACTTTTACCTATTGTCGTTTTCATACTTAGTACATCATTACGCATGCATATACATTATGCATGCGTATGAGGTATACTGAACAAAACTAGAAACGTCACAACTATTTTCGCTACATTCTGGATAAACTATGATGCAATTAGGTATACACTCGATTAAATGTATTTGGTATGAATCATTAATAAACAGGTAAATGCTTCTATTTATTTGTGTTTTCATGCTACAGTCTTATTCTACAACGTGCACAGCAGACACCTGGAAGAGGTTTATCCAGGAACAGGGTCAAAGGTCAACGGTACAATGTGTTCAAGTCGCCATATCCGTGACCAGTATTTCTACGATAATGACGGACGAAAATGTTATGTGTATGAAGTGGCGTACTGCTGATTTCTTGTTCAAATTATTTCTACATGAATAAAGCATGAATAAAGCACTGATATAAAATGGTGTAAGTTGTTTTACAATAATTTCTCAGTCACATCTCCGAACTTAATCATAGGCCGACGATGGCCCCGATCAAATACAAACTTTAAATTGCACGTGACTGAGGGGTCTAAAAGGAGATTGCGTAGATCTGAGATAAGCCTAAACAAGCAGCTAGTAATTGGGTTTTCCTCAGGTAACTGAAAAATAAAACTCGTATAAGCCTGATGTTCTTTTTACGCACCACGCCTCCCATCGCCGGGGGAAGGGCGGGGGATAGCCATGGAAATGAGCGGGGCTTTGATCAAAGTTTTGCCACGGCAGTACGGGGGAAATACCCAGGTTTTGGTGTGTGTGGGGGGGGTACCAATGAGCAGTCCCCTCAGGGTGGGGCTTTTAGCGGCAATGAATAGTCCCCGCAGGGTGGAGCATTTAGCGGCAATGAGCAGTCCCCGCAGGGTGAGGCTTTTAGCGCGGATTTACTAGTCCCCGCTATTCCCCGGGGGTGGGGGGTTAGTGGTTACAAATAACTAGTGCATTATGGGACATGGGCAAACAGTATAGCCCCAGATGTGACGCCGCAGAACGCGGAACGCGGCGTCCCATCTGGGATTATTCTGTTTGCTCAAAGGAATTTCATTGAAAAAATAAAGTAAAATTCGATAATCACTCCCGATGTACCTAAAATGAAAGTGGGCTCTCCCAACTGATAATGATGGGTGGCACGGAATCAGCACGGAATCAGCAGAGATCATTGCGAGAGTTCTTATCCTCTGGAGTTACCGCCTAATTAGTACTCTTATCCATCAGGAAAACATGTCCTTGTTATGTATATACAGTACAGCCAGCGTGATGTTTATATCCCTCCCGCTTACGACCGTGGAATTTCGCATGTCACGTGACTTTTTTCCGTGGATTTTGCGTGGAATTAGCGTGGATTTTTGCGTGGGTTTTTCGAGGAAGTAGCGTGAGTTTCGCGTGGAGCATGGACATGAAACGTGGAACTGCTCAATTGTAGCGTGAAAAGAAACGTGGAAAGGATTAAGAGAGTTGCGTGAGATATCAAAAGTCCCACGCTTGCTCACGCTTTCCACGTTCGTTTCACGCTCAGGAAAAAGGGGCATGATTCTTTTCGCATTTGATATATATGTATATGTCTCTTGTCAACCTAAATTAAAGCAGTGAAGTCATTTCCGCTGCTGAAAGTCTGGAATTTTGCCGTGTGCGGACATGTACATGAACTTATCAGTATGATGTATTATATTTCCGCGTCAATGAAGACACGTGCAAATGTATTTTTTGTTTGTATTTTCTATAATTTCTTTTGTTTTCGTTTTCGTTTTCGTTTTTTAAGTTTTTTTTTTCTTTTTTGTTTTTCTAAAGTTTCAAGTCTCAAAGATCGGCTTGACTTTTATCACTTATCACACAAACTGAATTGTTTGTTTGTTTGATTATGAAAATTTATATTTTAATGCACCAAATTTGCTAATTATAATTTAGATGCTGTGCCGCTTATTAATCATGTGTACAATAATTGTGCCGATACAAGAATAAAGTATACCTTGATTTTGTTGACTTTGGAAAATGCTTGAAAGATAAAAGAACAGGTTAAAGGGAATCAGATTTCTCGCAGGAGCATTGTACTGACTCTTAAGATAAGATTAAAGTGAATTAATTGCAGGCAAATTTAAATGTAACGTACATGTAATTTATGATTATGTCATACATGTACATGTAGCAAGATGCTTAAACCGTAATACATGTAGGTCGAGCTTTAATAGACTTGGGACATCTTAGCGAACACGAAAGACGCATTTATTTGAGAGATGTGCTGAAAAACAACAAACCGGGACGCTCACCTTCACCTTCTCTTATGGTAAATGTATCGTATATATAAGTGTACAGTGTTCTGCATCTAAATCCGCGGCAGTCAAAAATGCACCACGCTGCCAAATAACATTGAAACATGCAAATTTTGTCATCACTTAATCTACGATGATAATTTAATCAACACTGAATAACGTATTGCTCAGTCTGCATCTCGTCAAAACATGCTTATGTATTTACGTGCAGGCGCTTTGTCGTACAGGTGTATGCATTTGTACAGGTTAACTGTCATCATACTAAGTTGCCGTCCTCGTACTAATGACTTATAAATAAATATATATAATATATTTAATTTGGTCACAAAACTTTAACAATTTTACCTTTTTGAACGAGGCGAAACGATAATCCTTTTCTCGCATGTCTCTTAATCCTTTCCACGCTTCTTTCCCTTAATGAACGTGGCAAGCGTGAGCAAGCGTGGGACTGCTGGTATCTCACGCAACTCACACGCTTCTTGCGAGGAATGAACGTGGAAATAGCGTGGAACAAGCGTGGATTTTGCGAGGAATGAGCGAGGGTTTTGCGTGGGTTTTGCGTGGAACTTAATCCTTTTTTCAGTTTCATGTGTGAACGCGAAGGATATAAACATCACGCTGACTGTACTGTATCCTTGAGGTTTACCTATTCTTAATATTTTTGATCCAAAACATAGATTGTGGATACTCGATTGATCGCCTCGGCGAGGCGGTTCAAACGTGTACCAACACTCAATGTTTTAGCACAGATATTAAATAATTCAAGATTTTTTCCAATGAAATTTCAATTTTAACAGCTGAAAAAATCTCTCTATATATTACATTTGTAAGTTTACGTAATGGCGTATATTTGAGACTAATATGATAGTAGCGATCATTCCGGCAGCTTGGCCACTTGTTTATATAATGAGATGACTGTCGGGACATGCTGGATCTTAAATTGGAGTTCCTGGTAAACAGTGGTATATGCTAGTTTGATGAGCAACGTTACTATATCGTAGGGTGTTCTAAGCCTTCCAGCGTTGCTTTTGATCGCCTATACAGAGTAAAAAGATAAAAGAAAGATAAAGAGTATGCTATGGTCTGACCACAGCATTACCTATAGGGCGGGGGTTAGCACAGGACATTTTTCAGTGACATACAATAATGTGTGCATTTTTGGCCCTCAACGTTATATTTACATTGACTCCAATGAACCTTCGATCGCCCCTGGCCGGTTACTAGCCCATTGCCCGGCGTTATGTTTGGATGTTATACAACTGGTTTCAAAATTGAAAAAGCTCGGCCCTTCAAAACGATCACAGGAGCTACGGCCCGAGGTAACGCCATCAGGCGTGTGGGACTAGATAGTCCAGAACTTCTACAACAAATTACAAGCAAAGGCCTGCTCACACCACAACGTTTTAGCAAACGTCTACTTACGTATGAAAAAAATGTCCAGTACGTTGTTATACGCTGTTAATTCTATGTTAAAAAGCCGGGCTAGACTCTCTTTAACAAAGCGTATACTTAGCGTACAGGACGTATGTCTAACGTACGAGTAGCTTATTCATAACGTATCCCCGGCGTAGCATAACTTACAACAGCGTACACCCATCGTTAAAGTAGTGTTCGCTGGTTGGTTGATTGGGGTTTAACGTCGTTTAATGGAGACGGGACCTCGGTTTATAGTCCCATCCGACCGACTGGAGAAGCCCTGGATCGAACCTGCGACCCCTGGTTTACAAGGCGAGTGACATAACCACTGCACCATGGAGGCTTCTAAAGTAGCGTTCGTGACTTATCAGAAGCGTATGTGCAACGCACGTCTGGCGTATTCCAAACGTATGCAGAGCGTCTTTCTAACGACCTCGGCAGACTCTTCCATTTACTACTTACTAGTAAAAATGAGTCTCGACGCGAGAAAACCGGTCTTCGGAGTCTCCGACCAGGACCGACACAAACCGGCCTGCATAGTCAAAAGAGCAGGCTAGAAGCTTGAAATTTCGGATATAAGAAGAAGAGGGATTGTACTATATGTGTAGCGAAAACAAAGGCGCTGATCAGCTTCGCAGTTACTATAGAAAATCGGTCAGCAGATTTTATTTAGCATTTATGGCCAAACTGAATTTTAATTCATAATTAAGAAAATTCTAGTTCCCACATTTTATACCCCATCCACTGGCGTGGTATTGGCAATTTGACGTTTCTCCTGGAAACTGGTTCATCTTAAGCTTTCCATATTACTGTTTAATACTCAGAAAGCGATGGCTCCGTCCCGACATGACTCAGTGAAAAATTGTACGTTGGGACGTTGATGGAGAGGGGACAATATCAGTACCGGTAACCAGTACCGGTAAATATAATTTATGCGCGCGTGTAATTGTGTCTACACCGGCTGTGGCGAAATGGCCTCAAATTTTAGTGGTGCACTTCAATTAACTGACTTGAACGACTTTATAACACCTTCCCAGGTAATTCAAAGGTTAAAATAGCATCCAAGTTCGATAAACCACAACATATCACACTTTCCGGTAAAAGGACTCTTAAGTAAGCTAAGGAAATCAATGTAAACATTGAAACATTTGTTTCGTAACCAAGTTCGATTCGTACCGATTCGCTTCGTTTTTTGTTGTTGTTTTTTATCTATTATTTTATCTATCTATCTATCTATCTCTTCATACGGCATACACCCTCAACCGAGTATTACGTGCCGGGTTCCCGCGACATGCGGTAAAAGTAAAAGAAATTAAAAACAGCTGATAGTAAGAACAGAGTAAAAGTGCATAGTGTTAGTGTATTATACAGAGAAAAGAAAAAGTGAGGATAAAAACAGCAGTGTGGTATATTTATGGTTTTGAGTGGCACAACTGACAGACAGCTCGTTTGAAGCTGTCAAGATCGGTCAGGGTTGCGACAGATGCTGGGAGCTTATTCCACTGAACGACTGTGAGAGGATAAAATGAGTATTTGTAGTAGTTAGTCGTGGCAGGTATCTGTCTGTAAGCTAGTGGATGAAATGTACGGGAAGCACGGGAGAGTGGTATGACATATGAAGGGAGAGGTACAGCTACATAACCATAAATGATCTTGTAGAAAAGGACCAGTCGTGAGTCAGAACGCCGCTGTTCAAGGGTACGCCATCCAAGTTTCCCTATCATGTCCGTGACGCTTGAGTATGGGGAGTAATCCCCAAGGACCCAACGAGCAGCCCGTCTCTGAACACTCTCAATTCTTTTAATGTCTTCCTTGGTGTGTGGGTCCCACACTGGAGCTGCATACTCCAGTTGGGGTCTGACAATGGCCTTGTATGCTTTTTCTCTTAATGAGGTGTTTTTAGATTTTAAATTCCTCCTTACGAAGCCCAGTGATTTGTTGGCATTATTAGTGATTCTGGTGACATGGGTCTTCCAGGACAAATCATCTGCAATATCAACGCCCAGATAGCGGGCACTAGTTACTACCTCAAGTGTTTCACCATGTAGGGTGTAATTTGTGGGGAGGGGGTCATGTGCTTTGGTTATGCGTATTACTTGGCATTTACTGGGATTGAATTGCATGTCCCACCTTAGTTCCCATTTTTGGAGGATGTTGAGGTCAGCTTGTAGTTGCTCAGAGTCAGATAATATGGCTATGGCTAGGTAAGCTGCTGTGTCGTCAGCAAACAGTCTCACCTGCGATTTGATATGGTCTGGCAGGTCATTTATGTAGGCCAGGAAAAGGATTGGCCCGAGGACAGATCCCTGTGGGACGCCTGATGTTACTGGCTCCTCCTCAGAACAATCCCCCTCCAGGACCACAGTTTGTGGCCTGCCATTAAGGAATGCCTTAATTCTTGATAAGGTTTGACCTCTGATCCCGTAACTATGTAGTTTGAAGATAAGCTTTTCATGGTTAACCTTATCGAAGGCCTTACTGAAGTCGAGCAGTATAATGTCCGTCTGTTAGGTTTCTATGGATTTCCTCAATAAGCATTGTCAGTTGTGTTTCGCATGACCTTTTTGAGCGAAAACCATGCTGGAGATCATATAGGATCTGGTTTTCATCAAAGTGCTTCACTACCTTCTTCTTCTTCCAATACATGGACCGGGATCATCTAATAGAACGTAATTGGCCCAGCGGGACATGAGCATGGCGGATAAAAACAGAGTCCCAGAGAAGTTGATAAAACCATAAAACTATTTACAAGACTGTCGTTGGTACTGGCTATACATGATTTAGGCTGGGCCTAGCCTGGTGAACAGACTGGCGCGGAAGCCATCCACAGTTGCCGATGAGGTTATGCTGGCTGGCAATCTGTTCCATTCCCGAATGGTTCTTGGGAAGAACGAGTTGAAGTATACCTCATGCCTGGTGTGCTCCTGGTAGAATCCCGTGTGACTTCTGGTGCGACTGTCACCTGGTTTCAAGTAGGCTGCTTTGTCTATATCAACTAGACCATGTTGAATCTTATACAGCAAGCATAGTCTGGATATCTGTCGTCTGTCCTGGAGGCTTTCCCATTCTAGATCCTTGACCATGTCTGTGACTAGTGATGGGCCGATGATCGATTATAATCGAAAGTCAGTTGGTTTGGCCTTCCGATTAAGATAATCGATAGTAAAATGCAGCAATCGATTGTAATCGGTTGCAATATTCATAATGCAGAAATAATATTTTAAGGGGTTTATATCTGAAAAAGGTGTACCATTTAGGTTTCAAAGTAGATCTAACATGGATATCCCAAAGTTACAATGTAACTGAAGCTGTTCTGGTCCATATATATGTAACCTGAGCATCAATATGTCTTTTTCATTTACCTAGAATATCAGGACAGAAAGGTAGAAATTCCTAAATCAGTGATCTGTTCTAAGTGGAATGTGTTCTAAACAGATAAGGCAATTAAAAGCTCTTTTATTGAGCCACTCAGTGGGCAATGAAACTGTCACCATGGTTATGACATGCATGAAAGGCAAATGCAAAGTATAGCTAGTTTAACCGATTACACAATCGATAGCTAGTTGGTTTAGTCCGTCCGATTATAAACCGATAATCGATTGTAATTTCAAACCGATGGCCCAACACTATCTGTGACACATCCTGGTGTGCGAGTTGTATAGTCGTTATACACGTAACGAGCTGCACGGCGCTGCACTTCATCTAGGGCTTTAATGTCAGCTTGGCGGTAGGGGTCCCACACGGGAGCGGCATACTCCATGACTGGTCTCACAACAGTAGTATAAGTTGCTGCTTTGACTTGTCGGGAGCAGTGCTTGAAGTTCCTCCGCAGAAAGCCTAGGGAGCGATGTGCTTTACCGGCTATGGCTGAGACATGCTTGGACCATGAGAGGTTGTCTGTCACTGTTACACCGAGATATTTGCTTCCATCAACCACCTCTAGAGTCTGTCCATGGAGTCTATAGCTTGACTGAAACTTGACCTTCCTTCCAGTGTGGACCCTGATGACTGTACACTTGCTTGGGTTAAAGCTCATTTGCCAATCCGCTTCCCATTGTTCAAGTGCGGTGAGGTCCTGCTGTAGGAGTTGACAGTCACTGGCTTTGTTGACGGCACAATAGAGGAGGCTGTCATCTGCAAATAGTCTACAGTCTGATGATCTGAGAGACTCTGGCATGTCGTTAATGTAGGCAAGGAAGAGCAGGGGGCCCAGGACTGTACCTTGAGGCACCCCTGAAAGGACATCTGACTGATCTGAGTGTGATCCATCCAGCACCACTTCTTGTCTACGGTTTTCAAGGAAGGATTTTATCCAGCTGTTGGTCTGGTTCCGAATACCATAGAAGTCCAGCTTGTAGAGGAGTCTGGAATAAGCCACTTTATCAAATGCCTTCGCAAAGTCGAGCAGGATGATATCTGCTTGATTTCCCTTGGAGAGACTTGATGCTAACTCTTGTATTGTGACTGCAAGCTGGGTCTCACAAGATCTTCTTTTGCGAAAGCCATGTTGATTGTCCTTCAAGATGTCATGCTTGTCGAAGTGTGCCATAACATTACTGTGAATGATGTGCTCCAGTAATTTGCAGGATGGAGGTGAGAGAGACGGGGCGGTAGTTAGCTGCCTTATGTTTCTCCCCCTTCTTGAAAACTGGAACAATCCAAGCATCCCTCCAGTCTGTTGGAACTTGTCCTGAGTCCAAAGAAGATTGGTAAATCCTTGCAAGTATTGGGGCTAGTTCATCTGCAGCCGCTTTGAGTATAAATGCAGGGATAGAATCAGGTCCAGTGGCTTTGTATGGTTTTAATCCCTTGAGTAGCTTGTGAACTCCTTTCCAGTTAACTTCAATATTAGGCATACTTGGGTATGGGCTTGGTCCTTTGTCTGGAAGGGAACTGGTATCTTCTTTAGTAAATACCGACACAAACTGTTCGTTGAGGATATTAGCTTTGCTGGTACTGTCACTCTTAAGAAAGCCATCCTTGTTCTTTAATGGGGATACTCCAGAAGCCTCTTGACCAGTGCTTTTCACATAGGCCCAAAACTTCTTGGGATTCTCTTTGAAGGTGTCACTCACAGCAGTCTTCATGTAGTCTTTGTGGGCTGATCTTATCTGATATTGGACATCATGCTGTAATCGCTTGTACCTGTCCATATCCCGCTTAGTTGACCGCGCTTTTTTGTGGGCTCTTTGTTTCCGTCTGATTAGTCTTCTAATTCTGCCATTCATCCATGGATGGGTATGCCGAGCCAAGGACATCTTGGTTGGAACTCTTCTGTTCACTACGTTGGATGCTACTATGTGTTCAAAAATTTTGCATAGTATGCATGTAAGGGATATGGGCCTGTAGTTAGCAGGGTTGGACTTATCTCCCTTTTTGAAAATGGGTGAAACATTTGCTTTGAGCCATTCAGATGGTAAAGAGCCTTCCTCCAGGGACTTAGAGAAAATAACTTGGAGGATTGGGGCAATTTCAAGGCAAAGTTTTTGTAACAGTAAGGGTCTGATTTGGTCAGGTCCGGGTGCTTTATCAGGTTTCAAGCCCTGCAGCAACTTAATAATGCCATTTACTGAGATCTTTAGATCTGGCATGTTTGGGTATTTACTGTTGAGGTCATCTGACAGTTGGGAGGTGTCATGGCTGTAGTGACCTGCATCATGAAGGTCTTGCACCTTTTGGTGACAGAGTTGTTTCAGTTCAAGGGGAGACTTGGGTGTGAAGACAGATTGGAATTGGCGATTTAGTAAGTTATCCTTCTTCACATTATCAGTGCATATCTGCCCATTTTCCTTACGTGGAGCACTACCCTGATTGTCTTGCCGACAGTTCTTGAGGTAGGAGAAAAGCTTTTTGGTATTTGGGCGGGGATTTTCTGAGGTGTCAGGGTCATCAATAATGCCGACAAGGCTGTCAAGGTAGTTACTGTGGGAAGTTTTGATCATGCAATCAACTTCATGCTTTACCTTCTTGAATTTCTGTCGGTCCTTGTCCCTACCAGAATTTTTCTGTACTTGATACAGATTGTCCCGTCGGTTCATTTTTATAGCCCCGCTTTGAAAAAGTGGGGGCTATACTGGATTCACCCTGTCCTTCCGTAGTTCCGTTATTCCGTTATTCTGTTATTCCGTTATTCTGTTATTCCGTCCTTCCGACATTTTTGTTTCCACTCATTATCTTGAGAATGAATTGACAGAATCTGATCAAATTTTGTATGCACATCAACATTGACAAGATCTAGCTTGGGATTGTTACCCGTCATTTTTCGCAAAATTTTGACGGAGTTATGGCCCTTGATTGAAGTCAGAATTTCGTTTCCGCTCAATATCTTGAGAACGAATTGACAGAATCGGACCAAATTTTGTATGCACATCAACATTGACAAGATCTAGCTTGGGATTGTTACCCGTCATTTTTCGCAAAATTTTGACGGAGTTATGGCCCTTGATTGACGTCAGAATTTCGTTTCTGCTCAATATCTTGAGAATGAATTAACAGAATCGGACCAAATTTTGTATGCATATCATCATTGACAAGACCTAGCTTGGGATTATTACCCGTCATTTTTCGCAAAATTTTGACGGAGTTATGGCCCTTGATTGACGTCAGAATTTCGTTTCCGCTCAATATCTTGAGAACGAATTGACAGAATCGGACCAAATTTTGTATGCACATCATCATTGACAGGATCTGGCTTGGGATTGTTACCCGTCATTTTTCGCAAAATTTTGACGGAGTTATGGCCCTTGATTAACGTCAGAATTTCGTTTCCGCTCAATATCTTGAGAACGCATTGACAGAATCCGACCAAATTTTGTATGCACATCAACATTGACATGATCTAGCTTGGGATTGTTACCTGTTATTTTTTGCAAAATTTTGACGGAGTTACGGCCCTTGATTGACGTCAGAATTTCGTTTCCGCTCAATATCTTGAGAACAAATTGACAGAATCCGACCAAATTTTGTATGCACATCAACATTGACAAGATCTAGCTTGGGATTGTTGCCCGTCATTTTTTGCAAAATTTTGATGGAGTTACGGCCCTTGATTGACGTCAGAATTTCGTTTCCGCTCAATATCTTGAGAACGCATTGACAGAATCCGACCAAATTTTGTATGCACATCAACATTGACAAGATCTATCTTGGGATTGTTGCCCGTCATTTTTCGCAAAATTTTGACGGAGTTATGGCCCTTGATTGACGTCAGAATTTCGTTTCTGCTCAATATCTTGAGAACAAATTGACAGAATCAGACCAAATTTTGTATGCACATCATCATTGACAAGATCTAGCTTGGGATTGTTACACGTCATTTTTCGCAAAATTTTGACGGAGTTACGGCCCTTGATTGACGTCAGAATTTCGTTTCCGCTCAATATCTTGAGAACGCATTGACAGAATCCGACCAAATTTTGTATGCACATCAACATTGACAAGATCTAGCTTGGGATTGTTACCCTTTAGTTTTTGTTAAATTTTGACAGAGTTATGGCCCTTAATTAACGCCAGAATTTCGTTTCCGCTCAATATCTTGAGAACGAATTGACAGAATCCAACCAAATTTTGTATGCACATCAACATTGACAAGATCTGGCTTGGGATTGTTACCCGTCATTTTTCACAAAATTTTGATGGAGTTACAGCCCTTGATTGACATCAGAATTTCATTTCCGCTCAATATCTGGAGAATGAATTGACAGAATCTGTCCAAATTTTGTATGCACATCATCATTGACAAGATCTAGCTTGGGATTATTACCCATCATTTTTTGCAAAATTTTGACGGAGTTAACAGCCCTTGATTGACTTCAGAATTTTGTTTCCGCTCAATATCTTCAGAAGGAATTGACAGAATCCGTCTAAATTTTGTATGCACATCATCATTGACAAGATCTACCTTTGATTATTACCCGTCATTTTTCGCAAAATTTTGACAGAGAACGAATTGACATAATCAGACCAAATTTTGTATGAACATCAATATTGATGAGATCTAGCTTGTGATAGCCTGTGATAGTTACCTGTCATTGTTTTTTTCACCCTGCAAAAAAAGCTGAGAAGCGGGGCTATAGTCAGATTCTCTGACAATTCTAGTTCTCCTTATCTCTTGGGTAACCCAGGGCAGGTTTTTTCTGCCTCTGAGAGTTTTGGTGGGGATATATGAATTGATAACTTGGTCAGTTTTATCCTTAAACTCCTGCCACAATTGTTCAGTGCTTTTACCTTCACAGGTAGATAAGAAGGAAGATTGAAAGTCCTGCATAGTATGCCTCATGCCATCCCAGTTTGCCTTAGAGTAGATATGCACTGTCCTGGGCTTTATTTTTTGTATAGTAGGCCTAAGTCTTATGACTGCGAAAACTGATTCATGGTCTGAAATCCCTGGCATTACACTGACAGAATCAACCAATGTTGGGTTGTTAGTCAGGAAGAGGTCTAATATATTATTTTCTCTTGTAGGGTCAGATACCATTTGAGTGAGGCAGTTGTCGTTTATGGTGGCAATGAATTCCTGGTACATATCTGGACTAGGACAGTTTGGTTTGATAATAGGTTGATTATCTTCCCATGTCAATTTAGGGTAGTTGAAGTCTCCAAGGACCCATACATGAGACTTTGAGTGATCAAGAAGGGCTAGGGATTTTTTAAATAATTGATGGTTTTCAGTGGAAAACAATAGCTTTTTTGGCTGGACATAGTGGCTCTATACATTCGCCATTTAAGGCATTTATTTTCGCCAGAGTCAAATTTTAGGAGCCAAAAAATAAAAATCTTCGCAAATGGCGACCGCTAGCACGAACCCTGATTTATTTATTTTTTTCTTAAACTGTAGCCAGTTCTTACAATTCTTTTCCATAATGTAAATACACTCTTACACTTCTGTGGAGTAATATACATTATCACAAAAAATGATTATATGAACTGTAAGGCAGAACTGAGAGCTGTTGTTGTGGAGAACTAAGGTTGGACATTGACATTTTCAGCATTTATTAAGTTTTTTTCACTATTTTTTCAGGAATGCATAAAACCTGTGAAAATAGAGAGAAAAGTAGGAAAAGTTGGGAAGATCCGAATAGAAGATGATGGAAGTTATTTTAATGTTTCAGAGGTAATGTCGCTGCCACATGAGAAAACAAAAAAATTAGGTTTCGGACCAGGTCCGACACAAACCATATTCAGAAAAGCAGGTTAGAAGCTTGAAAATTTGGATTTAAGAAGAAGAGGACTTGTACAATCTTTAAAGCGAAAACAAAGGCGCTAATCAGCAGTGATCTGCACCTTTGCTTTCACCTATGCATATTGTTTATTATAGCCCCGCTTTGGAAAAGTGGGGCTATACTGGATTCACCCTGTCCTTCCGTGGTTCCGTGAATCCGTGATTCCGTGAATCCGTGATTCCGTGGTTCCGTCATTCCGTGAACATTTCGTTTCCGCTCAATATCTTAAGAACAAGTTGACAGAATCTGACAAAATTTTGTATGCACATCAACATTGACAAGATCTAACTTGGGATTGTTGCCCGTCATTTTTCCCAAAATTTTGATGGAGTTACGGCCCTTGATTGAAGTCAGAATTTCGTTTCCGCTCAATATCTTAAGAACAAATTGACAGAATCTGACTAAATTTTTTATACACATCAACATTGACAAGATCTAGCTTGGGATTGTTGCCCGCCATTTTTCGCAAAATTTTGACGGAGTTACGGCCCTTGATTGACGTCAAAATTTCGTTTCCGCTCAATATCTTGAGAAGGAATTGACAGATATTGACCAAATTTTGTATGCACATCAACATTGACAAGATCTAGCTTGGGATTGTTGCCCGTCATTTTTCCCAAAATTTTGATGGAGTTACGGCCCTTGATTGACGTCAGAATTTTGTTTCCGCTCAATATCTTAAGAACAAATTGACAGAATCTGACTAAATTTTGTATACACATCAACATTGACAAGATCTAGCTTGGGATTGTTGCCCGCCATTTTTCGCAAAATTTTGATGGAGTTACGGCCCTTGATTGACGTCAAAATTTCGTTTCCGCTCAATATCTTGAGAAGGAATTGACAGAATCTGACCAAATTTTATATGCAGAACAACATTGACATGATCTAGCTTTGGATCTTTGCCTTTCATTTTTCGCAAAATTTTGACGGAGTTACGGCCCTTGATTGATGTCAGAATTTCGTTTCCGCTCAATATCTTGAGAACGCATTGACAGAATCCGACCAAATTTTGTATGCACATCAACATTGACATGATCTAGCTTGGGATTGTTACCTGTTATTTTTTGCAAAATTTTGACGGAGTTACGGCCCTTGATTGACGTCAGAATTTCGTTTCCGCTCAATATCTTGAGAACAAATTGACAGAATCCGACCAAATTTTGTATGCACATCAACATTGACAAGATCTAGCTTGGGATTGTTGCCCGTCATTTTTCGCAAAATTTTGACGGAGTTATGGCCCTTGATTGACGTCAGAATTTCGTTACCGTTCAATATCTTGAGAACAAATTGACAGAATCAGACCAAATTTTGTATGCACATCATCATTGACAAGATCTAGCTTGGGATTGTTACCCGCCATTTTTCGCAAAATTTTGACAGAGTTATGGCCCTTAATTAACGTCAGAATTTCCTTTCTGCTCAATATCTTGAGAACGAATTGACAGAATCCAACCAAATTTTGTATGCACATTAACATTGACAAGATCTGGCTTGGGATTGTTACCCGTCATTTTTCACAAAATTTTGATGGAGTTACAGCCCTTGATAGACATCAGAATTTCATTTCCGCTCAATATCTGGAGAATGAATTGACAGAATCCGTCCAAATTTTGTATGCGCATCATCATTGACAAGATCTAGCTTGGGATTATTACCCATCATTTTTTGCAAAATTTTGACGGAGTTAACAGCCCTTGATTGACTTCAGAATTTTGTTTCCGCTCAATATCTTCAGAACGAATTGACAAAATCCGTATAAATTTTGTATGCACATCATCATTGACAAGATCTAGCCTTGGATTATTACCTGTCATTTTTCGCAAAATTTTGACAGAGAACGAATTGACATAATCAGACCAAATTTAGTATGAGCATCAATATTGATGAGATCTAGCTTGTGATAGCCTGTGGTAGTTACCTGTCATTGTTTTTTTCACCCTGCAAAAAAAGCTGAGAAGCGGGGCTATAGTCAGATTCTCTGACAATTCTAGTTTTCTCATGTGGTAGCTCAAATGTGTTTTCTTAAAATGAAAATTTTCAGTAGAAAGAAAAGAAGATTTTTTCCTATTATCACTCAAAACATTGATTAAGGGTACAAATTAGACCCACAGTACCCAAATTCTATCAAGCTTAAAGTCTTCTGTGATATACAAGCTGATTTGTGTCAGACCTGGGCCAAAAGCCAAAATACAGGTTTTCTTTTGACACGGCTTGTACATATATTCTATAGATTGGTATTGAGCGGCTTTTATCACACTGAATAACTGTCTGGCCTGTAGAGGGTATATAACCTCAGCTGAGAGTGGAATGCCCTTATCACATAGACGCATCATGAGAAATCTGGCTGCTTGCATATCCAGGCTGCCCAGTGCTCCTATTTTTCCTATATTTTCAGGGCTTCCTATTTATTATAGCCCCGCTTTGAAAAAGTGGGGCTATACTGGATTCACCCTGTCCTTCCGTCTTTCCGTCATTCCGTCTTTCCGTCTTTCCGTGATTCCGTGAATATTTGGTTTCCGCTCAATATCTTGAGAACGAATTGACAGAATCCGACCAAATTTTGTATGCACATCATCATTGACAAGATCTAGCTTGGGATTGTTACCCGTCATTTTTCGCAAAATTTTGACGGAGTTATGGCCCTTTATGGACGTCAGAATTTCGTTTCCGCTCAATATCTTGAGAACGAATTGACATAATCAGACCAAGTTTTGTATGCGCATCACTATTGACAAGATCTAGCTTGTGATAGTTACCTGTCATTGTTTTTTTCACCCTGCAAAAAAGCTGAGAAGCCGGGCTATAGTCAGATTCTCTGACAATTCTAGTTATAGCCCCGCTTTGAAAAAGTGGGGCTATACTGGATTCACCCTGTCCTTCCGTCTTTCCGTCATTCCGTCTTTCCGTCTTTCCGTGATTCCGTGAATATTTGGTTTCCGCTCAATATCTTGAGAACGAATTGACAGAATCCGACCAAATTTTGTATGCACATCATCATTGACAAGATCTAGCTTGGGATTGTTACCCGTCATTTTTCGCAAAATTTTGACAGAGTTAAGGCCCTTGATTGACGTCAGAATTTTGTTTCCGCTCAATATCTTGAGAACAAATTGACAGAATCCGACCAAATTTTGTGTGCACATCAACATTGACAAGATCTATCTTGGGATTGTTACCCGTCATTTTTCGCAAAATTTTGACGGAGTTACGGCCCTTAATTGACGTCAGAATTTCGTTTCCGCTCAATATCTTCAGAACGAATTGACAGAATCAGACCAAATTTTGTGTGCACATCAACAATGACAAGATCTAGCTTGGGATTGTTACCCGTCATTTTTCACAAAATTTTGACGGAGTTACGGCCCTTAATTGACGTCAGAATTTCGTTTCCGCTCAATATCTTGAGAACGAATTGACAGAATCCGACCAAATTTTGTATGCACGTCATCATTGACAAGATCTAGCTTGGGATTGTTATACGTCATTTTTCGCAAAATTTTGACGGAGTTACGGCCCTTGATTGACGTCAGAATTTCGTTTCCGCTCTATATCTTGAGAACGAATTGACAGAATCCGACCAAATTTTGTATGCACGTCATCATTGACAAGATCTAGCTTGGGATTGTTACCCATCATTTTTCGCAAAATTTTGACGGAGTTACGTCCCTTGATTGACGTCAGAGTTTCGTTTCCGCTCAATATCTTGTGAACAAATAGACAGAATCCGACCAAATT
This sequence comes from Rugalucina vietnamica, assembly GCA_964017185.1. Taxonomy (NCBI): domain Eukaryota; kingdom Metazoa; phylum Mollusca; class Bivalvia; order Lucinida; family Lucinidae; genus Rugalucina; species Rugalucina vietnamica. The sequence goes on from OZ024882.1 coordinate 180,445, forward strand.
TTGTGTGCACATCAACAATGACAAGATCTAGCTTGGGATTGTTACCCGTCATTTTTCGCAAAATTTTGACGGAGTTACGGCCCTTAATTGACGTCAGAATTTCGTTTCCGCTCAATATCTTGAGAACGAATTGACAGAATCCGACCAAATTTTGTATGCACGTCATCATTGACAAGATCTAGCTTTGGATTGTTACCCATCATTTTTCGCAAAATTTTGACGGAGTTACGGCCCTTGATTGACGTCAGAATTTCATTTCCGCTAAATATCTTGAGAACAAATTGACAGAATTGAACCAAATTTTGTATGCACATCATTATTGACAAGATGTAGCTTAGGATTGTTACCCGTCATTTTTCGCAAAATTTTGATGGAGTTACGGCCCTTGATTGACGTCAGAATTTCGTTTCCGCTCAATATCTTGAGAACGAATTGACAGAATCCGACCAAATTTTGTATGCACGTCATCATTGACAAGATCTAGCTTGGGATTGTTACCCGTCATTTTTCGCTAAATTTTGACGGAGTTATGGCCCTTGATTAAAGTCAGAATTTCGTTTCCGCTCAATATGATGAAGACTTGAGAACGAATTGACAGAATCCGACCAAATTTTGTATGCACATCATCATTGACAAGATTTAGCTTGGGATTGTTACCCGTCATTTTTCGCAAAATTTTGACGGAGTTATGGCCATTTATTGAGGTCAGAATTTCGTTTCCGCTCAATATCTTGAGAACGAATTGACATAATATTTATTCAGACCAAATTTTGTATGCGCATCAATATTGACGAGATCTAGCTTGTGATAGTTACCTGTCATTGTTTTTTTCACCCTGCAAAAAAGCTGAGAAGCGGGGCTATAGTCAGATTCTCTGACAATTCTAGTTTTTTCCTATATTTTGATCCCAAATCCTATATTTTTCCATCAAATTCTTATATTTTTCAAAATGCTGCAGATAATAATGAAATATCAAGGAAAAATCATGGGATTTTGGTTTGAAATGCAAGTTTTGATGTCTTTGGCATTCATTTTTTTCGCTCGCTCGTAACTTGATAAATAAAGTATTTTTTCTTCATCAGAAAACAAGATAATCCCGTGAAGTAAGTTACTTCTACAACTTGAGTAGGTTTTAAAATATTGGATCACACACCTATACCACAATTACCACCAGTAAGATTTGCCTTCTTGCTACTATATGTCAATATTTATGGTTTTCAATGCTATAAAAAAGCCATTTTAGGCCGATAATTTCCTATTTTTCTCCTATTTTTTGGACATAAACTTCCTATTTTTTGAAGCCCAAAATATATATTTTGTACCAAACTGCACTGGGCAGCCTGCATATGGTAAAAGAGCTGTTTGCTGTCCTTGCTTTGGCTTCACAGATTGAATGTTTCTTCATCTTCTTTAATCCAATGTTCCAAGTTTATATCAGCTTTCTTTTACAGGCTCTTTGTGTCAGACCTGGCCCCAAGATTATAAAACTTTTTTCGTGCTCAGCTCAGCTGAGACTAAAATTTGTCCTGCTCGTCAATACCAAAATAACTGAAATAAATTGAAATATCTGGTTTAGATCATCAAAGCATGTAATTAATCCTGCTAATAAATGTTAAAATACCAACAATTGAGCAGGATAAATTTTAGTCTCAGCTGAGTTGAACATGAAAAAAAAAAGTTTTATAACCTTGGGGCCTGGTTGTGATGCAGCTTATATGTTTTATACAGACTGGCAGTGAGACTAAGCTGGAGAAGGCACAGATCACACTGAACGATTGTCTGGCCTGTAGCGGGTGTATCACTTCAGCTGAGAGTGTCCTGATCACACAGCAGAGTCAAGAAGAGCTGTACAGAGTGCTACAGGATAATCTTAGGATAGCGCAGGAAGACAAGAGACAGACTATTATAGTGTCTGTATCTCCACAAGCCAGAGCATCTTTAGCAGCCAAGTATAAACTGTCAATATCAGAGTCAGCCAGAAAGTTGACAGCTTTCTTCAAGAAACTCGGTATGTGTAGATATAGAAGAGCAGTGAACAAGTTATTGAGGATAATATTCATAATTAATTTTAAGCTGATGAAAAAAAAAAAAAAAAAAAAAAAAAAAAAAAAAATTCATTTGAAAATTTTGGTATTTTTCTTATAAATTGATGCCTAAAACATTTGTTGTGGGTACACATTAGAACCGCTTCACCCAGGCCGTTTGAACAAGTACCCACAATCTATGTTTTGGATCAAAAATAAAAAAAAATATTTATTCTGTTGTAAACCCCAGTTTACATGTAACTATATAAAAGTGGGGTTTAAGTGGGTAAAAGTTTTCATGGACATGTTATCCGGATGCTACTTGTCACATACATGTATGAGGAAGCATGGTACCCTAGGCTAGTGATAGACTGTCAGACTGAATTGAGAACTTGTTTGTTTTAACGATAAGAGCCACATCGTGAGAAAACCAGATTTTTGCTTTGTGAAAACAAAGGTGCAGATCAGCTTCGCAGTAACTGCAAAGCTGATCAACGCCTTTGTTTTCACTACACAGATAGTACTATTTCTCTTCTTAAATCCAAAATTTTTGCAGGAAATGTGCAGTAGGACTGAATATTAATGATTCTGAAAAACAAATTGGACCCCAGGGGCTCATCTGCCCCCACCCTGGGGCATTATGCATATATATTACCATAATATTCAAACATCTTCTCCTCTGAAACCGCTTGGCCAATCAAAGCCAAATTTATGTGAAACATCTATAGAATGTGGGAATCAATGTGTAAATAAATAATCCAGGTCACATGACCAAGATAGCCGCCATGCCCATATATGGTAAAAACCCTTCAAAAATCTTCTTCTCTGAAAGCGGTGGACCGATTTCAATGAAACTTGGCATGAAGTTTTGATGACTCAAGTACTACAACGTGTATATAAATCATGACACTGTGATGACCATTTTTACAGCAAGGTCAACATAGGTTGCCAATGCATTTGAATGGGGAAAACTTTAAAATGTCATTGAAAGTGAAAATCTTGCAGGAAATGGGCAGTAGGACTGAATATTAATGATTCTGAAAAAAATGGTCCCCATAAAACCCTGAAAGTGTTGTCGCCACGGGACTCAAACATTGTTGACTGTTAAACTTTTACCAGGAAAGTACAATGTATAAATCGATATGATTGCGATTAGCCTTGAAATGGCATTCATAGAGGGTGATCCGAGGGGTAACCAGCAAGCCCAAATGTCAACATATGTCTCTTTTTGTTTTGTCTTTTTTACAAGGTTGAGCTCAAATTAAGTTATCGTAGTTCACACCTTAAACGCTATAAAGTGAAGCAATTGAGGAAAATGTTCAAAAATAATAGCAAGGAATCTAACTGTTTATTGAGCAATACCCTTTAGACAATGTTTGTGCTACAAAACACGGAACAAAGTAAGATGACCCCTGCCCATTGGGACCTAAAGAAATATACGAGCTGTTTGTGCCTCCAGACAAAGCTTATACGCTATTTACTATCATCTGATAACTGGATTACCGCTCAGGTCTGTGCCTGCCTAGGAAAAATGGTTTCAAGTCAAACTACCAATACATATATGCAGTATTGGCTTAGAGGGATGGTTATATTTCAAATACTTGTTGGATATCATGACGTCCCATAAAATGGAGGCAGAGTCCCGACATGACCACTGCTGTTGATTGGGACGTAAAGCATATATTCAAACAAACAAACAAAGTTATATTCAACGAGCAGGCTCAGTACGTTATAAATATTTTCGTCTATCCGTGGTTTTGCTATCGTACCATGTAATACGAATGGAAAAGTCGCATTATGCACGTTTTTCATTTCTATACATGCATAATCGTAAATACTATTATTGTGCACGTAAATCACGATCTATACTAGGAACAGATTAATCATAGTGTGATCATTAAATTAAAAATAAATAATTTTATGTTAACATTTACAGGTATTTCGCCGTGTTTCGCGGCGAAATAGGACATTTAAACTTACCTGTTGTAAACGTTAAAAAACGAATTTCGCCGCAAAACATGTTGAAATTTCACCGCGAAAATCGGATTTTCGCGGCGAAAAAATTAACCGATTAAACGTTTAAATTTTCCCTTGGCCGGTGAAATTTCGCGGTTGTTTCGCCGCGAAAAATCACAAGTGATCAGCGCGAACTGTGCAAAAGTGGGTTTTTAGCCATAACACCACTGTACATGTATATTTCCATTATGTTCAAACATCTTCTCCTCTGAAACCACTTGGCCAATCAAAGCCAAATTTTATATGAATCATCTATAGGAAAGGGGAACCAAAGTATATATAAATAAACCAGGTCACATGACCAAGATGGCCGCCATGCCCATATATGGTAAAACCCTTCAAAATCTTCTTCTCTGGGACTGGTTTACTGATTTTAAAGAAACTTGGCATGAAGCATCGATGACTCAAGTACTAAAATGTATATATAAATCATGACTGTGTGATGACCTTGACCTTTTTTAAAGCAAAGTCAACATGGGTCCCTATGCATTTGAATGGGGAAAACTGTTATCATGTCATTTGGAGGGAAATTGTCAAATGGACAGAATATTAATTATTCTGAAAACAAATGGCCCAAGGACTTCATCTGCCTCTGCCCAGGGGCTAAATACCATAATATTCAATATGCCTCAGATCTCAGGTGAGCGTTTACAGGACTATTGGTCCTCTGGTTTAACCTTACAGGTGCCCACTATGTATATTTTAACCTAACAGGTGTTCACTATGTATTTAACAACCTTACAGGTGTTCACCATGTATTTTTTAACCTTACAGGTGTTCACCATGTATTTTTTAACCTTACAGGTGTTCACTATGTATTTGACACAACATTTTCAAGGAACTTCAGCTTGTTGGAGAGCTGTCGAGAGTTTGTTCAGCGTTACAACGACTCTGAGACAAACAAAACAGCATTGCCAATGTTAGCCTCCTCCTGCCCTGGTTAGTGGTCTTGTTTGAAATATATTTTACATTTTCAACTACTGCAAACCCATTTATTTTTGGAAGCCAATTTATCTTGCTCAAAATGGGAATGTGCCAGAGCTTATTGCTATCTATTTTGATATCATGTACTTTATTCTTCATCTGCCAAAGCTTATTGCTATCTATTTTGATATCATGTACTTTATTCTTTCATCTGCCATTTCTTCAGTCAGTGAAAAATAAAACGAAAAAAATATGCACAGGGAAAAAATCACAGAATTTAACAGCAGCAAAAGAATAAGTTGGGTTACTATTCTTGAGCCACATCTTGAGAAAACCAAAAATATCGTTTGAGACGAGGTTCAACACAAACCAAGCTGTACAAGCACAGAAGATAGCTAGAGGTTGGAAATTTTGGATTTAGAAAGTAGAGGAATTGTACTATCAGTGTAGCAAGAACAAAGGCGATGATCAGCTTCGCAGTTACTGTGAAGCTCATATACACCTTTGTTATCTCATATGCAGAATGGATGTTTTCCCATGACTTGGTCCATTTTGAATGTTGATCATTCATGTGCTCATACAATGGTACTGTTAACTTCCTACAGTCTAAATTGCAATGCAAATGAAAAAACCTATATTTTGCTGTGTAAGAAGGATAATATCTGCATTTTGCCTTTGGGAAAAAATATGCAGATCAGTTTCACATTAACTATGCAGCTATTTAGTCCAAAGAAAGGTTTTTTGTGGCATGACTTGTATTTGTAGGCTGGATATGTTATGCAGAGAAGACTCACGGTTCCTACATTCTCCCCTACATCAGTACAGTAAAATCACCTCAACAGATCATGGGCTCCATTGTCAAAGATTATTTTGCCTTAAAACTTGGCAAAACTCCCGATATGATTTACCATGTAACTGTGATGCCATGTTTTGACAAGAAATTGGAAGCATCGCGATCAGATTTCTACAATGACTTGTATAGTACTAGGGACGTGGACTGTGTCATAACAGCAGGTATGTGATTTCTACAATGACTTGTATAGTACTAGGGACGTGGATTGTGTCATAACTGCAGGTATGTGATTTCTACAATGACTTGTATAGTACTAGGGACGTGGACTGTGTCATAACAGCAGGTATGTGATTTCTACAATGACTTGTATAGTACTAGGGACGTGGATTGTGTCATAACAGCAGGTATGTGATTTCTACAATGACTTGTATAGTACTAGGGACGTGGACTGTGTCATAACAGCAGGTATGTGATTTCTACAATGACTTGTATAGTACTAGGGACGTGGATTGTGTCATAACTGCAGGTATGTGATTTCTACAATGACTTGTATAGTACTAGGGACGTGGATTGTGTCATAACAGCAGGTATGTGATTTCTACAATGACTTGTATAGTACTAGGGACGTGGACTGTGTCATAACAGCAGGTATGTGATTTCTACAATGACTTGTATAGTACTAGGGACGTGGACTGTGTCATAACAGCAGGTATGTGATTTCTACAATGACTTGTATAGTACTAGGGACGTGGATTGTGTCATAACAGCAGGTATGTGATTTCTACAATGACTTGTATAGTACTAGGGACGTGGATTGTGTCATAACAGCAGGTATGTGATTTCTACAATGACTTGTATAGTACTAGGGACGTGGACTGTGTCATAACAGCAGGTATGTGATTTCTACAATGACTTGTATAGTACTAGGGACGTGGACTGTGTCATAACCTCAGGTATGTGATTTCTACAATGACTTGTATAGTACTAGGGACGTGGATTGTGTCATAACAGCAGGTATGTGATTTCTACAATGACTTGTATAGTACTAGGGACGTGGACTGTGTCATAACAGCAGGTATGTGATTTCTACAATGACTTGTATAGTACTAGGGACGTGGACTGTGTCATAACCTCAGGTATGTGATTTCTACAATGACTTGTATAGTACTAGGGACGTGGACTGTGTCATAACCTCAGGTATGTGATTTCTACAATGACTTGTATAGTACTAGGGACGTGGATTGTGTCATAACTGCAGGTATGTGATTATTGTTTCATCAGAAAAACATGTCCGTGTAATGAATACCCCTTGAACCCCACTTTTACATAGTAAAACTGGGGTGCTCAGGGGTTCCATTATTTTTCTCAATTTTGTTTTAAAACATAGATTGTGGATACTCGTTAGCTTGTAACTTTTACCCACAATCAAAGCTGTAAGTATTGAAGAATAACAGAAATATCTAATTTTTTCTGAAAGTTTGGATTTTTACAGCTGAAAATGTCTTATATTGCATGAGCATGTTTTCGTAACGGAGATTTCAGGTCAGCCTTTTTGGTTTATTTTGCTGATTTCATTAATTTGATTATTTCACTGCTGTGTCCTGTATTGGTTTGCATATGCAGGGTAAACCAAGTTCTGCTTGCAGGTGTTCCAGGTGGTTTTTCAGGTACTCCTGTTTTTACTCCACCTACAGGTTGGCCTATCTCATATGAGTGAAGAAATTTTGAAAGGAGTCTTCAAACTGATTATTTCTTATTATAATAACAGTAATGATAATAATGAAGAACATTTCCATGCTTGATAGAGCATACTTGTGCTCAAATAAATTGAGCAAAATAATAAACTGTAGATACTGTTGACTATCAAAATATTTGTAAAAGGAAAATGTTGTATCAGGGAACCTAGCTTTGTAGTTTATCCTGCATAGAAATGTAACTGTATCAATATAGGGAGGGGAGGGGAGTGTTGAAAACCGAGGGCGTAGCCCGAGGTTTTCAACACACCCCGAGGGACCTAGCGAATGTTAATGAATGACAAAATCATTTTTGATCGCTATTATTGCATTAATTCTACAGAATCCAAAGAAATAAGGTGCAGAAATGAAAGAAATATGGTGCACTATATTTTACAGCCTCATCACATTTTCATACACGTAAAAGCTTTCGTTTTTATGCTCGTTCCAGGCGGACTACAGTTTCTCATTACTAGCACGTGCTTTGCATGGCGCCCAGTAACGAGCATAAGTAAAAGCCATGTATTAACAGCATGTGCGCGCGTGAATTGCAATATAAATGCATGGCTTTCTCTTCATTAATAAACGGCTGTTAATATCGTGTGACACGGATATTTATGCAATAATAATTGTTGGCATTTTTGAGATGGATAAGCTTCATGCTCAGTTTGGTTTACAAGAGCACAAAAATAAACCTCTGGGGAGTGTGGTGGCGTAGTGGTCTTTACACTATTCTGACCTTTTATAGGAACATCTCAACAGAGAATATTTTCTTGTTGTCTCCCTTGTTACACCAGACATTAAAAATCTCTTATTTGATCCTTTCCATGATTGTGGGTGATGTTGACCTGGGCCCAGAATCACAATCCTTCCTTAAAGTTTAGGAAGATCTAATCAAAGGAGATGAATTACAGCATCCAAAAAAATGCCTCTTAAGTCTTAACATACGGAAATCAAACTTATCGATTTTATTTTGTCTATGACATGTTATTTTACACACATGCATACATGTTTGGATAAAGATATTAATTGATTTCAATGATAAATATTGATTCAGACTTTGTCACCTGAACTAAGGCGGGCCTTAACTTTAAGGAGGCATTGCAATTCTTGGCTCTGATGTTTGTCACTGTACTCTACTGGACTCATAGAAGGACATTCTGACTGAAATAATGTAAACAGTATTTTGTCAAAATAAGTAAATTATCAGAACTAGAAATTAGATTAGAGCTGCCACATAAGAAAATCAACAGCATGTATAGGCAGATCAGAAGTCCCTTTGTTTTTGCTCCATAGATAGTAGAATGTCTTTTATTTATCTGAAATTTCAAACTTCTATTTTTTTCTGTGGCTGTACAGCCTGGTTCATGTTAGACGTGGTCAGAAAGCCAAATTGTTAATTTTGTCATGCAAAGGCTTACTTTATCTTCCAGGAGAGGTTGATCTGATGCTACAGAAGGAAGGCCTGTCATTATCTGTTGTGGAAGATGCTCCACTGGACTCATTGTAAGACTCAATACTCACGTAGCTTCTGACTAGCTATCTGACTACTGGTTAACCGTTCAGGTCTGAGCCTGCCCAGGAAAAGTGGTTCAAGTCAAACCACCCATACCTAAACTAAGCCTTATTAGTTTAGGAAAATGGTTATATTATATTTTGCATGTCATGATGTTCTTAACTTTGGGTAAAAGTCCCATATAATTTATGCATTGTCCTAGCATGACAATAGCTTTGACTGGGATGTTAAGCATCGATTCAAACAAAAAAGTCATGTAAGGGGACTGTTGCGGCAAAGCATCACACTCAAGATGGAGAGATTCAGGGTTCAAACCCTTATATGTCAGGTTGTGGCCTCGAGCAAGACACATTAACTCCCATCAGTACTGATTAATTCCCAGAAAGTGATGGCTCCATCTTGATATGACTGAAAGATTGTTGACTGGGACTTTCATTCACAAAACAAACATAAACTTGTTAGTGGAGCTTTGATATGAAATTTTTCTCGTGTTTGGCAAAAACTGGATCAGGAATGATCATACTCAAATCCCAGATAAAGCATTTATTAATCTTTGCACACAACTTGTACAAGGGGAAACAAGTTATTTTAGAACTGTGTAATGGTTCAAATATTCTACAGTCATCATTACAATTACACTCTTCCAAGACACAGGAAATTTATAGCTGTAAACTGTGAAGTTTAAAAAAAAAGAAAAAAAAAAACAATCTTCATATTTTTCTTTGTTAAAAATGTTCAAGCACAAATGAAGCAGTTTTATATACATCAATACAGAAAATCAGGAAAATTGTTTTAACAGATTTTGCGATCAAAGAAAATATATATTGCCACAAAAATGTCCCCACAGACTAAAACCAAAAAATAAATAGCAGTGAAAATAAGTAAAAAAAGTATGTTTGGTGCAAAAAATAAGAAAAATCTCCTGTACAGGAGATTTTTCTTATTTTTTGCATCAAACATATAAAAGTGGGGTGTAAGGGAGTGCATTATGTTATAATTAGTGCACATGTTCCAATAAGCGCACATCCTGGTTGTTCCTGAAAACCATGTGCCAAGGTACACACGGCTCAGCAAGCATAATTGGTATTTTACACCAATTTTAAACATTAATGTCTTATTAGCTGCATTAAAACTTAACCATAAATGACCAAACAATTAAAACACCTTAATGACATCATCATTAATACTTTTGACATGGTTGTTTAGCAGTTTATGTGATGTTTTTGTTCGTAGTGTGTGCTAATTAGAATGATATTTAATAATTTTGTTACCTTATATGAAAGTCATTTTGAAAAGTTAAGTGTACTGTGCTAATTAGAGCGAATATGGTATATCATGTTATCCTGATTCTATTTTTAGCTCACCTGAGCCGAAGGCTCAAAAGGTGAGCTTATAGGATGGCCATAATCCAGCGTCAGTCCGTCGTCGTCCACAATTTCAAAGATCTTCTTCTCTGAAACCGCATGGCCAATCTAGTTGAAATTTTATATGGAGCCTCCTTGGGTAGTGGCATTTCAAGTTTGATCGCGAAATCTAGGTCACATGACCAAGATGGCCGCCACGCCCATATATGGTAAAAACCACTCAAAAATCTTCTTCTCCAGAACCGGTGGGCCGATTTCAACGAAACTTAGCATGTAGCATCGGGGACGTCAGCCCATCATAGTTTGATAAAATGATGACCCTTTGATGACCTTGCCCTATTTTACGGCAAGGTCAAATTTGGAAACATAGGCTTTTACATGGGAAACATCTCTTTCTGATTGCGCCTTTTCCTGATCTTTGCCTACTTGTACCTTTTTACATGGGAAAAAGTGAAAACTATGGATGTTTTTAAAACAATTGCAGCCTGAGGCCTGAAAAGTGGTGGATGCAAACAACTAATGGAGTAGATGAAGGTATGTGATTAATTTAGGTCAAGGTCATCTCTTGACCTTGGCCAGTCTGTCGTCCATACACACTTTTCAAAGATCTTCTTCTCTGAAACTGCTTGGCCAATCAAAGTGAAATTTTATTTGGAGCATCCATGGGTAGGGGAGACGAAAGTTTGATCCCGAAATCCAGGTCACATGACCAAGATGGCCGCCACACTCATATATGGTAAAAACCTTTCAAAAATCTTCTTCTCCAGAACTGGCTGGCCAATTTTCATGAAACTTGGTATGTAGCATTTGGGACTCCAGCCCATCATAGTTTGATAAAATGATGACCCTTGAGTGACCTTGACCTATTTTACGACAAGGTCAATTTTGGAAACATAGGCTTTTACATGGGAAAAAGTGAAAACTATGGATTTTTTTAAAACAATTGCAGCCTGAGGCCTAAAAAGTGGTAGATGCAAACAACTAATGGAGTAGATGAAGGTATGGGATTAATTTAGGTCAAGGTCATCTCTTGACCTTGGCCAGTCTGTGACTCTGTCGTCCTTACACCTTTTCAAAGATCTTCTTCTCTGAAACTGCTTGGCCAATCAAAGTGAAATTTTATGTGGAGCATCTATGGGTAGGGGAGACGAAAGCTTGATCCCGAAATCCAGGTCACATGACCAAGATGGCCACCACGCCCATATATGGTAAAAAACACTCAAAAATCTTCTTCTCCAGAACCAACTGGCCGATTTTCATGAAACTTGGTATGTAGCATTAAGGACTCCAGCCCATCATAGTTTGTTGAAATGATGACCCTAGAATGACCTTGACCTATTTTATGGCAAGGTCAATTTTGGAAACATAGGCTTTTACATGGGAAAAGGCGAATACAATGGATATTTTGGAAACGTTGTAGCCTGAGACCTGAAAGTTGCTAGATGCTGACAACTTATGGTGTCAATGAAGGTAAGTCATTAATTAAGGCCAAGGTCATTTCTTGACCTTGACCCAAGGTCATTTAAATAACAAAATTAAAATTATGTTTTTCTCAGAAATCACTGGGTTTGGAAACTATTGCAGCCTGAGACCTGAAACTTTGCAGATGCATACAACTTATGAAGTCAATAAAGGTGTGTGAGTATTCAAGGTCAGTGTCATTTCATGTTGACTTAATACTCCAAGATCAGGCTTCAGGTGAGCGTTCTCAGGACCAATGGTCCTCTGGTCTTACAGATTTCCTGCAGACCCACACCGCGAGGAGATTGTTAGCCATGTTGGAGGTGGTTCAGGGGGCTATCTAGAACATATAGCGAGATATGCAGCCAAGACTTTAAGTGGTCAGTCTGTAGGTCAGCTGCAGTATAAGATCCTGAGGTAAGTCTATAGTTTTTAGCTCACCTGAGCCGAAGGCTCACAGATGAGCTCATATGAGAGGCAGGAATCAGTGGTCTGTCTGTTGTTTGTCTATCAAAGCCAATCACTAGCTTGGCCAATCAAAGCCACATGAAGCATCTATTGGAATGGGGAAGCAATGTGTACATAATTCATGTCACATGAGCATGATGGCTGCCATGCCCATACTTTGTAAAAACCCTTCAAAATTCAACGAATCTAGGTATGTAGTATCTGGACCTAAAGCACTACAATGTGTATATAAATCATGACCTTGTGTTGACCTTGACCTATTATACAGCAAGGTCACCATAGGTCGCCCATGCATTTGAATTGAAAAATGACATTCAAAGGACAAATTTTGCAGGAAATTAGCAAATGGACTGAAGGTTTAAAATTCTGAAAAAAAATGAACCCAGGGGTTTGTTTTCCTCCAAGAGCTTCTCTGAAACAGCTTGGCCAATTAAAGTCAATTTTTTAAACAAATGTTATAGGAAGCATCTTTATGAAGGGTGAACCAATGTATATATAAATAATCCATGTCACATGACCATAATGGTAAAACCCTTAAAAAATCTCCTAGATCCAGTAAACCAATTTCAATGAAACATAGCATGCAGCATGTGGACCTAAAGTACTACAATCAATTGGAAACTCATGACCATGTGATGACCTTGACTTATTTTATGGCAAGGATATCATTGGTCGCACATGCATTTGAATGGGAAAAATCGTTTTCATTTGAAGGGCAAATTTTGCAGGAAATGGGCAAATGGACTGAAGATTTAAGCTTCTGACATAAATTATGACCCTTTGATGACCTTGCCTTATTTTACGGCAAGCTCAGCTTAGGTCGCATATGTAGTAAACTGTTAAAAATGTTATTGAAGAGAAAAACTTCCAGGAAATGGGCAAATGGACTGAATATCTATAATTCTGAAAATAAAATTGATCACAGCCACAGGGGTTCATCTGTCCTGTGGCTATATACATGTATATGGCCATAATATTCAAACAAGTTTAATGGTATATATCCCAGATCTCAGGTGACCATTTACAGTTTGTTCTGAGTACTGTACTGTATTTCATTTTTCTGGCTACATATGTGGCCAGATGTCCTAGTGTGTTCTTTATTGTGCTAAAAAGGAATAGGTAAGTCAAAGAGTAATATGACTAAAAGAGAAAAAATACATTTAGTAACCATGATAAGCTTCACATTTGTCATTCATGGTTACGGTAATGACAGCATTGAAGATGACAGCATTGAAAGTTAGCTTTTATGAAAAGCTTTAACTTGTATTTAATGTTTTTTTTTTGTTTTTTTTTGTTGTCTCCCTTGATTTATAAATAAAATAATTGAGTGTTTATCGAAATAAAATAGAAAATGGAACTCGGTTTTCTAAATAAAATTTATTCTGTATGACAAATTTGAAAATCGAAGTGTATTTTATTGAATTTACATGCGAAATACTCTTGTATGCATGAAAAAATGAAGAAAGTTCAAAAATGTAATGACAGTTTTTTGTCTTAATTTTGATTTTGTATATAGAGGTATAGATCATTAGAAGTAATGTTGTAGGTACTCATTAGAACCACGGGAAGGTTCGAGAGTTGCACTCTCGTCCTTCTCGTCTCGATTTGTGTACGTGGCAAGCAATGCTTTCCACCGAATTAAAAAAAGATCTACATAAAATGATACGACCAGTCCGATGCAAATGTCTGCTATATCTATTTGTCCATGAATGTCTTACTGTTATATTGTTCGTCGGACCCCGTCCATTTGGGTAGTGGAAGATATGCGATTGCTTGTGTCTCTTGGCAAAGATAATAATAATAAACATCTCGTCGCTCAGAAGACATTTTAAGCATGCCCGTGGATTTGGTTCAAGTCCAACACGCATACATATAAGCCATAGTTGTTTACTTTGGTGGTTATATTATTTTCTAGCACATTTTGGGTGTCATGACATCCTAATGTTGGTTAGAAGTCCCATAAAATGGCCGCAAAGTACTGGATTGGCAACAGCTGTTTTCTGGTACGTGAAACGCCAGTTCAATTAAACAAACAAAGTCTCCATCGTCGGTTTCAGCAAAAACAGTTCTTAGCTTAACAACAATTGAGCCGCCTCATGGGAAAACCAACAATCTGCATATGTGACAACAAAGACGCAGATCAGCTTCGCCGTAACCGCGAAGCTGATCAGCGCCTTTGTTTTCGCTACTCGGATAGTACAATGCCTCCTCTACTTAACTATAAAGTTTCAAGCTTCTAGACAGCTTCTGTAGCTGTACAGGCCGGTTTGTGTCAGACCTGCTCGGAAACCACATTGTTGGTTTTCCCACGAAGCGGCTCAAGATGAATGCATGCCATCGTACTCTGTCGAAATATAAAAAATAAAAAAAAAACTGCTCGGCTGATCCTACCTTTGGGCGACGGTTATTTTTCGTCGGCTGGCCACCTGACAGGGAGTGGGGGTTGCACATCGTTGATCACATGATTTTACTTGTGTTGTGTCTCTGTCTCCCGCCAGGTACATGTATGTTGGTTGGGATTCATTTTTTTGTAGATTTCTGGGCATTACCATTAGTTGTCTTGTGTTTTTAGCATGCGTGTATTTAAGTTGCAACCAAACATTTATCAACAGTTTTATTTATTTATTTATTTATTTTATTTATTTATTTATTTATTTATTTATTTATTTCTACAGAAATCAAGACTTCCAAGACGTTACCATAGAAATAGATGGAAGACCACCACTTAAAATGGCGCTAGCTTATGGATTCAGAAACATTCAAAACATTGTACAGAAAATCAAGCGAGGAAAGTGTCCATACCATTTTGTAGAGATTATGGCTTGTCCATCAGGCTGCAACAATGGTGGCGGTCAAATTAGACCGGAAAAGGAAGAGAACATGAAAGACAGACTGGTTGCTGTCACAGACTTGTACAATTCTGTGAAAACAGAAGATCCACAGTGTAATAAACTGGTGGACAGTCTGTATAATGACTGGTTGGGTGGGGTTGGTAGCGAAAAGTCAAAACAGTTGCTACATACAAGCTACCATGAAATAGAGAAGATGACGAATGCATTGAATATAAAATGGTAGCTCTGAGTGGACTTTCAAGAATGTGCTGCTAGTCTGTGATACATAGTCAAATAATTATGATAATGATAAAAAACAACACGAAGTTCTACAAAAAAAAAAAAAAATCTCAAGTTAGAAGTTGTGCTACATCGTTCTTATTAACCCTAGATACCACCTGTCCCTCAAGACTGCAGGATTGACACAATCGGTCACGTGTGTTTACGTAAAATAACGATTGAGGTCAATAAGTAACACCAGGATGGTTATTAATTTACCATAAAACAAAGCTATGTTATTAATTTGTCTGTCAAACTATGTTTTCTCACTTCTAAGCAATACCAAGAGACATGTGCTAAACTGCCAATATATCTTTGCCGCACCTTGACTTTTTTCGCTGTCCAATCAATTCATAAAAAATGTCAGCCTTGAGGTAGACATACAGTGCTGTTTATCAGCATGCTTGTTTTCGCTGCTTTATACATGCACTTCATACTGAAAACATTGCGGACTGGGACGTTAGACCACAAAAAAAACAAACAAAATCTTGATTCCGTTACATTGTCTGATTCTTCAAGTTACAGAAAGCTTCGTAAAACGATGAAATGTAAGATGTAAGTGTTGTTCCAAGGTAGCTTTATAACCTTTCTTGGTTTGTTTGTTTTGTTTTGTTTTTTTTTTTCAAAATAATTAATTCATAATTGATTTGTTTTTGATTGATTTTGAGATATAAATCGTCGGTCAACCGCTAAGATCATGTCGGGACTGTCAATATCATAGCTAGACTGTCCCTGGGCAAGCATTACAGTCATCGATGTTAACATTTCAGTCTTTGTCAGCTATCTTGTTTAACCGCGGTTACACACCAAATACGATTATACCTGATAGAGGGTTATGTTTGAAGAAACTTCAGGAAAAGATATCTGTTAAATGGATACCCACTTATACTCAGGTTTATTTAGTAAACTGAAGTATTTTGGGGTATACCTTTTTTAGCTCACCTGAGCCGTTAGGCTAACAAGGTGAGCTTACAGAATACCCATGCTTCGTCGTTGTCGTTCAAACATCTCTGAAATCCCAGGACCAATTAAAGCCAAACTTCATGTGAATAAAAATAAAACTGAGATCCTTTAAGAGCAGTGAGCATATTGACCATACCGCGGCTTCGGCTACTCAAGCCTCTTTAGTGACCCTTTAGATTTGAAGCCGAAAGTTTATATAAACGGTCCAGGTGCATTACAAAGATAGCCGCCAGGGCTATAAATAGAAAAAAAGAGAGAAAAGAAAAAGAAAAAGAAAATCTGCTTTTTCAGAACCAGAAGGCCTATGATTTTGAAACTTGACATGAAGCAACTCGAAATGGATCTCTACAAAGTTTATATGAATCATGACCTTGACCTATCATACGGCAAAGTCAACTTCGGTTGCCTATGCATTTGAATGGGGAAAATTGGTAAAATGTCATTTTTTGGAAAAGTTCATATGAATATGTCAATAGATAGAAATAAGATATTTATGAAAAATGACCCCTTGGGGTTGTCTGACATTTTTACATTACATTCAAACGTCTTCTCTGACTCAAGACCAAATTTCATATATTGCCTTCGTGCAAAGGGAGAATGAACGTTTAGAGTTGGTCCATGTCCAGGTAACAAGACTAAGATGGCCATCAGGGCTATAAATGCCCAAATTCATTTAAAAATCTTTAAAGATAGAGCTTTACAAAGTTTATATAAATCGTGACCTTGGGATGACCTTGACCTATTTTATTGCATGGTCAACTTAGGTAGCCTATGCATATGAAAGGGGAAAATCGGTAAAATGACATTTAATGGGGAAACATTGCAGAAATGGGAAAATGGATTGAAGATAACTTGTATGTTCTCTGTCCAAGGTTGACGCGGGGGTTATGTACCAGGACATAGATTTGAGAATATAGTACATCTCAGAGGAGCGTTAACAGGACCATTGGTCCTTTGGTCTTATTTTGCTCCAGGGCACAGATTGTGGGTACTCGTTAGAACCGGCTCACCGAGACGGTTCCTGCGTGTACCCACAATTAATGTTATGAATTGTATTTTATCGTAATGAAGCTAATTGACGCAGTTAATGATGGACTTTGATTTCACCGGAGTCTCATTAGGCTTTAGACTTATGGCATTAATATTTTAGGAACCGAGTACATTTCTGTAATTAGCACAGCATGTACATTGTACCTGTAAACTTGATACACGTCTTTGAACTAGTAATAACCTTAACGGAAATAAACTCACGATGCTAATAGTGGACAAAGCGTATAATAAAAGAACTATATTCTTGCATGGTGGAAATGCTTTGTAAAGACAAGACAATTTGATGTGACAGATAGTCAATACCAAACTGCATTTCAGACAGTTTCATAAGATTTCATTAAGTTATTCATTAAAAATAGTGAGCGCTGCAAAATATCACTTATTTAGATAAGCGTCCAAGCATCATTAGTGATATAACGAAACACGTATATGCAATATACAGAGATTTTTTTTCAGCTGTAAAAGAGAGAGATCGTTGTGCCACGTAAGAACGGCTTTAATATTCACGTAAATCCGATGCAACCAGTACAAAAGTTCAACACCAAAGCATTGAATAACAATTAGAACACAACAGAAGTATCGCCCTTCGAACTGTCAGTTATATAAGTTATTGGGGGCGATTTTACAGGTACATAACCTCACACTATGACCATTGCTTATTTTTACCCTTTTTTTTCTCAAAATTTTGAAAAATGGTTGCAACCAACACTTTTGATTTTCATTATTGCCATTTCTGTCATCACAAGTGAAATGTGTTTTGTTTTCGACGTCAGTCAGCTTAACCTAATAACAGTAGATCCCACCCATTTTAAATAGAGTGCATCACAAATGTAACGAGTTTTTCCACGACAACGTTGCTAAGACACCGTGGCTCCAAAATGTCTGTATACTTGATACATGTACCACGGCCATTACCGGCCTGTAATAAACTAAGTGTCGGATTTCATTTATACATTTTTTTTTTTTTTTTTTTTTTTTTTTTTTTTTTTTTTTTACAAGTATTTTTGATCAAGAATATGTATTCAATAACTTTCATCTACATGTAAAAACCCACTTTATAGTTTAGTTTACAGGACTAAAATGACTAAAATATCGGGTTTACTTCTGTATGGAATAGATAAAGGTCTTTGCCATCTTAATCTCTGTATTGTTGTATACAACGTTACTACATGTGCGACAGAAAACCTTCATGGTTACCATGGTTAATCTTTCAATGTAAGGAGTTCCCAGCCATATAAAGAACAAACTGGTTCATTGAAATAGTAGACGTTAATTAGAATGCTACTAATTCCACAAGCTCATGGCAAGCACCTGTCGCCTTCAATGCAATTAACAACATGGCGGCAATACCATCGTGGCGTTTATTCCAAACACAATAAGGAATTAATTAGTATAGAGAAAACTGGATTTTTGCTTATGCGAAAAGAAAGCCGCAGATCAGCTGCAGCTGATCAGCGCCTTTGTTTTCGCTTAACTACAATTCCTCCGCTACGTATAACCAAAATTGCAAGATTCTAGCTATTTTTTTGTGACAGTACAGACCGGTTTGTGTCAGACATGGTCGGAAATCCCTACGACCGGTTTTCTCGCATTGCGGCTTATTAGTATAGAGAAAGAGCCAATGAGATACCAGCTCTGTTTATCATTGAACTTGCACAGAAACCCAACCACATAATGCAAGGTGGATGTTCTTGGTGACAGATATTGTAACACGGAATCATACATTTATGAATTTAAAACCAAAATGAAGATGCTTTATGCAAAAGTGTTTTGCTTACTATATACCCTGATTTTAATAATCAGTGCGAGACTAACTGAGCAGTTGGAGAGTGAACAGTTTGAACATTTTAACAGTGAATTCGATTTTGCTGAAAGACTGAAAAATAAAAACAACATCCTAAAATATGTAACGAAAAGTGAAGCGCCTTTCTGTCCGGGACGACATATCTGTACTACCGGGGATGCCACGAACATACTTGACGGAGTGAAAACATCACCAGAAATGGTCGAAATAGGGAAGAAAATGATTCAAATGCTAGACATGATTAATAATGCTGGTCCTTATTCAAACAACAACTCAAAATCCTGCAATGAAGAGGGTTCCTGTACGTCAAAGTTATATCAGGACGCCGCAAAGAATAGCCAAGCTTTGGTTTATCAAATCTCGCCAGGAGTGCTGGGACATTTAGATGGGGGCTGTGGGTTTGGCAAAGAAAACGTAAACACGGCTTACAACGAAATATCTCAGGCATTTGACAAGAAACACGCAACCGCGGCTTACAACGAATTATCCAAAGCGTATGACCAGAACCACGCAACCATGGCTTACAACGAAATATCTCAGGCGTCTGACCAGAAGTTCCACGTAGTGCCGGCGGGTACCTCCAATAGGCAGGGTCGGTCCAACAAAAAGAAGTCAAAGAAGAGAGGCGGTCAACTTAGTGCGCTGCATGTAAACAGGAATTTTGTGGCATTTCCTTATTACCGTAGCACAATAACGTCGACGGTTGCAGACCTGGATATGAACGAAAGCGAGAACAACAATGTTGAAATTCTCGCAGACCTGGATATGACCGAAAGCGTGGACAACAATGCTGAGATATATAACGTCCTGTTCGAGATGTATGTGTTAGTTGTAATGTCTCTCACTCGCTATTCATTACTTGTGATAACCAACCTGTTGTCAGAGCTGAATGAGACTTCTTATCAGTGTAAGAAAGACCAGAGCGGTGGCTAGTACGATAAATGTGTGACAAAACAATTGTGTACATCGAAGACCTCAAGTATATATACCTCGGCAAAAGTTTAGCATATTCTAGTTTTAAAGTGCTAAAGTAAATTGGCCTGAAAATTATTCCCAAAGCATAATACGACTTCAGCAGTCATGATTTAGAAAGAAAGCATGTCGTAGCAAAGAGCAAATGCCAGTTTTGTCTCGGCCTATCAGATTTTGTAAATTGTTTGATATGTTAATAATGCATTATATTTTAACCCATATAATTTTGGGACATTGGCAAACAGCACAGCCCCGGATATGACGCCGCAGAACGCGGCGTCCCATCTGGGGCTATTCTGTTTGCACAGAGAAATTTCATTGAAAAATGAGATGAAAAATAAAATTCACTTCTAACACCCCTAGAAATGAAAGTGGACTCATCCAATTGATAATGATGGGAGAATCCATTCGTCAAATATGGGTTAATGATAAGCCGTGTTTCTTAATGCCGAATTCTGCACACTATACGCAATGCCAGCACAAAATGGACCCCGTGTCAAGGAAGAGTATGTTGGAACAATCTGTTATAAACAAAATGTGGAGACCTGACCTCAAACACTGACATTTCCGGAAGGAACAAAAATGTAATGAAAGTATAGCAAAATTTCAATGTTTAAGATTTGGAAAACAAGTTTGTCTTTAAAGATGTCTAATGCCTATACGCCAAATGACATGATTATAATGGGTGCTATTACATTGGCGCACATTTTTCAAAAATTTCGTTTGCGCACAGTTTATCATTTGCGCAGAGTTTTACTGTTACATTTGCGCACATGTTTTTACGCCTCTTCCTTGGCCAGCTGCTGGTATTTTATTATATCAAGGTACGACAAATAAAGTATCATCCTCTGTTCACCGGCCTGGGTGTGAAGAGTTTCAGTAGTCGCAGCCCTGGACTCTTCTTCCACGTGGTCATGTTCGAATCTCCCTCAAAGAATCATTGTATCATTTAGCTGGGTTTGCAAGTTTTCTTTATGCATCACCACAAGTGTACCGTCTTACTTTCTCTTTCTTTTTAGAATCTAAAACCTTCATAAAAAATTCCTCGTTTTCCAGGATTTGATTTAAAATGTTCCTAATAATGTTATACCACATTATTATTCAATCTATTGTCTAAAGATTATAGCAACCAACCAACCGAGTTGTTGTCGCGCAGCGACAACAACGAGGTGTTGGTTGCTTTACGATTAGAAGTTCTGTTCTGTTCTATTCTGTTTTGCAGTATGAAGGCGTCGATTTTTGTGAGTCATTCAACTTCCGGAAATTTTTACCGCAGTCGAATTCCGCCAAGCGAAACCATTTAATCTTACAAATAAAAATATGCTAGACTTGTGATAGTTGAAAATAAAATTACATAAGAACATACAAACGCTCGAAACTGCGTTTGAAATGCAAAACCTGTTTTTCTTTACTTTCGTTTTATCATTATTTTTCCTCTTACAAGCTGTGGTTCATTCTCTCCGTAATTGTTGCATAGCAACAGAAATCGTTCTTTGCTAGTTGGATGGCGGGAGGCAGTTGAAATGAGATATGCTTCTGAAATGCATGGAAATGGTTCATTGAAACTAATTCATTCATGCTGACTTAGCCAGTGTTAGGCCCTGTTTAACAGCCTGAACCGGTATGACATTACTTGGTACCGCTGATTAGCACTTCGGTGTTTAGTTGTCTCAAAGATAACTTTGTCAAGTCAAGTCAAGTCAAGTCAAGTCAAGTAAAATTTATTTATGTTCTCTTTCATTTCATTCAGACGCAACATAAATTATTTATTATCTTAACTTCCTTATTTAGGAAACGAGGTATAACACATCAAACACTACAATGAATATGACATACGCATATAACCAGTCTTAATTCCACTGAACCATCTAGCATTTCATGTACATCATCTTCATTCATACTCTCAGCGTTATACCTTGATATATAATAGAAAACTCAACAACATATACGTGTGTGATGGCGAGCACAGACCGGAGCACGTTATCTTTATTCAAATACAAATTTCACAAACAATCAATTGACAGCCAGCTAAATTTTTCAAAGTGTGTTTATGATAGCTTTAAAGACATTAAGTTGGATACGGTCCCTTATCGTGCCTCTCTCCGACAGTGTGAAGTACATAGATCCATCTCGTATAATATACATGCCAAATCTGAAAGGAAACTAAAACAAAACCAAGAATTAAAATAGCATTTAACGTTTTACACGTATAAGCTTTACACAAAAGCTTTGTCTACGCTTCGTACATACAATCTAGACTGACTGATCACATTTCGTCGTGATTTACGGGATTGAACAGAAATAAAATTCTGACTCGAATCAACAGTTATAACTGAAAATTGCGAAAAATGTGATAAGCACCATGTTAATAAATTTTTGCCCAAATTCTGTGTACTCAAAAACTCACTTAAAAACTTAGGTTTGATTCAACTATTGCATATTACATATGACATTTTGTAACATAGGTATTTACAACATCGATCATAAGTTATAACGGACGTCGCGTGATCCCTACTTTATGCATTGCATAAAGCCTAGTGCATGTGGTTGAACAGATATGATATGTCTATTTCAAACAGCATTACTCATTTGAACAAGTGCCTTTGAAACAAAGAGACAACTTTCAACTAAATAATCTGAAATTGTCTATGCATTCGATATTCACAGTATTTTACTCCTGAATGAAAAAACGGACCACTTGCATTATTTTCCAATACTGTTCTTAAAACCATACTCTTTGCCACAATCATGGTGAAAACAACAAAGTACATTTGAGAAACTGAATTTACATCAAGACTTGCGTAACCGGTCTGTAGTAACACGACCCATCACATTTAGTACATTCAAGTTTCGATCAGGACTGACCACTAGATACATGTCTGTGTTTCACTGTACACTGCAGAATACCAAGCGCTATTGGAAAAGCGGAAACGAGCAAGCTCTTTTAAACCTATACTACAACCTTTATATCAAATATATGGGTGGGGAGGGGGGGGGGCACGCGCACAAAACCTAACTCAACTGCTCCGTATCGTCTGTCAAGCCTCGAATGACCTTGATACTTATGCAATCATTATTTATACCTTCATTGAACAGTACTCACTCTAGATTCACGGAATTCCTGAACTTAAGCGATCTAATCATGCTCAATTCACTGAACATTTACCGTATTTACTAATGCGCAAGAAACGATAATACATCTTCCCCTATAAGACTTGCATTCAAAACCCAAATTACTTCAGTAGACTATAATAAATATATTTATGTTCTCTTTCATTTCATTCAGACGCAACATAAATTATTTATTATCTTAACTTCCTTATTTAGGAAACGAGGTATAACACATCAAACACTACAATGAATATGACATACGCATATAACCAGTCTTAATTCCACTGAACCATCTAGCATTTCATGTACATCATCTTCATTCATACTCTCAGCGTTATACCTTGATATATAATAGAAAACTCAACAACATATACGTGTGTGATGGCGAGCACAGACCGGAGCACGTTATCTTTATTCGACTAAAAAAGAACGGGCATCAAATGTTTTAAGAAAGCAAGCTTGATTCACCTACAATATCTAATATGCCAGTGCCGGCTATTTTCATGCTACAATCACGTGCTCCATTTACCATCTTTGTTAACATAACTGTCGTAACCTCATGAAGTCAGAAAATCCGTTAATAGATAATTTTTGACCTCAAAATCTTTTGACTCAGAGAATCAGAAAAAATCAGTTAATAGATTATTTTGACTTCTCAACTCAATACTCACACGTCTCTGCAGCAGAGCCCTATATCTGTGCAGCACAGATACGTACGTTAACACTTACCTCCATTCATTACTAACAGCTCTCAGTTCATCTAACAACACAATGAGCAGTTTTCAAATAAGAAAACCCCAACTTATCACAACCGTATATGCAACCCAACCAACGCCATAAAACACATCTCTGCAGCAGAGCCCTATATCTGTGCAGCACAGATACGAACGTTAACACATAACTACACTGATTACTAGCAGCTCTCAGTTCATCTAACAACACAATACAGTTTTCAAATTAGAAACTCCGACTTATCACAACCGTAAATGCAGCAGCATAAATACATAATGCAGCATAAATACGTGCAGCATAAATACGTTCATTAACGCATAGTGTCCTCGTTTTAATCTAACATTAACTCATAAATTGCCGCATTTTAACAGCTCAGTTAATCTGACACCACAATACTCAGTTTTCAAACCAGAAACCCCAACTACATGTAATCACAGCCTTAAATACAACAACCAACTAACAGCGTAGTACACACGTCTCTGCAGCAGAACCTTACAATTATATCTGCAGCACAGATACTTAAATTAACCAATAACTGCTCTCATTTTTAACAGCCCAGTTCTTTTAACGACACAATGCACAGTTTCCAAACCAGAAACCCCAACTACATGTAATCATAGCCTTAAATACAACAACCAACAGCGTAGTACAAGCGTAGTACACACGTCTCTGCAGCAGAACCTTACAATTATATCTGCAGCACAGATATTTAAATTAACCCATAACTGCTCTCATTTTTAACAGCTCAGTTCTTTTAACACCACAATGCACAGTTTCCAAACCCAAAACTCCAACTATGTCAAACCAGAAAAACAAACTAATCACAACCATAAAATTTTATACAACCAACTAACGCTATATTCGCATGTAGAATCCTCATGCATGAAATTTCATTGACCCTTAAACTGCTCAAACATTTAGACGTTAAAATAGTCTACAGATCACGTTCATAACTCGACAAAACGATCAGCAAATCTTTTAAATTAGGAAGCTTCGAAACAGATAAATCGTTATGTACATGTAAATACTTATCTTTATTTCGCTGTGTGCTGTCACATTTAACTTGTCGGAAATCACAACCTTCAACTGCTCACAAGAGGGGACTGCATAGTTACCCGTTTTCGTAAACCATTGAGACTCATCTCTACAACCTTTCCTGATCTTTGCCTACTTGTACCTTTTCTTTGTTTAACGCCCGTGCATTTACTCTGTCGTCACCATTCTCTCTTCGATCACGAATTCCACCTCCAGTGCCAACTCCATAGTTCTGCCATCTTGGTAACCAAGTGTTCACACGAAGGAAGTACTACTTGACTAAGTGCTACTATACCACCTGTGACGAATTTATTTCATAAAGAATTATAAACAAAAACGACAACTTCAATTACATTTTGATCACTAAATAGTGAACTTATTAAACAATTTGTCCATTCACAATAAAATCGGCGTATGTGTATTCGAGTAAAAGCCGACATGCAGAAATCCACTTACAAATCAATTACCAAAATAAGAAAAATGTCTCTAAAAACATAAATGTAAACCAGCGCAATAATTGACTTAAAATGAATTGGTACTAGAACATGTAAGCGAAACGCAAAAAATAAAATACTCATTCCGTTTCTGCTGAGACCCAGATTCCCTTGCTGACTGTCAAATTTTCCACATCGTCGGCGAAAAAGGCAAGCGCACAAAACCTAACTCAACTGCTCCGTATCGTCTATCAAGCCTCGAATGACCTTGATACTTATGCAATCATTATTTATACCTTCATTGAACAGTACTCACTCTAGATTCACGGAATTCCTGAACTTAAGCGATCTAATCATGCTCAATTCACTGAACATTTACCGTATTTACTAATGCGCAAGAAACGATAATACATCTAACCCTATAAGACTTGCATTCAAAACCCAAATTACTTCAGTAGACTATAATAAATATATTTAACGTCGGTTTTTTCATAACATGATAACACAAGCTCCTGAGAGCTTTTCCTACCGACTAACAAATACAATATATCACAGATTAAAGCATGCACATAGGAGCAAATAATAATAAATTAAATATATATATATATATATATATATATATATATATATATATATATATATATATATATATATATATATATATATATATATATATATATATATATATATTGTTTGGCAGTGAGAAACGTATATTATTGCACATTTAGATAGGAGTCCTCCAGCTAGGGTAGGACACGATGGGTGAGACAGCTCATCCAATCGAGCCCTAGCGTAGACCTGAGGATTTAATAAACCTCTGAAATACATCTTGGGTCAAAATACGAAAACGAAAAAAGGACGAAAGCGAAAGTATGTCCCAAGCCATACTACAAGCGAAGAAGGACTCGAAATTTCACTACCTGATTCGGTTTCCTCCATGATTATTTGGATCTGCACCTTGTTTACTGCGAGTAGGTGGACATTACACATGTTAAACAGCGTCAACAAAATATTTATAGTCTCGAACATACAGAAGGTGTAAATTTAACACATTAAAAACAATCCGAACCACCGCCACCAGTGGGTGGGGTAGCGATCGATCAAGGACCAGTGATCTATCATCTAGTGGTTCTCAAAGGATACGTGAAGTAAATCTTATGCTTACAAACATTAATTGGAAAGGTCCTAATTAGGTTGAATGCAGTAAAATTTGAGCCGGTTTTGTTTTACATCTGTAGATTGTTCATCGCCGACATCGAAAAAAGATCCGATACGAGAAAAGCTAGTATCTCACTGGCATGCGAATTTTGTCGCGGACTTTCGCACTACATTTGTGCGAGTGTCGCACGAGTGTCATGAGAATATTCATGTGTCGTGACTCGTGAGCTTGTCGCCAACTTTAAACATGTTTTAAAATTTTATGCGAATTTTTTAAAGTTGTTCCAAAATATTTTGCAAGAATGTCGTGCAACAGTCGTGCAAGTGTCGCGAACCTGTCGCCGCGAAATTTTGGCAAATTTACAATGCCAAATTTTCGCGACACTCGTAACAATGTCCTGTGAGTGTCTCACGATGGTTGCGCGACAGTCTTATGAAAACATGCGAAAAACCTCACAACTATCTGGCAAGAAAATAAAACTAAGCGACATTCGTATGAATGTCGTGCAGCACTCGCACGAATGTTGTGCAACTGTCGTACGAATTAAAATGAAAATAAGCTACATTCCCGGGAAAGTCGTGCGACTATTGCATGACAGTCGCAAGATTTATTTTCAAAATTAGACCGAAATTTGCGAATTTGTCGCATAAATGTCTGTTCAATGAGACTGCAACGTGAAACGGTGAAAGTTGTGTTTATATTGTCAATCTTTGTCGCGAAATAGTCTCCAGTTGTCGCATTCCAGTGAGATAGGGCTAAACCAGTCCAAATTCAATATGCAGCAATACTGTAAACAATCGAGATAAGACAGTTCGCCAACAAGCCGCACCACCGACCCTGTATCATTTCTGATAGATTCGGAGTGATTTTTAAACAACGACAGTTAAAAGTCTTGGTTTTAAATCTGCCTATTATATAATAAATTAATCATCAGGAAAGCATGTCCATGAAAAGTATACCCCCTCATACCCCACTTTTATATAGAAAAACTGGGGAATGCAGGGGCATACCTACTTTTCTTAGTTTTGCTCCCAAACATAGATTGTGGGTACTCGATAGAACCGCTTCGGTGAGGCGTTCTAATGTGTACCCACAATCTAGCAAAAATAAGAAAAATATCAAAGCTTTTCTGATGAAATTTTCAATTTTTAAAGCTGACAATTTTCTTTTCTTTTTGTTTTTTTTTTCTTTTTTCTTCAAACCCATGGTTAAGTGCGGTAATAAAATATCAGCGCTCTTAACCACTCGGCCACTAGGGCCACCCCCAATATTTCAAAGTTCTGGTTACACAATCAAATGCAAATATTAGTAAATCAAAAGTATGCCTGGCTTCTATGACACTTTTGCAAACATCTCTTTACCAAGGCAATTGATGCAAAACTGTTTCAAGTTTTGAAAATAATTGGGTAATTATTTTTGTCTATCTTGTGACAAAACAAACTTAACAAACTTATTGTGAATGAAGTGAGATTGAGGCACTTTTACAAATTTATGTCTCATGAATATTGTAAGAGTATCTTGCAAATAATCCAAATATTGCATAACATCCCAGAACTTTTACAATAGTATTGATCCCAGGAAATTGGAGACCCCTACCACTTGGTCAAAGAGCTTGCCTGTCTGAACTTAATTTATTCATAAATGTTCAAGAACATCATGGATAGTGAAACTTGTTCTCTTCTTCTAAACCTACTTTTTACGCCCTTACAAGATTCTTTCAGCTCATATGAGATGGGCATATCAGTAGGCGGGGCGAAAACTGAAGTACTCTAAGACAAAATACTTTGTACACCCGTAAGCACACTACCCAAGGCAAAGGGGGCTTGAACCCACATACACTGGACACAGTGGTGAGACAAAGGAATGATTATGAGCAGCATAAATGGAAAAAAAAGTTGACAAGATGAATATGAACCGCTTTTCATATGAAATTGTTCTGCCAATACTCTATTGTCTGACACTATGGTCAATTTCATTTGAGGTGGCTCCGTGTTTCTTAATCACTCGATCATTTCACCGCTGTGTCTGGTGTGGGTTGGAGTCCCGCTCTGGCCACATGAGAGACAAGCCAAGTTCTGCTTGCGGGTGTGCCAGGTGGTTTTTCTCGCGGTTCTCCCGTTTTTGCCCCACCTATTGATTGGCCCGTCTCATATGAGCTGTAATAATCTTGAAAGGGACGTTAAACTGAATTAGAAAAAAAAAAAAAAAAAAAAAAAAAAAAAAAACACTTTCATTTGAATAAGTTTTACTGTTTCTTTGAACTGTACACATGTACTGTTTTATTTTCAGGTAAAAAACCAGCAGTGTGGTCATGAATCCATGGTCATTGATGTGTTCTATTACATAAATTAGCCTTGGGTAAGACAAATAAAGTTTCTGTCTTTCTTGCAAATACTTATTCAGGGTGTCCATGGTCAGGGAAAAAGTCAGAGAGAAATCACTTTTTTCAAAGCCAAGGAATTGTCAGGGATTTTTGACATCAGTCAGGGAATTTTTCAATTTAAGCCAAAATCAGGAAATTTTGAAAAACAGGTTTATAAAATGCCAAACTACAATGAACACAAACATTCTTTCACCTGTTGCTTGTCCTTATGAACACAAAACTGAAGTAAAGTAACTAGGATAAGCAAACTTGATGTAGAAATTCAATATGTAGATCATAATAAGTTGATATTATTATTTTCAGCAACTGTAGATATTCATGGTGCTGTCCTGGACTGTGACCTTTGGACCAGGAGGGGCATTAATTTCTGTTATTGTACAAGTCATAATTTCATAGGTAAGTGCTCCTCAAGTTATATGACCCAAGATTTACTCTTTCCCTAAACCCTCCTCTGGAAACCACCATAACATTTTTTCAGAGTAGAATAAAATTTAGTGATTGACATGCATAAAATTTGCTTTCCAAATGTTTTGACATGCAAAACTTTTCAAACTGTGTTCACAAATTAATTTTATTTCCAAAAACATTCTTGAATTAGGCTCCATCCTGAAAATTAGATGGAATGTTTCTCACAACAGAAGTCCTGTGCTGAAATAATTGATTTTTATCGTACTTGCCTATAGCAGGGTGCGATATAGGAGTCCAAATTTCTGTCTGTCCGTCCGTCCGTCCATCCGTCCGTTCGTTCGTCCGTCCGTCAACATTTACGTTGAAGTTTGGTTTTCTCTACATTAGTGAGAGCTAGGAACGTGAAACCTTGCAAAGTAATTGCCCTTGACATACCCTTTAAGCACGCACCTTGACCCGGTGCCCTTGACCTACAATGTATATTTTACGGTCCATTGACTTTGTTCATTTTTATGTCAAAGTTTGGTTTTCTCTGCATCAGTGATACCTGCGAGTGTGAAACCTTGCAAAGTAATTGTCCTTGACATACCCTTTGACATACCCTTCAAGCATGCACCTTGACCCGGTGCACTTGACCTTTATTTTACGGTCCATTGACTTTGTTAATTTTTACGTCAAAGTTTGGTTTTCTCTGCATCAGTGTTACCGGCGAGTGTGAAACCTTGCATAGTAATTGTCCTTGACATACCCTTCAAGCACGCCCCTTGACCCAGTGCCCTTGACCTATATTTCAAGGTCCACTGACTTTGTTCATTTTTATGTTGAAGTTTGATTTTCTCTGCATCAGTGATACCTGCGAGTGTGAAACCTTGGAAAGTAATTGTCCTTGACATACCCTTTGACATACCCTTCAAGCATGCACCTTGACCCGGTGCCCTTGACCTTTATTTTACGGTCCATTGACTTTGTTAATTTTTACGTCGAAGTTTGGTTTTCTCTGCATCAGTGATACCTGCAAGTGTGAAACCTTGGAAAGTAATTGTCCTTGACATACCCTTCAAGCATGCACCTTGACCCGCTGACCTTGACCTATATTTCATGGTCCATTGACTTGTTAATTTTTATGTCAAACTTTGGTTTTCTCTGCACCTGTGATAGCTGCGAGTGTGAAACCTTACATAGTAATTGTCCTTGACATACCCGTCAAGCATGCACCTTGACCCGCTGACCTTGACCTATATTTCATGGTCCATTGACTTGTTAATTTTTATGTCAAACTTTGGTTTTCTCTGCACCTGTGATAGCTGTGAGTGTGAAATCTTGCATAGTAAACAGGCTGTCAACTGATTCCTATATTCCTATTAAACTCCTATATTTTGAGTCCAAATCCTATATTTTTAAGCACCTCCTATATTCCTATAAGTTCTCTTATATTTTGAAACTAGTTCCTATATTTTTAGGAAAATTTGTTGCCGATGAATATATAGTAAATAGTAGTGCTCTGATACTGCCTTTTGCCTCTTAAAAATAAAATCATATTCATACTGTTTATTAAATAGTGCATAAAATTTGATAGTCATTATGTCACTCCTTAGTCAGGGTAACTTTTAAGTCAATTCATAACAATTAATAAATTATATATCCAAGTTTCCATGAAAGTTGTCATGTTTTTATATTGTGTCTTTTTTTCTATTTTCTTTCTTCATTTGCCTTAATTTTGTGGTAAATTGGTGCAACTGCACAGTGTACAACTGATCCCAGGAAAGGCTGAGATCACAGAAGACAAAGGTATGTACTCTAGAGCTTCTGGGGCCGCCTAGGCCCCCAGACCCCCGCCTAATTACATACAATTCATGTATTAATAACATTCTGTTCTACATTATGGATGTTGAAATTACAGCTAAAATTCAGAGCTGTGGATTTATTTTACCTTTGAGAAAGAATATGATAACTCACTCTTTCACTATGAAATTTTTATATGTTTTACTGTTATAAATGATCATTGTGAAAAATAAAAGTAGGTCTAAGATGTAGAGAATTTTCTATTTATTCTTTGTATAGATATATTTTCAATGAAAAAGCCTGTATTTTGCCAAAAGAATGCCTTTATATACAAAAAAAAACCTTAATTCTGTGAGAGTCAGCTAATGGGCCAGTGTAGTATCACCATCCTGCATAATGCTTCATCACACATCATCACATGAATGGTCACCTGTCTGGATTGTGATGCTTTGGAACTGAATGGTTACATTATCTAGATATTTTAGACATTAATTAATGTAGAGAAAGTGAGTGTGGAGGTAAAGATTGTTAGTATAAGAGCATAGAATGAAGCGATTTTCACGATAAAACTCCTATATTTTTCCCTATAATGAGCTAAAACCTCCTATATTTCCTAGAAAAATTTCCTATATAAACTCCTATATTTTTTACAAGACTTGGTTGACAGCCTGAGTAAATGTCCTTGACATACCCTTTCAGAACATACCTTGACCTGGTCCCCTCGACCTATATTTCAGGTTTTTAGTTATTTTGCCCAGTGCAGGTGCGATATCGACCTCCGCGGCGTTCTTGTTAAATTTTTGAAGTACCTCTCACCAGTGCATGTAAAATGCAAGGTTAACACTGCTATTCAGTACTATAATGTTATGATTTTGTCAACTGATTTTCAAAATTTGTGTTGAACTTTTTAGGGATCGAGGAATGCAATGGGAAAACAATATCAGATTTGAACTAGGTGAATAGCTAAAAAGGTAGGTTTTAAGAATGCTTGGTTGAAGTACAGTATGGTTATTCATGAAGATTTGGTCATGAAGATATTTATACTTCTTTCCTCATATTCTGCTTCCCCTGATCCAAGAACAGATCTCAGTAAAATATACTGGTAAAGCCCTGTATATCCGTGATGCAACCAAATTTCTTAAGCACAGATTGATGCAACATTCCATCATGACAAAATGGAGTGTAGTGTTTGGAAGCCAGACTGATTTGAGTGCAACTTACCGTGAGGCATATACCTACAGAGAGGCAATGACCTCTTTGCTGTAGGTTGAATCCCAATGGATCATTTAGCTTCCAATCACTGGACTGCGTGTCATGTGTCGTGAAATGCTGCATCAGTCTGCACTGTAAGAATCACAGGTATACAGGATGGTAATATCTGCCTCAGATTGATTTGTATATATCTGACCATCCTAATAACATAGCAATTGTCTGCGAATGTAAAACATTAAGTCAAGCAAATATGCATCTAATAAATGTGTACTTATACATCTATGATTTAAAACTTTATTATAAGTATAAAGTTTTGGAATATCCATCTTAATTGCTAAAATATGAAATCTTTTACAGAATTAATTATTATGAATATAGATTGAATTTATAGGCACTTTACTCTTATAGAAGTTGATGCATTTTCCTTGATATAGTCAATGTCGAATGGGCAGAAAAAATCGTCCCGTGGGAATTTCATGACTATTTGTGACGACCTACCTTAAATCAACCTTTGGGGCATATGAAACAATTTAAACCAGTTCGTCGCCCTGAGACCCGCGTATGGGCAGATTTATGACGTCATCAAAATGGCGACCAGCGCACTCATAATATGCATTTTAAACAGCCATTTTCATACTATGCTTGTCATATACAATTTGATTTCCAGCTTCCCGCTGTATTTAAATGAATGGATTTTACCAATTGTAACTATAAAAGCTATTTTAGCACAAAAGTATCTCTCACAAAGAGCATAACACTGAAAATATGAGCCACATCACGGCAAAATCTGCATGCAAAGTGTGAAACCATGCATAGTGCACAGGGAGCATATTTGACCTACCTTGCATCCCCCAAGACATTTTTATGTATGCCAAATCATTTATTGGGACCCAAGATCTTTTGTTCCCAAAGATAAACTCAATTGCACTATGAAAAAATGCACGGTTTCCACGGAAACCGTTCACGTGATTCTTGACAATGGGGGTGTACATACAAAATTGACCAGATCTCCGCTGTTACTTATCATAGACTATTGAACATGGTCTCATATTAAGGCTTAGACATAGCCCTTTTTCCTATGGTAAGTAATGCAAATTATCTTATAAGCATATTCGTTAATTTTCATGAAAAATGTGAAAAATGGCAAAAAAAATATTTAAAAAATCCATAAATGAACTAATTTCAGGCCAAAACTATCGTTGCACACAGTGACACTTTTTTATTTATTATTGAATCAGTATTATGACGAATTTATTGATGACGTGATCCTTTATGAAAATTATCTCATTTGCATATTCATGAATAAAACTTTCAAAAGTGAGGAAAAACGCGAGAAAAATATATTCATTGCAAGGTATTGGATAGGTTATAAGATATAATCTATCTGATATCCCTGGGATAAAATCTCAAGACTGTCAGTGTTTTCAGAGGGTCTCTTTAAAATAGTGCCATCAGCAATGAAAACTAAAAAAAACATTTGCATGATGTAAATTCACATAGTTTCCACACCACTCCTCATGCGATTCTAAAGAATAGGATGTACTTACAAAAATACTTACATCCCACCAATAGAATGCTCTAGAATACTATATTTGGTCTGATAGTGATAAATGAACCTAACAATTTAACACTGATATCTAATATTTAAATCACTGAATTTACTTATTCATGAAAATTAATAAAACAAACAAAGAATTGGAGAAACATTTTGACAAAAATAGAGGGAATATTTACAAAATCACTTGTACCAGAGCTGTTAATCAACCCAGGATGCTGAAAGAGGTATAAAATGAATGCTATGACATTGTTGTATGACCCTAA
Source organism: Rugalucina vietnamica (assembly GCA_964017185.1). Taxonomy (NCBI): domain Eukaryota; kingdom Metazoa; phylum Mollusca; class Bivalvia; order Lucinida; family Lucinidae; genus Rugalucina; species Rugalucina vietnamica. The sequence continues at coordinate 214,720 of OZ024882.1, forward strand.
AGTATGATTATGAGAGAATAATCTGATTTTCAATTTCATGAACTTTAAAGAAAACTTCAAAAATTTGAGAGTGAGAAAAAAATGAAAAATAAATAAATAAATAAATAAATATATAAAAATAAAAACAAATAAATCAGTAAACCTACAAAATGACTTAAATCTCGGCATCAAAATCATATGGTGCTAAAAATGACATCAAATGGTGTTTAGGGCATTATTATACCATCTTGTACTATAATTTATGAGTCATATGTTTTTTAGTTTTAAAAGTATTAACAAAACCGTTTGAATTAAGAGAAAAAATACGGAAAAATTAAGGGGTATACGTATATAAACGCATGTATCTTGGCTACTGAAAGACCTAGGGAGCTAAAATTGGTAATAAATGATTGCTAGGACAATGTTCCGTAACCATATAATCAGATACATATATAAAGTAAAAAAGTTAGTGAGATCCTTTAAGAGCAGTGAACATATAAATGAGACAGTTGATGGTTCATACCGCGGTTTCAACTACTCAAGCTTCAGCTATTGTTGTTGAATGGATATTAATGAGATCTTAATAAATAAGAGCAATATCAATGAAACATGAAGGGGTACACCAACAAAATCGTGTATATCTCAGCTGCCAAAAATTCATAGAAACTCAAAATGGCATCAATTTATTACTAGGACAATGTTTTATTGGCCTGTGCTCAGATATATAAATTATGCTTTCTGGCAAGCATGATTTAATAAATTTTGGTGAAGCACAGTCTTCATGTAACGTTCAGAAAATTTAATAACATGCGTTAACCTATCGGACTACATGGCAGTAGTGCATTCTGCTAGCATTCAATTGGTACCATTTTCAGCACGCTAAGGACATTGATAACTGAGATATGAGCGATTTTGTTTGGTGTACCCGTTCATATTTCGTTGATTTTTCTCTTATTTATGGAGATCTCAGTAATATCCATACAAAAACAAAAATAGCTGATTATATGGTAACAGAACATTGTCATTGATTACATGGTTACAGAACATTGCCCTATGCTTATATGGTTACAGAACATTGTCCTAGCAATTATTTGATGCCAATTATGGCTCTCTGAAACTTTCAGTAGCCAAGATACGGGCGGTTTTCTACGTATACCCCATTAATTGTTCCGTATTTTTTCTCTAAATTCAAAAGGTTTTGTTAATATTCTCAAAACTGACAGCCAAGTGGGTCATAGATTGTAGTACAGGATAATATTGCCCTTGACACAATTTGATGCCATTTTCAGCACTATAGGACTTTTGATTGCAGAAATACAAGTAGTTTAGTAGATTTACCTATTTAACTTTTTTCATTAACACAATTCAAGACATTGAAAATCCAATGACTCTTTATCATACTTCAGGGCCAGAGTACATTGCCATAGCATTCATTTGATACTCTTTCAGCATCCTGGGTTGATTAACAGCTGTGGTATGGGCGATTTTGTCCGTATACCCCCTACTGTTTTCCACATTTTATCTCCATTTTATGTGTGGGTATTTTATTATTATTATTATTATTATTATTATTATTATTATTAATTTTCATGAAGAAAAAAAAAAAAAAAAAAAAAAATAATAATAATAAATTCAATGATTTGAATATTAGGTATCAAGGGTTATCTTGTTAAGTTCATACATCCCTTCACACCAGTTATAATAATCTAGAGCATTCTGTTGGTGGGAAATGAGTATTTTTAAGTACATCCTATTATTTAGAATCGCATGATAGGTGAGTGTGGAAACTGTGTAATTATACATCATGCAATTGTTTTATTGCTGAGGACAATATTTTATGACATTAAGGTGGTCCCTCTGACAACACAAACAGTCTTGAGAATTTGTCCCAGGGATACAAGATAGGTCTTATACCATATGCAATACCTTACAATGGATATAGTTTTCCCCTCGCTTTTCCTCACTTTTTGATATTTTCATTAATTTTCATGAATATGATAATGAAATAATTTGTATACAGGACCAGGTCATCAATAAATTTGTCATATGATACTACTGGTTCAATAACAAAGTGTCATGATGACAGTTATTGGTTTATTTATGGATGTTTTAAATATTTTTTTGCCATTTTTCACACTTTTCATGAAAATTAATGAATATGCAAATAAGATAATTTATATTTCATACCAGAAGAAGAAGGGGCTATGTCTAAGGTTTAAAATAAGACCATGTTCAGTAGTCTAGGATAATTAAAAGTGGACATATGAGCATTTTTGTATGTACACCCTATGTTCAAGAATCAGGTTAACGGTTGCCATGGAAACCATGCATTTTTCATTGTGCAATTGAGTTTTTCTTTGAGAACAAAATTATTTGCATTTCTGGGGTCCCAATGAATGATTTCACACCCATGAAAAATTGTCCTGGGTTGAAAGGTACGTCAAATTACTGGGTACTTAGGTTGTGTGCGGTGTTTTAGAAGAAAAAATGTAAGTCCAACGTATGCACGAACGGACGTACGAACGGATAAAGCAATATCTTTTAACCCATCGACTTAATTCGTCTATCGTATGCATAATCAAATGCATTTCATACATTTTCTTGCAAAATAAACACAATAATGTCATGTTTTCAATTGATTTTGATGGAAATACGAATAATTTATATATAGTCAAATAGTCGCCATATTGATGACGTCATAAATCGACTCTTACGCGGATGTAAGTGCGACGAACAGGTTTAATGGTATGCATATAGTCCATAGATAAGTTTTATATAGGTCGTCATAAATCGTCAAAAAATCGCACGAGATTCCCATTCGACATGGACTAATAAGGTTTCATGTAATTTATTAGAGGTGTTTAAATCTGTTTCAGATTTATTTACGGTTTGATCTTTTAAGTGGGAATACAGTATTGACCAGTGTCAAATGCATCATTGACCATGGAAACTGGAACATTGTTAACACGTTACCAGAGAAATTTATGCCCAGTCAGCATAAACATTATGGACTGATTTAGATTCAATTCTGAGACTCCCCATCTTGCCAGCAAGTTCATTCATTCAGGATTCTGTCTTGTCAAAGCGCAATTACTACAGTTGAATCATCAAACTACTTTACTGTTTTTCAAATATTCTTAGTAAAAGTTAGCAAATACCATCTTCTTTTTCATGTGAAAGTTGTCTGTTTTAGCTTAAGAAAATGCACTTTATTTATTAAATTGACAGACCTGTGAAGGTGTCACTTAAATATTAAAACTTAACTTCAAGAATCTTAGTTAGAAAAGTGAGACATTAGAACTGAAAAATGCTTGGCAACATTTTCCATATAGGAGTTCTGTTAAATAAAATATTTCAGAAATGTAATAGACTATTAAATGAGCCATGACACCAGAAAATTGGTCTTCAGGGTTTCTGACCAGGTCTTACACAAACCGGTCTGTTGAGTCACAGGAAAAGGAAAGAAGCTAGAAAGTTTAAGTAGAAAAGGGATTGTACTATATGTGTAGCGAAAACAAGGGCGCTAATCAGATGTACAGTTACTACTCAGCTGATCTGCGGCTTTGTTTTCACATTTGCAAAAATCCTGTTTTTCTCATGTGGCTCAAATTATAAATGTTACATTTTAAAAGAATAAATTCTACACTCCCATATACTGGCTGTGTTTATATACAGTTTGTACATGTGACTCTGTGCCAGATATTTAACCCAAAATCATTTCCATTATGTTGACATACATGTACTTGTACATGTAGCTTAGCTCGATAGAAAGGTTGTAGTTCAAATCCTGCTTCTAAGACATAAGTACTAGGATGTGTTGTTGAACAACGCTTTTGTAACCATCAAGTATCCAAAAAATGTGGCCTGTCTTGTAATAATGAAAAATGGTTGACTGTACTGTTCAGCCTGAATGCAAACAAAACTGAAACATGGCTTCTGTGAACACTGATGACGAATTTAAAATGGGAAGTAAAATAAATGGGAGGCCTGGTGGCGTATAGGCTCAATTTACAACTTTTTAAGAGATCTATAAGTGTCTTGGAACAGAAAAGCTATAGAATTGCAGACTGGTTATTCAATAATACATTTATTGATGCCTTGTTGAAAACTTCTGGTGCATATGATGCATATCCGTAATCTGGTCATGTAAACCAGTTTGAAAGTCCATTTTGCATACAGTTCAATGATGAGAGCCATACGTTTTTGTAAGTAAAGGTATCTAAGTTATGTTTACAAAAGGAAATTTGATGCACAGATATGACCATTGACCAAAGTTGTTCATTTGGTTAAGCAACAAAACAAAAAACTAATGTACACACAAAAATCATGAATTCAAGCGTGCGGTATCCTGATAGATTGGTTGGTTGCCCATTAGGTGTGCCTATTTCATATTAGTAACGTTCGGTTGAAAATACTGAAACTGAATACTTTAATTAAGACAAGATTTAAAAAAAAGTGTCGAAAATAACTTTTTATCTTTTGTCATTCAGTATCTAACTAACTGCCGATTTTGAATCCGTAAAAGTCCTGATTGTTTCCACCGTAACCATGACATCGAACTGGAACAATTGAGTCGAAATATTTATTCACTGGGATTAGTTCTAACCAGATATGTTTGCCTTCTTTTACACAAATAATAATGCTAAACTTTTGACGAAGAGTATATATCGGTGCACAGTAAATTAATAAAATCTAAAAGTGTTGTGTAAAAGATGACCAATAATTGTCTCACGGCGAAGAGACGACATGACTGATCTGACAGTCTAGACACTGAGTGCTTCATTATTGCATGGGCCTTCGCGTGAGAAAACCAACAATTTGGGTTCTCGGCCAGGTCCGACACAAATCGACCTGTACAATCACGGAATAGTAAGATAGAATCTTGAAATTTCAGGTGTAGTAAGAAGAGGTATTGTACCTTCTATTCAGTGAAAACAAAGAACTGCGGCAATGCAGATTGTTGGTTTTCTGATGTGGTAGCTCATAAATTTAAATATATTTATTATAGTCTACTGAAGTAATTTGGGTTTTGAATGCAAGTCTTATAGGGGAAGATGTATTATCGTTTCTTGCGCATTAGTAAATACGGTAAATGTTCAGTGAATTGAGCATGATTAGATCGCTTAAGTTCGGGAATTTCGTGAATCTAGAGTGAGTACTGTTCAATGAAGATATAAATAATGATTGCATAAGTCTCAAGGTCATTCGAGGCTTGACAGACGATACGGAGCAGTTGAGTTAGGTTTTGTGCGCTTGCCTTTTTCGCCGACGATGTGGAAAACTTGACAGTCAGCAAGGGAATCTGGGTCTCAGCAGAAACGGAATGAGTATTTTATTTTATGCGTTTCGCTTACATGTTCTTGTGTACCAATTCATTTTAAGTCAGTTATTGCGCTGGTTTACAGTTATGTTTTTAGAGACATTTCCTTATTTTGGTAATTGATTTGTAAGTGGATTTCTGCTTGTCGGCTTTTACTCGAATACACATACGCCGATTTTATTGTGAATGGACAAATTGTTTAATAAGTTCACTATTTAGTGATCAAAATGTAATTGAAGTTGTCGTTTTTGTTTATAATTCTTTATGAAATAAATTCGTCACAGGTGGTATAGTAGCACTTAGTCAAGTAGTACTTCCTTCGTGTGAACACTTGGTTACCATGATGGCAGAACTATGGAGTTGGCACTGGAGGTGGAATTCGTGACCGAAGAGAGAATGGTGACGACAGAGTAAATGCACGGGCGTTAAAGTATAAATAGTTGTTTGTATATTTGATTCGAATTATTTCGAACGTTTTTAACGTTTGTTCTTGGGAATTGATATGAACGTTCAGTTGGCTTGCCTTATTAGAATATTAAGCCATACATGGATATATACGTTGCCTTTAATATTCTTTATACTTTTACAGATAAATCAGATTTAAAGGGTTAATTAATTGCACCTGTGTTTTTGTTGTAAGTGATGCTGAAGCTAGTAAGTAATGCTGAAGCTAGTACAGCCCGACTCATAGATACATGGTAATAAGGATATGCCATTATAGCACAAACAGGTACATGTGTATATGTCATCAGTACCGATGCATTCAGGCACCTTGGATAGCGTTGCATGTTAAAATTAGCAGTAAAATTTTAAAAATCTTTTTTGTAAATACGTCATATTTTCTGTGTTTATGAAGGTTTTCTTCATATCCCTGAGGGATTTATATAATTAACTGTTATTTCTTTATGTTTAGCAAAGAAAAGGTACAAGTAGGCAAAGATCAGGAAAGGTTGTAGAGATGAGTCTCAATGGTTTACGAAAACGGGTAACTATGCAGTCCCCTCTTGTGAGCAGTTGAAGGTTATGATTTCCGACAAGATAAATGTGACAGCACACAGCGAAATAAAGATAAGTATTTACATAACGATTTATCTGTTTCGAAGCTTCCTAATTTAAAAGATTTGCTGATCGTTTTGTCGAATTAAGAACGTGATCTGTAGACTATTTTAACGTCTACATGTTTGAGCAGTTTAAGGGTCAATGAAATTTCATGCATGGGGATTCTACATGCAAATATGGCGTTAGTTGGTTGTATAAAATTTTATGGTTGTGATTAGTTTGTGTTTCTGGTTTGAAAACTGTGCATTGTCGTTAGAAGAGGGTCCTTATGTGTTACAAATTAATGCACATATTTGTGCCACAGATTTAGAGTTGTACAGAGATGTGTGTATTATAGTGTTCGTTGTTTGCTTTTACGGTTGTGATTACATGTAGTTGGAGTTTCTGCTTTGAAAACTGTGCATTTCGGTATAAGATGAATTGAGCTGTTACAAATGAGGGCAGTTATAGGGGTAAATGTACGCATCTGTGCTGCAGATATAAATGTTCTGCTGCAGTGACATGTGTAACAGTATTATGGCGTTGGTTATTGCATTAACGTCGTCTGCGATTACATGTAGTTGGGAGTTTCTGCTTTGGAAGCTGTTATGTTGTGTAAGAGGAACTGAGCTGTTAAAATAAGAGCAATTATGGGGTAAATGTACGTATCTATGCTGCAGATATAGGGTTCTGCTGCAGAGACATGTGTATTATGGCGTTGGTCGTTGCATTTAAGGCGGATCACATGTAGCCATAGTTGGAGTTTCGGGTTTGGAAGCTGTGCATTGTGGTGTTAAAAGAACTGAGAGCAGTTATGGGTTAATTTAAGTATCTGTGCTGCAGATATAATTGTAAGGTTCTGTTGCAGAGACGTGTGTACTACGCTGTTGGTTGTTGTATTTAAGGCTAGGATTACATGTAGTTGGGGTTTCTGGTTTGGAAACTGTGCATTGTGGCGTTAAAAGAACTAGGCTGTTAAAATGAGAGCAGTTATGGGTTAATTTAAGTATCTGTGCTGCAGATATAATTGTAAGGTTCTGCTGCAGAGACGTGTGTACTACGCTGTTGGTTGTTGTATTTAAGGCTGTGATTACATGTAGTTGGGGTTTCTGGTTTGAAAACTGAGTAATGTGGTGTCAGATTAACTGAGCTGTTAAAATGCGGCCATTTATGAGTTAATGTTATATTAAAACGAGGACATTATGCGTTAATGTACGTATTTATGCTGCACGTATTTATGCTGCATCACGTATTTATGCTGCATCATTATAGGGCTCTACTGCATCTAGTCATCTGTGTATTATGGTGTTGGTTTGTTTCATTCATTGTGATGTCAGATGAACTGAGAGCTGTTAGAAATGAGGGCAGTTGTGGGTTAATATATCTTTCTATGCTGTACAGATTTAGGGCTCTACTGCAGAGGTGTTTTATGGCGTTGCTTGGTTGCATCTATGGTTGTGATAAGTCGGAGTTTCTCATTTGAAAACTGTATTGTGTTGTTAGATGAACTGAGAGCTGCTAGTAATCAGTGTAGTTATGTGTTAACGTTCGTATCTGTGCTGCACAGATATAGGGCTCTGCTGCAGAGATGTGTTTTATGGCGTTGGTTGGGTTGCATATACGGTTGTGATAAGTTGGGGTTTTCTTATTTGAAAACTGCTCATTGTGTTGTTAGATGAACTGAGAGCTGTTAGTAATGAATGGAGGTAAGTGTTAACGTACGTATCTGTGCTGCACAGATATAGGGCTCTGCTGCAGAGACGTGTGGGTATTGAGTTGAGAAGTCAAAAATAATCTATTAACTGATTTTTTTCTGATTCTCTGAGTCAAAAGATTTTGAGGTCAAAAATTATCTATTAACGGATTTTCTGACTTCATGCGGTTACGACAGTTATGTTAACAATGATTGAAAATGGAGCACGTGATTGTAGCATGAAAATAGCCGGCACTGGCATATCAGATATTGTAGGTGAATCAAGCTTGCTTTCTTAAAACATTTGATGCCCGTTCTTTTTTAGTTGAATAAAGATAACGTGCTCCGGTCTGTGCTCGCCATCACACACGTATATGTTGTTGCGTTTTCTATTATGTATCAAGGTATAACGCTGAGAGTATGAATGAAGATGATGAACATGAAATGCTAGATGGTTCAATGGAATTAAGACTGGTTATATGCGTATGTCATATTCGTTGTAGTGTTCGTGTTCGATGTGTTATACCTCGTTTCCCAAATAAGGAAGTTAAGATAATAAATAATTTATGTTGCGTCTGAATGAAATGAAAGAGAACATAAACTGGATTATTCATGTAATTGATCGTAAAGTGTTAGTGCAATACGCATAAGATTGTTGGTTTTCTGATATGGTTGCTTAAACCTAAACATGAATATTCATATGACCCGCAACAATGAAGAAGATGGATTGTACTATCTATACAGCGAAGTCAAAGGCGCTACACAGCAGATCTGCTCCTTTGTTTTCATATATGCAGATTGTTGGTTTTCTCATGTGGTAGCTCATTAATCTAAACTGGAATATTCATCATGTAATTCAAAGACGATTACTTGATCGAATAGTGTTAGTGCAATACGCATAAAATTGTTGGTTTTCTGATATGGTGGCTCAAATTTATTGACGACAAGTAATAGTTAGAGTATGGAGGTGAGGTCAATACGAAAATTATAGACCCGGGCACGTGAACTTAAAGCCGACCGAGCGCAGCGAGGGAGGCTTTAAGTTCACGTGCCCGGGTCTATAATTTTCGTATTGACCGATACCGACATACTCTAACTGACTTATATACTGACTCCTTTGTTTCGCTATAACAAATGCTACACAGCGAGCCGATTGACCAAACTTTGCGCAGCATGCTTAGACCAATTATATTCTGTTCAAGCGTGTTTTCTCGCGACATGGCTATTGGCCAAAAATCCCACGGACTAACCGTGAACGATAGTTTTCTTTCCTCGTGCAGCCATGTCCAAAAATAACTTTCACAGTAGCTCCCCCTTAAAATGTCGTCGAGGTTATTTATTGATCAAGATTTAATGTAAATAATTCAATACCATTTAAGTATGATTTTTGTATACCTATATATTGTGCGTAAACTGATTTGAAAGTGTAGATCACTTCTGCTTGGATCTGTCATAGGCTAATCCCCATGCTGAAATGACAGAGGACAATTTACTGAATGCCCGGCTGTTTATGGGGGAATCAGCTGGTCAAAACTAACTTTGTGAAGTTTGTTCCTACTTCCGTGGTTTCTCATTAACCTCACACTAACCCTAACGTTCTACACTACAAATGAAACCATGGTGCGAGGAATATTTTCACACAGAAATGTACGTGCAACGGTACGTTTGAAATACAGTTTTGGGAAATTATGAATTATTGAAATAATACATATTTGCCTCATTTCAAAGAATTTGTATTTACCTTTAGCATGATTTGCTGGGAAAACGTACAATCAGCATAAGCATGAACACAGCGAAAGCATTTTTTTTTGCGGTGCAGCTGAACCGTTACATAAACTTACTGTTGTGTCTAATATACATGTATAACAGCGTACATCTACGGGAGGTTTATAAGTTTCCCGCTTATCAACCGGTTGATAATAAAAAGCGCAAAACTTATCAACCTCCCTCCTAAACTTCCTTTGTTTAGCAGGTCAATACGTTTGTTATAGACCTGTTCGAAACAAAGGAGCCAGTATATAATGACAATTATTAAAGTGTGAGTGCAAAACATATTTAACAAAATTATACTAAGGAATAATGAAACGCAACAAACACTTTGGGTCACTGTAAGCAGGATTTGTGATGTAAGTCTGTGGTGTAACTGATCTTACTACATGCAGGCAGAATCTAAACGTCATATTACAGCAGATAAAGCCACTATGGCGGTTACGTATGCTAGATGGCGTGCGCGTAACCTCACTGGCTAATAGTAACACACATTTGAAACATGATCAATTAAAGTCAAATTTGAATCAAAATCAATTTTATTGTTTCCAAATCTGCTAAAAGTGATTCCAGAGTCCACATTGACCCGTTGGTAGCACTAGGTTGTGATTTGGGACGTTTAACGCCACCTACGCCAATGCCAAAACAAACGTTAAAGTTTTAAAACTCTCCTTAAACCCATCCTCTTGATTTCGGGATTGACACGTGTTCGATCACTGAACTTTGTTCTTTGTGAGCACGTCCGCTTTTGCGAGGCGGTGTTGGACGTTTCGGAAGCGTCCGCTCCACGGAAGGAGTGGGACGAAAAAAGGGATGAGTAGCAGGAGAGTTAATTTCAATTTTAACAATAAGCAGCTCTTTACTAAAAGAAATCAATTTTCGCTCAACTTGGCTGACCAGGTCTGTTAATGTTAAATGCACCATAAAATGCAATTTATATACTAACTTCTATCGTAATCATTTCACATTACCTCATATTTTATATTTTATAAAGCATATTACTTTTAACCAAAGTTACAATTATAAATTTTAATATAGATTCAATCATTTGTTGTGCGCTTTAAAACGTATTTTACAAAGAAAGGTCTTAAAGACATATTTTACTGTTTAAACACAGCATTTACAATAATATAATATATTGATTGTTTATCACTATTCCTAGATAACAGTCTTAAGGATTTTTGTAAATTTGTATATATTTGTTAAATGTATATATGTAACTTTTACAGAGGACCATATGTAAGATTAGTTGTTTCAGCTAAATATGTAATCCTCTCGAAATAAAGACAGTATTATTATTATTATTATTATTGTTAGGTGCCCCATTAATACAGTAATTGTGGCGTCATTGTTGCTTGAAAAGCATGTCGTGTCGTCTTTTGGTTCGATGAATACCGTATAAACACAAAACGTCCACATCGAAAATTGTAAATTACGTTAATTGTTCATTATTCATGACTGTGCAATTTTGCATTCCGATAACAAGTATTAACGCAACATGGCATGACCCGCAAGTATTCTATGACTCCAATCTTTATTGCACATTTTCAAGTCGACGTCATATTACCAAGCATGCACAGTATTTGGAATCTTCACATTCGCCCCGACGTTTACGTCACAATTTGCGTTTTTCATGTTTTTGAACTTTTGACGTTAATTTTATCAACAAAATGACGTTTTCTCATTTCATCACATGACACAAGCAGTCTGCAAGACATTTCTAAAAAAGATTTTATCAAAATGTCAAATACATACGTTACAGCTGAACTTTTATGTTTTGCGTATTTTAATTCCTTAAGTATAGTTAAGGGCCATTATTCTTCTTTAAACATGTCACTGTGTAAAACGTCATCTACTCTTCGTTTTACCATTTTGGTAACTCCCTTGAATTTACTTATTACAAAACATTTTATTAAAGCAATGTCCTGCCAACTTGCAAAATATACGAGTTTTCATGAGAAAACCGGATTTTTGCCTATGCCAAAAATAAGGTTGCCTATGCCAAAAATAAGGTGTATGTCAGCTGTTCAGTAACTGCACAGCTGATCATCAGCGCCTTTGTTTTCGCTACACGGATAGTGTATTTCAAGCTTCTAGCTATTTTCTGTGGCTGCACAGAACGGTTTTTGCCAGACCTGGTCGGAAACCCTGAAGACAGGTTTTCGCGCGGCACGGCTCAAAATATACACCCGTGATGCAACCAACGGTCAGGACGCTCATTGATGCAACATTTTACGACACGTGCGAAAATGGAGTAGTACGAAAACTTTTGCATGCAATGTGTAGATAATGTTTTCAGCGGTAAACATTGATAATGTCATTGGAAAATGTTTGATATTTTCAATACAATTTGCTGGAAACATTGGTTTAGGCTACTCGTTTCTAACGGTTCCATCGAGTACCCACAATCTATGTTTTGGATCAAAAATAAGAAAAATGTATACTCCTGTATACCTCAGTTTTACTATTATATGAAAGCGGGGTTCACGGACGTATACTTTTCATGAATATGATTTCCTCATGATGGTTAACTTTGCAGTAGTAGCGGAAAAAAGCCTGGAGAGGTAAAACAAATTCCTTCAGAAGCGATTTCGCTTTTATCAAAGAGATTATTACTGCCGCTATCCCCTATCTCCCACAGAAAGTCCTCAGAAAAATACGCAGGCATTTTCGTGTAATAAGGGTCCAAAAAGTGTGTTTTGAGGTGCATTTTGTTAAGACGCGAATGTTTCACCATACATGTTCACCTTCAGCGACACCTAGCGTCGCGTACGATACGTTGCTATAAACAAGGTCACGTGCTATCGGAGCACACTCCATGACATGGCTCATATAAAAACTTCAAAACAAAGGAAATTAAAAAGGAATGACAACATAAAAGTGTAAGTAAAAACGTATTTTATTCAATTTGTTTGTGCGTTTTTTTTAACACCCATGTCGCCAGCTTTTTTGTGCTACGAAACCTGGATAAATATTGTGAACAGTGACGTCATTGATGTGACGTAATTTTTATAATTAATTTTTTCTATTTTTCGACATTTAAAATTTTTTTGACAACTCAGTGATATAAGTTATATAAAAGCACACGCATGGAAAAAATTACCGAGAAAAAATAATTTGCAAAATGTTGATATTGAAAAACACCAATATGGAAGCACATGAGTGTCATACTGGAAAAAATCCGAATTTTTCGTGTCGCTGTTTCTGAGTATTTATAACCAGCTCAAACATTACGGTACCTCATGAAAACTACTACTGCCAGCTTAATAATCCCAATGCATCTTGTCTTAACATTCTAGTCAAGCAATATCAAAGAGGTACAAGTAGGCACTGATCAGGAAAAGGCATTATCAGAAAGAAATTCTCACCCCAAAAACTGAAGTTTGAAAAAACTAAATTGAAAAATAGGTATTTATACTTAGAAATCATTTCGTTAGCCGAGTGACGAGCTATTTCCCAGTAGGCGGCCACTCAACTAACGTACATAAGGTTCAAGCAGCACAACAACTCGACTCTAAAACATTAAACAAATTTAACCACAACAGAAGTATCGCCTTGGAACGATCAGTAATGATAAAATTACTGGGTAGGGGTAGGGGGCTTAAATCGATTTTACAGGGCCCTTACCTCACCCTCATCTTCTGCAGTGGTTTACAGCATTTAGTTAGTTGTTTAGTTTTACTATCCCCGCGGTAAATCTCTAACTAGTCAATGAATTTGATTAAATTGATCTTTAAGTCACGTTCTGCACCTTTTTCTGAAGAATTGGTCATGAGCATATTTCTACGTAGCCTTGCAACCACACATTGGCTGACTACTAACGACCTAGTAACAACAAGTCCACAATAATCTTTCCGAAGTTGTTTCGAGGCTCTTCATCCCGCAAACGGAAATGATATTGAGATCTTATTCGACACAAAATGTAACCAAAGTGACACATTTCCAGCAAATTTCGCTTCAAATGCATGTGTTTTTTGTAAATCTTTTTTTTTATAAATACACGCATGTAACTGAAACTGGAGCTCGTTATACCACGCTTTGGAGATTTGAGGCATTGCTTTGTCCTACTTGTAGATACTTATTCACACAACAAACAATTTAGGGACAGTTAGAGCCGGGCTATGATATGATACTAAAGAGTCAAGTGGATATAAACACACGTGTTCTCATCCTAACGTACACAACACGGTAATGTCGGCATAAAATACAACTGGAAATTGTAAACTAGACTTGAAAATACGACTGGCCTCGTGAATGGCTTATTGACAAAAAAGTAAAGAAAGGAAATAGAGCAGCCAAGGAATATCTGATATTGGCAGAAACTATTCCGAGAGTATGTGGCTATACAGACATGCCCCCCCCCCCCCATTCCCCATAAAAGATCAAAAGAAAGAAAAGACTAAAAAGAAAACGAATGTATAAATTCAACTAGGAACTGGTTACAATGGATAACAAGGAACCTGACGCCGAATCCTGTGATGGCAAAGTATCAAAAGTGTGAGTTCCATTGCATTCTGTTCGTGTGTTCCTTTGCATAATATTCCCTGTAGTTGAGGTATTTTGACGTGACCAATGTTTCAAAAAGGCTTTAAGTTTTTAAGAAGATTGCACGTAAACCGTGAGCGGCTTGGAAACTTGTTCATATTTACTGTTTTTTTTTTTGTTTTTTTTTGTACATATTACTCCATAATGTTCAAAGCACAACTCATTAGAAATCATGTTTATAAAGAAATTAAGTGTATATGCATGGCAGTCATTGTAAAAGCAGCCAGTCTGAATCCAGATATGATTGGTTGGAGCACTACAATGTAAATGGCTGTTAAAGACACGGCATTGCACATGTTTGGCGCTCGTTGCATTTTCAGTTTCACTCACTGTTTGTCTATGGTTAATTTGTTTTTGTCAGATCTTTGTCTCAATGCAGGGCTTTATCCAGGTATTTTGGGAATGGGGCCTTTCCTAAAATTGGGAAAATATTCTGCTATTTGGGAATGAAAATTCCAGGTGTAAGTTGACAAAATTGGGAATTTTGCATGATTTTAAGAAAATTTCAATTGGGAAAGGAGCCTCTTTTTCTGCCCCTGAGGATACCTGGATAAAGCCCTGCAATGAGATATTTCTTCTGGGGTGTAAGGTAGGTCTCATTATCCAAAAGAAGGTAATAGTCCCATTCCAATTGTTCAAGTTATTAAGCTTCAAGCCTACATTTAAGCACCGCTGCGGCGTATGTATGGCATATATGAGACCTAACACTAAAACGCGTATCCTCGACTTTCATGTCGATCTTCTGCGTATTAGTGTCACAAGTGTGGGGTTCCTCGGGTATCGACTGCGTACATATTGCTGTTGCGTATACATATATTGCGTAAATATTCTGAGTATTTGTGCCAATCCAAGACTTTCTATGACGTTTTTGCTTGCATTTTTCGTCTAAGAATGTAGATTCATACAAATGCTCTATGTTTGTTCTAATCATTTCCCAAGTGTAATTCCTACGCCTGGAAAATCGACATGTTTCCCTGTACCTTTCGGTGTATCGAGATATCCTAACATACATGTACATCAGTGATACATGTAAGCCACTGAAACTTAATAGTTACAGTACTATTATAATATTACTCGGATTTAATCATTCATTGTCAAACCCTTCCTTTCATGAAGTGGAATAAAGTTTCTTTATGAATTCTTTCTTCTTTTTCTTATTATGAATGTGCATTCTAGCTGCAATTTAGTCGCATAAAACTTAATATTTACCCCAGCATTCTACTCGCAGGTTTCCAGCTTACATATATTATGTTTGTTTGAATTGATTTTTACGTCCCAGTCAGAAGCTAATGTCATAGCGGGATGTTACCTCCATTTTACGGGACTTTTAGCAAAATTAGGATGTGCTACATCGAAATAGAGCTTCAAATATAATTCCCAAGTAAGCTACAAATGATTGTAGGTATACTGGCTGGACTTGAATCCACGTTTTCTGGGTAGGCTCAGACTTGAGCGGTTAACCAGTAATCAGATGGCAAGTCAGAAGCGTTTTAGCTTTGCCTGGATGCACAAGCAATCCATCAGTATTTCTTTAGGCCCCAATGGGTGGGGGTCCATATTCCCTCTAGAAAGTATGTACCGGAAACCAGGTACTTTTTTCCCAAAGGTAGGTGTGGGTACCCGCAGATAATGCAAAAATGGTGAGTAAAATTTGTTCCGGTCTCGATTCTTTAAGGCTTTTTGCTAAATTGCAGACATTTCCATATACGTAACGTTTGCAGATAATGCAGATTATTTTTTTTGTTTGTTTGTTTTGTTTTGTGTGTGCGTTTTTTTTTACAAGGTTTTGTCCCCGAAAAATAAAACATTTACTCGCCTATCACTCGTCTATATCTATGCATAATGACAATGCATTGAAAGTTAACATACATATACCACAGAAATGTCATTTGATTACGCCGCTGCTTAGAATGGTGATTAAATATGGATTTGCTCTGGGTACCGGTCGTTGATACCGGGTTTCAGTTGTGCTTTGTCCCCCATTTTTTTCGTTTTCGTAATTTTGCTCTATCGTAGACATTTCTATCTATAAAGTTTGTGAATAAACTGATAAAATTAAAATGATGTTAAAGCTTTTTTTTATCAAATTTAACGTATTTTTTTATTTATTTATTTATTTATTTTTTTTATTTATTTATTTTTTTACATATTTAGCTTTTTTTAGGTTTTGCCCCCGAAAAAAATAAATAATAAAAAACTATTTGTAATGCCTATTAATATCTAAATGTGTTTGCCTGATGACACTGTGTTGAAAACTAACATACAGAGCGCAGAAATGTCCTTTTAAAACACTGCTAAGAATGATTAATAAAATATGGATTTGCTCTGGGTACCGGTCGTTGATACCGGGGTTTAGTCGTGCTTTGGCCCCCATTTTTTATTTTATCATTTCTGTTTTTTTTTTTTTTTTTTTACTATATCGCAGACATTTCAATTTATAAAGTTTGTAAATAAGTAAAACTGAAATGAGGAAAAGGCTTTTTTCATATTTAACATGTTTTTCTACATATTTTGCATTTTTCGCGGTTTTGCCCCCGAAAAAATAAAAGGATTCATTCGTTTACACCTATTAATATCTAATATCTAATTGTGTTTGCCTGATGACACTGCGTTGGAAACTAAAAAAACATACAGTCCTTTAAAAATGCTGTTATGAAAATTTCTCACTAAAATTACATATTTTTTCACCTTTAAATGTGGCTTAAATGAGCCCCCGAAAAAATGCACTTTGCCCGCGAAAATTTTTGAGGACTTTTTGCCTGTAGCTCTACGGACATTATGTATCTTGAAAATCTAAAAATCTCTTCTGAAGGAGTTTGTTTTACGTTGAGGCAAAATTTTCAGTAAAATTATGGGCCTACAGGCATAACGACGTTGATGCCGCCTGGGTCGGGCGTTTTCGAAGAAACATGATTCTCGCTTTAATACATGTAAAATTGATCTAATCGATAACTCACTGTGCTCTTCATTTTCGCAGGTGTCGTGAAATGTTGCATCAAACTGAGCCGTAATATTTTGTCGTGAAATGTTGCATCAAACTGAGCCGTAACATTTTTGGATGCATCACAGGTATATAGGGTGTTCAAATACTCTGCATAAACGGATGCCATAAATGCGAATACTGCAATTTCAGAGTTCATGTTCGGAGCGCAGTTTTACAGAAGAGAGCATGAAGCTTTTATTTCAATAAAATCTCAGACCACTCATAGGTGGCGGGATCATGCCTAGAAAACGATACTAGTACCTTGAATTATAACACTGGCCGATGACGTACACTTGGCACTCCGGATATATCGATGGGTTTAAAAATAATACTAAATATTTAGATATTCTACATAACTATGTCTGAGTTGTTCTCATGATGATTCTTGCAGTATGGGTTTCTGTAATTGTTACATTTTGCTCAGCATTTGGCGACTAATGCGTGGTGTACATTATTACGATTATAACAATGTGCGTGAAACATTCAGTAACTAAATAAATGGTTAGCATTACAACGTTACGTATCTTTATTACTATTTGTTTATTGGGTCTCTCTTGTGCATCAAGGTTATCTATGATTTGACATGAAGTTCCGTTAGATCGGATATGTGCAAATGCTGTATATCGTTTCCAATGAAAGTAAAAATAGGCAATGATCAGGAAATGGCGCAATCAGAAAGAAATCGCAACTCCAAAAACCGCGGTGTAGTTATACCGAGAAAATATATCGTCCCAAAAGGCGACCACTCAGTTACCCGAACATAACTAAAATATGAAAACGCACATACATGTAAGGTGCAAAACAGCACAAAACATAAAACATTTAGAACTACTACAGAATTATCGCCTTGGACCGATCAGTAATGAAATACTGTGGGGCTTAATTTAGTTTTACTGGCGCCTAACCTCACCATCAGCTTCTGCAGTGGTTCACAACATTTAGTTGTCGGTCCTCGTGGTGAATCTCTAACTAGTCAATCAATCATCAAGGAAAAAGAAATTAATCATGATAACCACCAAGATGAATGGAACATGAGGACACACAGGTACAATCAAGTTTCTCGGCGATGGAGATCCGTTGGCGCCAACCACTTAATGTAAAACTGGAACAAACGAAAAACACCAGTTGAACCCCGATGGGCCGGACTACAGACAAGGAGCTTCGACTCCAACCAACTAAAGTGAATAGGTTTAAGTCGGGCCATCACAGAGTCTGACGCCCGGTCCATCAGCGTGCAATTAAAGAAGGCAGCATAGTTATCAACTATGCTTGCGTTAAAAACTACGCCTGCAGACGATCGCGTAACATTCAAGTTGTATCCTATAGTGATTTTTCTAAACTAAAAAGAGTCTGCAATATCCGGTTTTGCAATGGCCGACGACAATGTAAATTCATGTCTTATCAAAAGTGAAACATCACTTTCAAATAATACACAACCCAGACTGTAAAAATAGAATATGTTGCATGTTAACACCATTCACGTATGATTTTATGGCATTCGCCAGCCTGGTTCTATAGCTATGGTAGGTCTAAGGATTTCCTGTGGCCTGCTTTTGAAGTCTATGGAATATATTGAGAGACGCACAACAAAAAACTACATTTTACATCTTTCTAAAATACGTATAAACAATCATAGAAGTATACATCGTCTACATTGAAACCACACAAACTGCGACAGGAAGCCTAATTGGAACATAGAAGTATATTTGAGTCATGGTTTGATTGTATTAATGGTAACAGTAGGCAATGATCAGGCAAATGCGCATTCTCGATTGAAAAACCGGGGTGGAAAACATAAATTAACAATCAGGCACTTACTTCGTATACTATGAAAAGGTACAAGTAGGCAAAGATCAGGAAAAGGCGCAATCAGATAAAAAGATTCCCACCCCAAAAACCGAAGTGGGAAAAAACTAAATTAACAATCAGGTACATGTACTTATACCATGAAAACATATCGTAAGCCGAATGAGCTGCTATTTTCCCAAAGGTGGCCACTCAGTTACCTAAACTTAACTAAAAATATGAAAACATACATAAGGCGCCAACAGCACAAAACACCAAGACTTTAAACGAAAAGAACCACCACAGAAGTATCGCATTGGAACGATCAGTAATATACAATTACTGGCGGGTTTGAATCGATTTAACATGGCCATAACCTCACCCTCAGCTTCAACAGTAGTTCATAACATTTACTAATAGTTAGTTCTTCGGTCCTCGTAATCTCTAACAAGTCAATAAATCATCAAGAAAAAACAAATAAATCATGATAATCACCCTGATGAATCAAAATCGAGGACTCAATAGATTCAATAAGCTGACCGACGATGGAGATCCCTGGACGCCGAACAACTTACTGAAACCCGGAGCAAAAGAAAAACAACAGTTGAACCCAATGGGCCAAGCAACAGACAAGAAGCTCTGGCCCAGACCAACTAAAATGAATAGCTTTATATCGGGGCCATCAAAGAGTCTGACGCCCGACCCACCGGCGTGCAATTAAAGAAGGCAGCATAGTTATCAATCATGATTGGGTTAAAAACTAAGTAGTACAAGAGCTCGAATTTGCAATAAATCTAGCTTTGAGTATGGTCTTTTGTGAAGCTTAGGTAACCAGTACATCGTAGGAAGTTTGTCTTGGCCTTCTTTGGCACAAACAGAAAACTTAACAGGTAAATCGTTTAAGTGAGCATCATCTACAGACATTTCATCAATATCTGTCACCAGATAAGCCCTGATACCATCAACGCTGTTGAAGGTGCCTACAAACGACAACCACATTGTTCGCGGCTTTGTCTGCCGGAACCAAGACATACTTTCTATGAAATTCTTGGATACCCTGCTTCAAATGCCTAAATGACGATTTGGAGATTAGTATTTTGTGAATAAAACTGTATACGTTTATCCACGATAGTGAAGATACTTCTTTTCCATTGTTTAAGAGCATTATCCTCAACACAGTCTCGTTTACACCATCGATTACCGAAATCATTCAATGCAGAAGCAATCTCCTCTTTACACTTGTCGAAATTAATGTAGGAAGGGAATCTATATTTAGGACCTTTAGAAACAATTATGCGAATTCTAGAATCCGTAATTATTTTTAAATTTCCAGTGACTATATATCAGGCTGGTTGATAAACATATTTTGAATCTTTACAATCTCAAGACTTAGGAGTATGAGCATGGATATCAAGATCAGAAACCAGTTTATTGAAAATTAAAAATAGTATGTCTGATTGGTTTATTATATTTGTAACAAATAACAGGAGGTTCTGAATTTTGGAAGTACATAGGTATAGACTGCCTATAGAAAACAATTTTGGAAGTACGTAGGTATAGACTACAGAAAAAATCGTAAGCCAAGTAAGCAGCTAATTTCCCAATAGGTGGCCACTCAGTTACCTGAATTTAACTTAAAATATAAAAAATGTACATAAGGTGCGAACAGCACAAAAATTCAACGCCAAGACACAGAACACTAAAAACACCACAGATGTATTGCCTTGGAACGATCAATAATATAAAATTACTGTCGGGCTTAAACCGCTTTTACAGGTACCTAACTTCACCCTCAGCTTATGCAGTGGTTCACAACATTTAGTTAGTTAGTCGTTCGGTCCTCGTGGTGAATCTGTAACTAGTCAATGAATCATCAAGGACAAACAGTTTGTGCTACGCTCATTACTTTCATGAATAATTATTTTCCGAACTTGCTCGTTGTTCATTTGGTTTTCTGAAATTGCATATGTATTGGTTTTCTGGAACTTAATCAGTCATACGATTTTGATTAGTGTCAAAATGAAGCTCTGTTTGAAGGTTGAAAATACAATGATGCTAAATATTTTGAATGCCGTCATAAAGAGATCCGATTGTCCGTTTTGTAGAAACAACTGTTTCTTTCGAATATACGATTAATATATATCAGTCATATAGTCCCTTACTCGATTGTACGAATTAATGTGACACATTTGCATCTCTTGATTACAATTGCAAAGCCCGTAAGAGTTCAAAATGTCCTATAATGTTTGAATCATTGGAATATTGCCGCATCAGAACATACACATAAGCGATAAGCATTACGTGTATTTCATTTGAAAATTAGTATTATAATGTAGAATAAAAGCTGAATATCACGATAAAGAAAACAATTGGGGCAAGTGTGGTATACACGGGATACATGGCACTAATGAATCCAGTGTCATCGCAAAAAGTTGTTTTAGTGTCAATTATGATTCACCCTGGTATCATAAATGGGCTTTTCAAACTTATGCTTTCTATCACTCGCCAGTGGCATACTATAAGGAATCTGCACTTTTCATTGTAGTACATGATCATGCTATTCAGCATTCTAAAGAATCCAATAATGATGACTGATCAGAAATATTCCCGGATAAAATAAATGCCCATGAATGTTGAACAAAGCTTCGTCGATAATGAATTCAAATTTGAACACAATTAGAAAGTGTTTGTATTCGATGTTGGTCTGAAAGGAATGTTTCGACGATTGACCCACTGGCTATGTGATTTCATCATAGGCTATGTTCTTCAGATTTCACCCAAGGCTTTGTTTACGAGATATGGTAGGCGTCATAAATTGACAAGTGGAAATTGTAATGCCATTCTTCCAAAAACATCAAACACGAGGGAAATATAAACCGATCAGAAAATGTCTCATGGAACCCTATCATACGGGATATGATTAACACCTTCACAATGACAGCTGTTCGCTTAAATTTGTCAGTATAGGTTCGCTTCTGAGGTGGTTCTTTTTGTTTTATGTCTTGGTGTTTTAAATATCTTTGTGCTGTTGGCGCCTTATGTATGTTTTCATATTTTTAGTTAAGTTAAGGTAACTGAGTGGCCACCTATTGGGAAAATAGCTGCACATTCGGATTACGAAATGTTTTCATAGTATAAGTACCTTATTGTTAGTTTGGTTTTTTCCCACCTCGGTTTTTGGAGTGGGAATCTTTTTCTGATTGCGCCTTTTCCTGATCTTTTCCTACTTGTACCTTTTTTCCCTCAGCATATGTGTCATCTATGCGAGTACTTTAGTAAAAATAGCATTTTATTTTACATCATTGTAGTCCGTTATTGTGTCTGGATCAGTTTAGTGCAATCAGTCTATTTCATTTCAAAGTGAATAACACAACATAGAATAGTAGCATCATCATCACAATTACAAAGATGAGAGGAAATAGTGTGGTATAAACTTGATACATAACACCAATAAATCCAGAATACATTGTGTAATCCTCCAAAGATTTTTTCTGTGGCATTCATAATTCACACTGAATATATATGCACGAGATGAACAATCACTGAATATATATATACACGAGATAAACACATCCAATAATAAAGATTCAATTAATGTTGGTGTCATTTGACAGGTGTCACATCGTTGAATCGTCGTCTCCACCATTTAAATCTGTTAGTAGTTATGTCATAGTTCTAAAACGTGTCTCCTGTAAAACTTCCAAATCAAAGTAAAAGTACTCAGGCTTAGGAATTTATTTTCATAATACAACGTTTAGTCCGAAAATTTTGAACAGAACGTTTACTCGTCTCTGCTTTTATATCAACTGTTCCATTTTCATTTTTTCATTCTGACATCATTGTAAGCCTGCTTTAGTTATGTCTGTTGTTGATTTTACGATTGTTTCAGTTGCATATACATTAGATATTCTTTGATTTTCGCACTTTCATGCTGCATATTACTATGTTATTCACCTACATACTCAAGGATTTGGTATTTAATCAACCACACTCTCTTAAATGCAGCGAACCCTTTGATTTTTGTGTCGCTATGCGTAATGAATACAGTTAGTTTCAACAGTTGGCGTTGAAAGAAGAGCTTCTGACGGAGCTCGAGTGGTACCCCTGTTTATTCGAATTTATATTCCAGGCTAAAATAAATACCGAGGAATGTTCAACAAAGCTTAGTCGATAAATGTGAACACATTTGAATGTAACAGGTGAAAAATATACTTATCACCTTTTTGCCCCGGCCGAGGATCGAACCAGGATCTCTTGCGTGTTAATCCAACACTCTACCGCGTCGCTGTAAAAAACGGCTTGTACCGCAAGGCGATACAAGTGTGTATTATACCTAGCACTACTACATATTCCCCCTCCATTTTAGATTCATCCCCGAATCTCAATTAGACATTCACGAACCTAAACTCGACACGTATGTGCTCCGGGCCATCGGATGGGACATTTTACGTCTGGCGCCAAATATAACTGGGGAAAATATACTTATCACCTTTTTGTCCCGGCCGAGGATCGAACCAGGATCTCTTGCATGCTAATCCAACACTCTACCGCGTTGCTATAAAAGCCGGCTTGTACCGCAAGGCGATACAAGTGTGTATTATACCAAGCACTACTACATGAATATTCGATGTTGGTCTGAAAGGAAATGTTTCAGCGATTTAACCCCAGGCTATGTTTTCGAGATATGGTAGGCGTCAAATATTGACAAGTTAAAC
This sequence comes from Rugalucina vietnamica, assembly GCA_964017185.1. NCBI lineage: Eukaryota > Metazoa > Mollusca > Bivalvia > Lucinida > Lucinidae > Rugalucina > Rugalucina vietnamica. Next base: position 238,545 of record OZ024882.1, read on the forward strand.
TGCAGTGTTATTCTTCCTAAAACTGTAAGAATACATCGAAAACGAGGAAAATAACGGTTAAACCAACCAGAACACAGCTCATGGAATCCTAGCATACGGAACATAGTCAACGCCTTCTTACTAAACACGATTATTGGCGGTTGGTCACTTAAATTTGTCAGTAGAATTTTCCTCAGCATATATGTGTCAAATTCAGTCCTATTTCAGGAAAGGTTATAAATCATCTGTTGATTTTCTAGTATTGATAAGGTTCTGAAGATCTGAGTAATTTGGCAAAAATCGCATTTAATTTTATATCATTGTATTCCGTAATTATGTCTGGATCAGTCTAGTGCAGTCCGTCTCATTTCAAAGTGAATAACACAACATAGAATAGTAGCATCATTATCACAATAACAAAGATGAGAGGAGCTAGAGTGGTATAAACTTGATACATAACACCAATAAATCCCGAATAATCATCCAAAGATTTTTCTGTGACATTCATAATTCACACTGAATACATATGTACGAGATAAACACACACTGAATATATATACACGAGATAAACACATCCAAGAATAAAGATTCAATTAATGTCGCTGTCATTTGGCGGGTGTCTCGCCGTTGAATGGTTGTCTTCACCATTTACATCTGCGGGTAGTTGAGAGCAAAATGGCGTAATTTAATAGAATGGCGTAATTTAATAGATATTTTATAGTTCTAAAACGTGTCTTCTGTATTTCTGCCGAATCAAAGTAAAAGTACCCAGTCTAGGAAACTTCATTTTCAGAATAAAACGTTAAGTCCGAAAAGTTTGAATAGAAGTTTTACACGTGTCTGCCTTTATATCAGTTGTTTCCAATTTTTCATAGTGACATCATTGTAAACTTGTTTTGATTAAGTCCGTTGTTGATTTCACGATAGTTTCAGTTGCATATACATTAGATATTCTTTTTTTTTCGCATGTTCATGCTGCATATTACTCAGTTATTCACCTACATATTCAAGGATTTGGTATTTGATCAACCACCCACCTGTCTTCATGCCAAGTATAATCCTCATTAATCTAGGGTGCTTCTCTAAACTGCATTCGATTTTATTGAATGTTAATCACGAACATTCCTGATATACATTGGAAGATTGGATGTTCACCAAATCACAGTATTCTGTTCCTATATTCACAGAATTTAATTTCAGCCCGTGCAATAATAAAGTGCATAATGCTTACAATTAACAGAAGATCTGCTTTGTTAACATCCAGACAGACTACAAAGCTTCGTTCCATAATACAAATGCATATCACACTCTCCCTCACACTCGGCTGATACCGACATTTCTCGTCACAGTGAACATTTGTCGTGTTTCGTATGTTCCGTCTGTGTTCAAATTTTGCTAGTTTAGGCAGTGATATAAATAATATTAATCAAGCTATAGGCTGGCAAAATGACAGAGCGCCATCTTATGACTTGTAAAGCGGTCTCTGCATTCGATCTGTTTTCCAATTCGAAGACGATTGACTTTTTTGTACGACTAAAAGTCCAATCCCCTTCAAACGTAGAATTTGCGAATACATGCGTCACTATTTTGAGTATGGCTCATGGCATAATTCCGTCTCTATATTTCCGAACATTTGTCGAATTCAAAAGAAAACTAATTTTTAAAACATTTGCTAAAAGTGAATAGTCTCCGCTCATGACAGAACGTAGGTTTTATACAGAGACATTTGAAATTTCTGCCGTGTGAACTCCACAGACAATGTCCAGGTCGGACACTATTTGTGTATTCCCATTGTCATGATGCGGCTACTGTGAATATAAACTATCTCATACTTGTCAGAAGTGACAGGATGATTTGAATGGAATCAGCTGCTTTCAAACAAAAACAACAAGATTCCACGCACAGTCGAAGTCATAACCAGTTTTTGTAACTGCTGAAGTTAATTTGCTAGGGATTTTATAGGAATACTTCTGTCAAATCAAGTAAATTTAAAGATAAAATTTTGAGTGTTAATCCAGCCTCCACCAGGACCGAAATCTATTGTGTTTGTTGTTTTGACTTTGTTTGCTTGGTTTGGTTGAGAAAGCTGGTGATGACCGGCGGAGTTAATTATCATGTGCAAATGTTATTGATTAGGCAGGACGAAAACTGTTACACAAAGTTCACGGTTAAAGTTCGCATATTCTTTAGCCTGACAGTCCGGCCAAGATGTAAACTGGTAAGTATACATGGCAATTATTAAATGCAGCGAATCCCATGCTTTTTGTGTTGCTATTTGTACTAAATGAAGTTTCACCAGTTGACGTTAAAGGTAGAGCTTCCGACGGAGCTAAAGCGGTACCACTATTTATTCGACTTATGACCCCTGCTGGTGCACTGTGGTCCAGAGATCAATAGACTGTCGAAATGTAGTGAGTATCTCATCTCAGGAGGGGTCAAAAGATGCCTCTAAAGGAATTATTTACCTGTGGTACTACCCGCCCTTCTTCTCATTTATATGTTCACTGCTCCTCAAGGATCTCAGTTGTATTTTTATTTCCCATATTCAGTGATACTGTAACTGAAGTAGCCTTTTAACTGCGTTGGAAAAATATATCTTCATTTTCAATTTGTCTTGTTTAGACGCATTTGAATATAAACCGTCTCATATGTCAAAATGACAAGATAATTTATCTGATCAACTTATTCCACAGACATTCCACAAAATGGTATGTGCCCTCGAAGGCATACTCGGCTTTTACATCCATAGAGTGAGGCATAAGGCTTGAAAACATGATGTGTTTTTGTTTTCTGTTTAGTACCTTAATAAACATAAGAATCTTTTATAGGACTGATTGTTCCTTACTGGGAGCACACGTCATTTCGATTCTTCACGCTATGGTCTATATGATTGGCTGTCGAAACGAGAAATACTCGAGAAACCTTTTGTTGACCAACAAAGTTAATTTTCATGTGTAAATGTGATTGGTTAGGAAACACGTCACAGTGTTAATCGTAAAACATCGGATAAGTTTTTCAGCTGACTAGAAAATGATCTTCAGCCACCAAATACAAAGGAGGTTCTAACGTGTACCAACAATAAATTGTTTAAGCAAAAGTATTAGAGTATAATTTTCTTCCCCAATTAGATTTTCAATTTTACAACTAAAAACTTCTCCGAATGCTACATGGACATGTATTTGCTTTTCCATCTGGTGTTTATGTTAGAACTTTAAATCTAATTGCATCGATTACTGGTCCCTCTATTCTTACTTTGCATATCATAAGTTTAGCGTTCGTCATTAGGCACAACTTCTGTACAATTTTCCTTCAGAAATGTTTAAGTTCTCAAATAGGAAAACAGATCGAATGCAGAGACCGCTTAACAGATCATAAGATGGCGCTCTGTCATTTTGGCAGCCAATAACTTGATTTATATTATTCATAATATCTGCCTATTAACTAACAGAACTTGACCTCAGCCAGATCATGAGTAGTAATAGGCGTCACTATGGCCAGAGTGCAGCGCATTACTACTATTATGTGAAACATACCAAATGTTCAATGCACTAAATAGATGACAAAGCAATGAAGCTTACCTTGAAGTTTACTAATCTGATACATGAACCTCCTTTAGCTAGTATATTGAAGCGACTATTTAGAAAGCATTATACATTATATTCAGCACGGGCTAAATAAATGAATAACATTACAGCATGATATTGTAACGTTTCTTAGTACTATTTGTTTATAGAGTCACTCTTGTGTATCAGGGGTATCTATGAAAGTATTCTTGGACAAGCAAATCCATTTAATTGGACAAAGTGCAAACACTGTAGATCGTTTTCAATGAGTCTGAATTTACAGGTTTTGCACACACATGAATGGTAACAATACAAAATCAGATCTTATTATCATTTTTGCACCATTCATGTATGATTTGATGGTATTCTTCATCCTGGTTATATATCAACAAGTTTAAGGATTTGCTGTGTTCTGCTTTAAAAGTCGATGGAATATACTGACAGGCGCAAGGGAACAATTACAATATAAATCTTTCTAAAAAGATAAAAGGAGGCAATGATAAGGAAATAGCGCAATCAGAAAGAAATTCCAACTTCCAAATCTGAGGTGGGAAAAACTAAATTGACAATCAAGAACTTATACTAAGAGAACATATCGTAACTCGAGTGAGCAGCTATTTCCTACTAGACGGCCACCCAGATACCCGAACTAAACTTACCGAAAACGTAAATTAGGTGCTTACAGCACAAAAATCAACATCAAAATATAAAACGATTAGAACCATAACACAAGTACCACCTTGGAACCATAAGATATGTACACTTGCATAAAATCACTGAAGTATACATCGTCTGCATTGACATATACAAACTGCGATAAAAAGTCTAATTGGAACGTAAAGGTATATGTGCGCCATGGCTTGACTGTATTAATGAAGTTTTTGTCGTGCTCATTACTTTCATGAATAACTATATTCCGAACTTGCTCGTTCTCCATTAGGTTTTCTGAAATTGCATATGTATTGGCTTTCTGGAAGATATGATTTTGGTTAGTGTCAAAGTGAAGCTCAGTTTGAAGGTTGAAAATACAATGATGCTTAATATTTTGAATCCCGTTAGAAAGAAATCCGATTGTCCTTTTTGTAGAAACAACTCTTTCTGTCGAAACCATGATGGATATACATCCATCCTATAGTTCTTTACTCCATTGAACGAATTAATGAGACAAATTTGCATTTCTTGATTACAAGTGCAAAGTCTGTAAGAGTTCATTAAGTCCTATAATGTTTGACTCATTGAAGGCGTCAGAAGATGCACGCATGCGATATTCATTGCGTGCATTTCATTTGAAAGTTAGTATAATAATGTAGAATAAAAACATTAATATCACGATAACGAAAACAATTGAGGCAATTGTGGTATACACAGGATACATGACACAAATGAATCCTGAGACATCGCAAAAAGTTGTTTTAGTGTCATTCATGATTCTCCCTTGTGTTATATGTGGGCTTTTCAAAGTTAAGATTTCTATCACTTGCCTGTGGCAAAAGATAAGGAATCTACACTTTTATTTCTAGTACATGATCATGCTATTCAGCATCCTACAGAATCCAATGATGATGACTGATCAGAGACATTTCCGGCTAAAATAAATCCCGGTGACTGTTAAACAAAGCTTTGTCTATAATGAATTTAAATTTGTCAATTCAAAAGTGTTTGTTTTCGATGTTGGCCTGAAAGGAAATGCTTCGGCGATTTAGGATCCTTCATGATTCACCCTTTAAACCATAGTTTTAGAACATACAAGTGGGGTATTAGGGGATATTCGTTGCATGGATATGTTTGCATGATAGCCGATCAGAAACATTAAAAGGCTAAAATAAATGCCGATTAATGTAAAACAAATCTACGTCGATAATGAACTTAAATGTGAGCACAACTGAAATACGTTTGTTTTCGATGTTGGTCTGAAATGAAATGTTTGGACGATTTAATCACAGGCTATGTGATTTCATAATATGCTATGTTCTTCAGATTTCACTCAGGGATATGTTTTCAAGAATGGAACGGCGTCAAATACTGACAAGTAAAAATTGTAATGTCATTCTTCCTAAAACTGTAAGAATACATCGAAAACGAAGAAAATAACGGTTAAACCAATCAGAACACAGCTCATGGAATCCTATCATATAGAACATAGTCAACGCCTTCATACTAAACACGATTATTGGCGGTTGTTCACTTAAATTTGTCAGTAGAATTTTTCTCAGCATATGTGTATCAAATTCAGTCCTATTTCTACTTGAGGTGATGTTATAAATCATCTGTTGATTTTCTAGTATTGATAAGGTACTGAAGATCTGAGTAATTTGGCAAAACCGCATTTAATTTTATATCCTTCTATTCCGTAATTATGTCTGGATCAGTCTAGTGCAGTCGATCTCATTTCAAAGTGAATAACACAACATAGAAAAGTAGCATCATTATGACAATAACAAAGATTAGAGGAGCTAGTGTGGTATAAACTTGATACATAACACCAATAAATCCTGAATAATCCTCCAAAGATTTTTCACTGACATTCATAATTCACACTGAATACATATGCACGAGATAAACACACTGAATATATATAAACACGTGATAAACACATCCAAGAATAAAGCTTCAATGAATGTCGCGGTCATATAACAGGTAACTCGCCGTTGAACCGTTGTCTCCACCATTTAAATCTGTAGTTGAGAGCAAAATTGTGTAATTGAATAGCTACTTCGTAGTTCTAATACGTGTCATCTGTATTCCAAATCAAAGTAGAAGTACCCAGTCTAAGGTGTTTCATTTTCAGAATAAAACGTTAAGTCCGAAAAATTGGAATAGATGTTTTACACGTTTCTGTCTTTATATCAGTTGTTTCCAATTTTTCATTGCGACATCATAGTGAACCTGTATTAGTAAAGTCTTTTGTTGATTTCACGATAGTTTCATTTACATATACATTAAATATTCTTTTATTTTCGCATGTCCATGCTGCATATTACTCTGTTATTCACCTACATATTGAAAGATTTGGTATTTTATCAACCACACACCTGTCTTCACGCCAAGTATAATCCTCATTAATCTAGAGTGCTTCTCTAAACTGCATTCGATTTTATTGAATATAAATCACGAGCATTTCTAATATAGATTGGATGTTCACCGAATCACAGTATTCTGTTCCTATATCCTCAGAATTTAATTTCAGCCCGTGCAATAATAAAGTGCATACTGCTTTCTAAAGATACGATACAATACGCTTAGAGGAATTATGGTTCAACATAAATATAATTTGTAAATTTCCACACAGGCTTCGTTCCATAATACAAACGTCCATTACACTCCCTCTTGCACTAGGCTGATACCTACATTTCTCGTCACAATGAACATTTGCCGAGTTTCGTATGTTCCTTCTGAGTTCAAATTCTGCTAGTTTAGGCAGATATTATAAATAATATAAATCAAGCTATAGACTGGCAAAATGACAGAGCGCCATCTTATGACTTGTTAAGCGGTCTCTGCATTCGATCTGTTTTTGCACGATTAAATGTCCAGTCTCCTTCAAACGTAGACTTTGCGAATACATGTATCACTATTTTGAGTATGGCTCTTGGCATAATTCCGTCTCGACATTTCAGAAAATTCATCGAATTGAAAAGAATAAAATACAAAAGAAATGATTAAAGAATATTAAAGAAAACTTTAATTTTTAAACTATTTGCTAAAAGTGAATCGTCTCCATTCATGAGACATAGTAGCTTGTATACAGAGGCATAGGATACTTCTCCGTGTGAGCTCCAGAGACATTGTCTGTGTCAGACACTATTTGTTTATTCCCATTGTCGTGGTATGGCTACTTTGAATATAAAGTCTCTCATACCTCTCAGAAGTGATAGGATAATTTGAATGGAATCAGCTGCTTTCAATCAAAATCAACAAAATTCTACGCAAAGTCGAAACCACCAACCAGCTCCTGTGCGTGTAACTACTGAAGTTAATGTGCTAGGGTTTCGTAGAATACTTCTGTCAAATCAAGTGAATTTAACGTTAGAATATTGAATGATAATCCAGCCTCCGTCAGGACCGAAATCTATTGTATTTGTTGACTTGACCCTTTGTTCTGTATGCTTGGTTGCGTTGAGAAACTTGGTAATGAGCGGTGGAGTTAATTATCATGTGCAAATGTTATTGATTAGCCAGGACGAAAACTGTTACACAGTATTCACGGTGTAAGTTCGCCCATTTTCTAGCCTGGCAGTCTGGCTGCCTTAAAATGGTCAAGATGTAAAATGGTAAGTATATACATATATGGCAATTATTAAGTGCAGCGAATCTTATGATTTCTGTGTTGCTATTTGTAAAGAATGCAGTTTCGACAGTTGACGTTCAAGGGTGAGCTTGGTACCACTGTGTATTCGATTTATGAAAATGTACAAATAGGTAAAGAACAGGAAAAGGCGCAATCAGAAAAAGATTCCCATGTACATAAGGCGCCAACAGCACAAACATTTTAAACTTCAAGACATAAAACAAAACGAACCACCACAGAAGTATCGCCTTGGAAAGATCAGTGACACAAAGTAACTGGCGGGCTGAAACCGGTTTTATATGGCCGTAACCTCACCCTTATCCTCAGCAGTGGCTCTGATATACACACATATAAACAAGCAATAAGGAAATCATGTTAAGAGATATAAAATATAGGTACCAACGTATAACATGTGTAACGGAAAGCAGGGTGAGCAGCTATTGAAAGTAATGTGGTTACAGTGCTAGCTTGGTCTCAACAAATAAAATGCAGAGGGCCAAGTGAACAGCCAAATGATATTCGGGTGGTCACAAACTCATACAACAAAAACTCATTTCAGAAGGGATAATGAAGAGGCCCCTCAAGGATATTATCTGTGCTACTACTGTTTACTGACCGAAACCACGGTTTACCCCGCCCTCATTCTCATTTATACGATTGTCGTTCTTAAAGGATCTCAGTTGTAATTTCTAGTTCCCTTTTTCAATGACTGCGTTGGAAAAATATTTCTTCATTTTCGATTTGTCTTGTTTAGACACATTTGAATATAAACCGTCTCACATGTCAAAAATGACAAGATAATTTATCTGATCAACTTATTTCACATACATTCTTCAAAATGGTATGTGCCCTCGTAGGCATACTCGGCTTTTACATCCACAGAGTAAGGCATTAGGTAGAATTTTTTTTTGTTTATTTTTTTTTTTTGTTTTGTTTTGTTTGGTATCTTAACATAATAATCTTTTTATAAGCCTGATTGTTCCTCAGTGGGAGCACACGTCATTTCGTTTCATCACGTCATGGTCTATATGATTGGCTGTCGAAGCGAAAAATACTTGGGAAACCTGTGGATGACCGACAGTCAAACTGAATCTTCTACTTCCAAAAGGCCTCTTTCTAAACAAATCAATAACACTGAGCATTCTTCACGGTACACCTTCTGTTAATTCTTTCTGCCTCTCTGTTGTGCTTATTGCCTTTGGTTTTGCTTGATACCTGCCGGAGGGCTACCTAGTTGAGAGCTTGTTGCCATTCTGCTCTTCGTGTGTATTGTCGAAAAATGTTGTATGTAATTTCTTTCCCCCCTGGTGTCTATGTTGGGATTTTAAATCTAATTGCATAGAATACAGGTCCCTCTATTCTTACTTCGCATATTCTAGTTTAACGTTCATCATTAAAGGAAACACAACTTCTGTACAATTTTCCTGCAGAAATGTTTAATATAATGAAATAGGAAAACAGATCGAATGCAGAGGCATCTTATCAAGTCATAAGATGGCGCTTTGTCATTTTGGCAGCCAGTAACTTAATTAATATTATTCATATTATCTGTCTTAACTAGCAAAATTTGAACTCAGTCAGACCATGCAAAACATATGAGCCGCGACGCAAGAAAACCGGTCTTTGGGGTTTTCGACCATGTCCGACACAAACCGGCCTGTACAGTCTCAGAAAGAGGCTAAAAGGTTGAAATTTTGGATTTAGGAAGATGTGTATTCGTGTAGCGAAAACAATAACGCTGATCAGCTTCGCAGTTACTGCGAGGCTGATCTGCGCCTTTGTTTTCGCATAAGCGAAAATCCTGTTTTCTCACGATGCGGTTCAATTTACTGTGATGTATAAATGACGGTTTTATAATGTCATTTTGTAAATAAGTCGTGTCAAAGGTCATTTTGGTTCCGTGTTACGTTAACTGAACAGTTAAAACGTGACAATGCTGGTCACGGGAAGGTGACTATAAACAATTCGACAACTGTAGCCGATGATCCTATGGAAGAGGTGACAACATTCGAAAGGAGATATTTTGCAATTTCGGGTCATGAAACCTCATTTTTTCCTTAAAGTTTACAAATCAGATACATGAATCTCCTTAGTATGTTGAGAAGCGACTCTTAAGAAAGCATTATACATTTTATTCAGCATTGACTGAAATTAAACTCTGAGAATGCTGTGATTTGGTGAACTTCCAATCTATGATATCAGAAATGTTCGCGATTAACATTCAATAAAATTGAGTACAATTTAGCGAAGTACACTGGATTAATAATGACTCATTAGATGCGCAGACAGGTGATTGGTTGATTAAAGACAAAAGTTTATAACGGAACATCACGTTGCAAAATCGTGCTGCGGTTAACCAGGTCCAAGAACTACAATCCTCCATTAAGGTAAAGGAATTTTACAGCTTTCCTGATCTTTGCCTACTTGTACCTTTCCAAAGGTTAGTCGATACAAATAAAAAAAACCCCTGAGATCGTGTGAGAGCAGTGAACGGGGATGAGCCTTACCGTGGATTCGGCTATTTTAGCCTCGTCAGTGACCCTTTAGATTTGACAACATGGAGACAAAGAGAATTGCCGTTGTGCACCTTTCAACAGGGTAGTCGATACAAAGAATGGGGTAAATATGTTCAATGCTGGTTAGAAAATGAATCTAAAGCGATAACAACTTTCTGATTTCTCAGAATGTCCTCGCTGATCTCAAAGGATCAAAAGGACCAGATGACCAATTGTCCTGTAAACGCTCACTTGAGATTTGCTGTATATACGAATAAATAAACATGTTTGAATATTATGGAAAATAGCCCCAATAAAGGGGCAAATGAATCCATGTGACCACTTTTGTTTTTTACAGAATATTCAATATCCTGTCAATTTGCCAATTTCCTGCAGGATTTTTCCCTTCAAATGACATTCTGTGGTGGTTCTTATTGTTTTTAGCTCGCCTGCACGAAGTGCACAGAGCTATTGTTGTCACCTCGGTCGTCCGCGTTTACGTGTACGTCCGCGTCCGTGTCCGCGTCCGCGTCACACTTTCGGTTAAAGTTTTTAAAATTGTTATATCTTGATAGTCACTGACCAGAAATCATTCATATTTGGAACATTGCTGCATATGAGGGTCCTCTGTGATTTAATGTGAAGGGACCCGTGGGGTCATGCCTGGGGGCGGGGCTAGAGGTCAATATCTAGAACACCTTTGTACAATGCTCAGATGCTGTGTTAGTTTCTCATCAACTGTAAAGCCTAGAACTGTCAAACCTTACATAAGGCTTCTCCTCGATGTCCTGACTCGGCACCCACATTGACCTACTGACCTTGACCTATATTTCATGCTCCAGTGACTTTGTCATTTTTGAAGCCAACCCTTAATATCTCATCAACTATAAAGCCATAACCATCAAACCTTGCATATGGCTTCTCTTCGATGTCCCGACTCGGCACCCACATTGACCTTCTGACCTTGACCTATATTTCATGCTGCAGTGACTTTGTCAGTTTTTAAGCCAACCCTTAATATCTCATCAACTATAAAGCCTACAACCATCAAACCTTGCATATGGCTTCTCCTCGATGTCCCGACTTTGCACCCACATTGATCTAGTGACCTTGACCTATATTTCGTGCTCTAGTGACTTTGTCATTTTTGAAGTCAGCTCTTAATATCTCATCAACTATAAAGCCTACAACCATCAAACCTTGCATATGACTTCTCCGCGATGTCAAGACTCGGTAACCACATTCACCTAGTGACCTTGACCTATATTTCGTGCTCTAGTGACTTTGTCATTTTTGAAGCCAACCCTTAGTATATCATCAACTATAAAGCCTTCAACCATCAAACCTTGCATATGGCTTCTCCTCGATGTCCCGACTCGGCACTCACATTTACCTACTGACCTTGACATATATTTTATGCTCCAGTGACTTTGTCATTTTTAAGCCAACCCTTAATATCTCATCAACTATAAAGCCTACAACCATCAAACCTTGCATATGGCTTCTCCTGGATGTCCCGACTTTGCACCCACATTGATCTAGTGACCTTGACCTATATTTCGTGCTCTAGTGACTTTTTCATTAAAGTTTTTAGAAGTCTATATCTCTTGAACATGTTGATGGATCAAGTTGATACTTTGCATGTTGGTAGATATTGGTCTGAAGTTTTATGCAGTACCATCCTGACCCACCCTGGGTGACCTTGAGGTCAAGGTCACAGACTTAGAATTTTTATATTTTTTTTTTAAGTTTTCGGTTAAAGTTTTTAGAAGTCTATATCTCTTGAACATGTAGATGGATCAAGTTAATACATTGCGTGTTGGTAGATATTGGTCTGAAGTTTTATGCTGTACCATTATGACCCACCCTGGGTGAACTTGAGGTCAAGGTCATGGCCTTAGAAATTTTTGGTTAAAGTTTTGGGTTAAAGATTTTTGAAGTCAATATATCTCTATGTTGATGGATCAAGTTGAAACTTTGCATGTTTGTGGATATTGGTCTGAAATTTTATGCTGTAGCATCACAACCCACCTGAGCGACCTTGAGGTCAAGGTCATTGGTCATAGATTTTGATAAGTTTGGTGGCAAAGCACAAGTCAGGCGAGCTACGCTGTCCTGCGACAGCTCTTATATTTCTTGGTGTTCAAACTTTTTGTGCTGTTTGCGCCTTATGTCTGTTTAGGTTACTGAGTTGCCACCTATTGGGAAAGTAGCTGCTCATTCGGCTTACATTATGTATCAGTACCTGGTTGTTTATTAAGTTTTTTCCCATCTCGGTTATTGGAGTGGGAATCGAATTCTAATTGCGCCTTTTCCTGAACGCCTACCTGTATCTTTTTAACAGTCTTACCCATTCAAATGCATAGGCGACCCATGTTGACCTTGCCGTAAAATAGGTCAAGGTCATCACAGGGTCATGATTTTATACACATAGTAATACTTGAGTCATCGATGCTTCATACAAAGTTTCATTGAAATCGGTAGACCAGTTTCGCAGAAGAAGATTTTTGAAGGATTTTGACTATATATGGGTATGGCGACCATTTTGGTCATGTGACCTGGATTATTTATATATGCATTGATCCCCCCCCTTCCTATAGGTGCTTGATTGGCCAAGCGGTTTCTGAGAAGAAAACATTTGAATATTATGGTAATTTACATGTATATTTTCCCGGGGTGGGGGCAGATGAGCCCCTAGGGTCCAATTGTTTTCCAGAATCATTAATATTCAGTTCTACTGCTCATTTCCTACGAGATCTTCCCTTTAAATGACATTTAGATATTTTTCCCTATTCCTTAAATAGGTCAAGGTCTTCACATGGTCATGATTTATATATACATTGTAGTACCTGTCTCATCATTGCTTCATGCCAAGATTCGTTGAAATCGGTTAAACAGGTCCGGAGAAGAAGATTTTTGAAGCGATTTTACCATATATGGGCAATGCGGCGATCTTGGTCATGTGACCTGGATTATCTTTAAATACTTTTGTCCCCATTTTCCTTTTTGTTTTGTTTGGCCAATCGGTTTCAGAGAAGAAGTCTCTCATAATAATTGTGGACGAACGACGGATGACGGACGGACGCCGCAGCATAGGTATACTATATGCTACAATGTGGGTGAGCTAAAAATATAATCTGCTGGGTGGTTTAAGTACGGGGAGACTTCTTAGGCGGCCATACGGCACAACGCCAGCTGCAGCAATAGCAAATAAAACTAAACCTGATATCATTTAAGAGCAGTGAATATACTAATGAGAAAAGGGAAGGACCATATCGCGGTTTCGGCTACTTTAGTCTCGCCAGCTGGTCAGTGACCCTTTTGATTTGACAGCATGGAGCTAAAGATAATATATGTAATTCAACATGGTACCGTAGTCCATACAAAGATTACTATTATCCTAATGGGGCCAGATGCACCAAATGTTGGTCAGAAAATGAAACTAAACCTATAATAATTTTGGGATTTCTAAGAACATCCTCGCTGATCTAAAATGACCAAAAGGAAATATAATCTGCACTGTGGATGATGTGCAGGCTTTTTTTTTAAATCTGTGTTTTGATCCCTTATCCTTACGTATTGCTGTAAATAAATACCGAGTCATTCAAAATGGTGAACTCAATCGATTTGGAAACTTGACTCCATAGTAAATCAGGATATGAAATTATTTTCGAACTTTCTCATATTGGAAAAACAGATCGAACCATGAGAAACCTTTATAAAAAAAATAACAATAAAGTTTTATCTGTCTTTTTGCTCGTCTATTTCTTGATTTATATTTTTCTAATATTTGCAGTAAGTTATTGAATGTGATTCACGCATGTTCAGTGCAAATCATTCTCATTCTGAAACGCTGCAATTGATCAAAGAATTTTAAAGATTAAGCATATGAATCTAATTCTGAAATTTGGCTGTAGATCAATCTAAATATTGCTTTATGATGTAGTTTTATATGAAACGCAATAAAAAGGAAGATATAGCAGAAAACTGTTTAATGAGAAAACTTTACTTCTTGTGCAGTCAGGCATATGTTTATATTTAATATTTTCTTGACAGAAACGTTACATGTAGGCGTATTATTGATCATCTAAATAATATGTGGATATTTTATAACAAAACTCAAAATAATATGTGGAACTCAAACTTAACTTCACGGAAATGTACCACATACATATTATATTCGGGACGGAATAACCAACGTATAAGACTTGATATAAAATTTCTGTGCTTTTATTTTACACGACGTGATGTTATGTGACTATGTTCCTGGATCAGTGCTTATCCAGTTTGTTCAATCTCTAGATTACCCATGGTTTTGTTGTTAGAGAACCAGGATTTACATTTACATCCATAACATCACTTGTATGACCAGGATGCCAGTAAATTATCACTGAAACAATGCGATGCCTTGTGGAGAAGACATTGTATAATTGAATGTTGATAGCACACGTTGCCTTTCTGGAGACATTGTTTAAATGAATGTTGATATTGGTAGCACACGTTGCTTTTGTGGAGACATTGTATAGTTGAATTTGATAGCACACGTTTCCTTTGTGGAGACATTGTTTAAATGAATGTTGATAGCACAAGATGCCTTTGTGGAAACATTGTATAGTTGAATGTTAATAGCACACGTTGCCTTTGCGGAGACATTGTTTAAATGAATGTTGATAAAACATTTGGGCGAAGACTATCTAACCGAATAACCCCCGACACAGACAAGTTTGTGCAATGTAAAGTGTAAATTCCTTAAATTGAGATACTGGCAGTGTATTCTTCTTTGATTGGAACGCGCGGTTGACATCAGAGTGAATCATGAATGACACCATCAAGCCATTAGGCGCTGACCAGGGCTTTATCAGCGTTATGTATCCTGTGTATACCACTATTGCCCCACTGGTGTTTGTGGTGGTAATATTTATGCTTCTTTTCTACATAATCATACTAACGTTAAAATGAAATACACTTGGACGATTTAAACCACATCTTATTACAACACGGTTTGGGATGTATCACTGATCACTGCTGGACCCCAAATAGTCATTTTAGACTTTTTGCTACAAGTCATGTCTAAAAGATTTACTCTCGTTACAACACGGATTGGATAGCTAACACGGACATTGGCTTGGACCCCAACAATAGTGTTATGAAGAGGATGAGATGTGCATCGTATCCGTGATTGTCCTGAGCAAAACGGAGTTCAACTTTTCAGAATGTCTGCATGAATTCTAACGGAACTTGCAATAGCAATCAAACGTTATAACGGGCGAATTTAATTCACTGTTAGTGAGGTACAGGATTGGAGATTATTATTATTATTATTATTATATATGTCATTCAAGAATTAATTTCTTTATAGGGGAGCGCGGTGGCATGGTTGTAGAGCATCGGACTTCAAATCGAGAGGTCCTGGGTTCGATCCCCACAGACGGCACCATGTTGTGTCCTTGAGCAAGGCACATCATTTCCCACAGAGTACTGGTTAATACCCAGGAAGCGGTGGGCCCATCCCGACATGATTGAAAAATTGTTGACTTTAATTCTCGACAGTAACAAACAGTTTCTTCATAAATTGACAGTCAGATGTCTTTAGCCGAAAGAATTTAGTATCTTGACCTTTTGTTCAAACATTCAGCATAAGACTGATTCTGAATATGATTTTATCTTCACAATACCTAGTAGCATCCATATATAATGCCTCTCTGATAGCTGCAGAATTCTGTCTAATGGAGAGAAATTTCAAAGGAATTTATTAAATAATAGAGGTTAGAAAAATATCAATAAAACAAAAAGTGTGTAGGAGACTTATGTACGTTTTTATATTTTTAGTTAAATATAGGTAAATATAGGGTGATCCAGAATATCTGATACCATTTTAAGCTCTCATAGTTTTGTTCCACAATCACATATAATAATAAACTTTAAATCACAATGGGCTGTGATAATTCAAATTGTGTTTGGTATATAATATTAAGTACTCTAAGTAATGTCATTTTGAATAATAGAGAAGTTTTTGCATAATTCGTTATTTTACGTCAAGTTAATGTCATTATCTGCATATGAATGTTTATTTCTACTGATGCACGAATGTGCGGCGTTAATTTTTAAAACATTCGTTAATTAGAGCGTTTCAGCTTTCAAAAAGTATTTGATTGAGGTGAATATGCATTTTCATTTCTGTGTACTCGGTAGAAAAGGCGAGCTATCAAAACAAGCTTGACGCCATTGTAATCAAGTATGGACGTCATAAAAGACTAATATGTAAATTTTATGAAATTGTTTGAACAGTTCTGTTTTACATCTTAATGGTGTATATATCTAATGCTGTATACCAAACAAAATTTGAATCTTTGTATATTATTTTGCTATAGATTTAAATAATTTATGTGCTGCTGGAACAAAGTTATTAAAGGTTGTAATGGTATCAGATATGTAAGAGGCCACCTATTGGGAAAATAGCTGTTCACTCGGCTTACAATATGTTTTAATAGTATAAGTACCTGATTGTTTATTTGATTTTCCCACCTCGGTTTTTGGAGTGTGAACCTCGTTCTGATTGCGCCATTCCCTGATCATTGCCTACTTGTACCTTTGTACAAGTCTAATTCAGCATTTAACAAAGATTAAGACATGGACCGCCACATCAGAAAACCAACAATCTGCATATGCAAAAACAAAGGCGCAGATCAGCTGTGCAGTTATTGCACAGCTGATCACAGCCTTTGTTTTTGCTACACGGAAAGTTAAATCCGAAATTTAAAGCTTCTAGCCTGCTTCTTTGACTGTACTGGCCAGCTTCTCTCGGACCTGGTCGGAACCACAAATTGTTGGGTTTCACACGCGATTGTTCATATTCCGTATGGCACTTACCAATAGATACGACAGGTTATGTGCCGGAAATCCAATACATATGCAATTTCAGAAAACCTTTAATATGAACAACAAGATAACTTCGCTATTCAGTTATTCATTAAAGTACCGACCGCGGCATTTCTTTAATCAGATGAGGGTGAGGTTGGGCGCATGTAAAACCGGTTTAGCCACCGCCAGTAATTTATATTATCGATCGTTCCAAGGCGATACATATGTTGTGGTTCCATCTGTTTTATGTTTTGGAGTCGATTATTTGTGTTGTTTGAACCTTATGTACGTTTTCATATTTTATTTAAGTTCGGGTACCTGAGTGGCCACCTTTTGGGAAATAGCTGCTCACTTGGCTTACGATATGTTTTCTAAGTACATGTATATGTAATTGTCAATTTAGTTTTCCCCACCTCGGTTTTGTACATTTTTATTGAAGTTTGCACATTTAACTGCGAATGATGTTTTCTTCGAAAAAGTATGCTTCTACTATAAATAGCTTGGAACAAATAAAATGGCACTTCTTGTCGTCTGTCATTTTAATTGAGCCGCGACGCGAAAAATCAGGTTTTTAGGGAATCCGGCCAGATCAGACACAAGCCGGTCTGTACAATCACAAAAGAAAGCTTGAAATTTCGTATTTACGTATTTACGAAGACGAGGGATTGTACTTGGACTAATATCCTTTAAGCGAAAACAATGGCGATGATCAGATGTGCAGTGACTGCACAACTGATTTGTGCCTTTGTTTTCGCATAGACAAAAGTCCGGTTTTCTTATGATGCGGCTTATATTTTCATCGACTTCAGAAGCATGTCGTAGCAAATTTTCAACCACGCATACTAATTACCATAGCTATAGAATCAAATTTAAAAGTGTCAATTCCCTGTTCAGAAGATCACGTATAATGTGTTAATGCAAAGAATTGTATTTGCTGTGACGCGAGAAAACCGGTTTTCTAACCAGGGGTTTCTAACCAGGACCGGGGTTTATAACCAGGTCCGACACAAAGCTACCTATACAGTCACAGAAATCGGATAGAATCTAGAAATTTTGGCCATAAGTAGAGGAGGAATCCCGGGGAAATATCCGTGTAGCGAAACCAAAGGCGCTGATCAGCTTTGTAGATTTGTGCCTTTGTTTTCGCACAGGCAAACACCCGTTTTCTCATGTGTACAAATTGGGTGGATTATTTTTAGGGTTTTTTTTTTTTGTTCATTTCAATAGAAACCACGCAACAGTTCTTGGATTGCTTCAGTCATTGGCCATTGCTTATTTGACCATCTCTTTTTTCAGTCTCAGCACACACAATCTACAATTATTGTACATGTACTTCCAATTTTCGATGTTGCATGGAATTATGTTCTTAATTTCTTACACAAACAATAGAGATAGGCGGTATGGACAAATACATAACAAAATTATGTAATGCTAATCACTTATATAATAATTGAATGTTTCGTGCCCTTTTTTACTGTCATACGAGTATACATGTATTTATACTAGCACTTGTATAAGTGTATATTGAATGTTGAACAACATGTAATTATTATGGAAACCCCAACCGTATCGGCATCATGAGGATAACTCAATCATACTTTGTAGTAGTAGAATATCTAAACGATAAGCACTGAATAACAATACAACTGATATCCTTCAAGAGCAGCTAGCATATAAATGAGAAAAAGAATAGGCCATACCTTTTTCGCTATATATCACGCTGCAAATGTCAGCTGGTCAGCTCGTCAGCTGGTCAGCCTCATAATATAATTATGTAATTCAACAGGGTAGTCCATACAAAGATTTCTATTATCCTGATGGGGCCAGATATACTAAATGTTGGTTAGAAAATGAATCTAAACCGATAATAATTTTGAGATTTCTAAGAATATCCTCGCTGATCTAAAAGGACCAAAAGGGAAATATAATCTGCACTGTGGGTGATGTACGGGCAAATTTTGAAAGATCTGTTTTTTGACCCCTTATCGTTACGTATTGCTGTAAATAAATACTGAGTCATTCAACAATGGTGGATTCAATCGATACGAAAACTTGACTCAATATTAAATCAGGATATGACATTTTTTTCATATACCTCATTTTGGAAAAACAGATCGAACCATGAGAAAGCTTAACAAATAACAATGAACTTATATCTGTCTTTTTGCTCGTCTATTTCTTGATTTATATATTTCTAATACAACTGGTAAAGAAATCTAATGACTTTTTTCAATTCCCCCTACTCCACCTTTCATCCTGTTCCTAACAGTAAAATCTGTTTTCAAAGGATGTGTAAACCCTTTGTAGTATAAAATGACCTAAGTAACCCCAGGAAGATAGCAGTATACTTTTGTCATTGTAGGAGTACAGAGCTGTGTCACGTAAAAAGACAAAATAGCCAATAACCATTTTTGAATGGACAGTTTATTTCATTTAATACAATGCAATGCTCCATAATAAATCTAGATGATAATCCGTCTTCTTTGAAATGAATGACTCTAAAGCTTATATATGGTAATGATGTTTATAAAGATAAAACATCAAAAAAATCATTATGGCATATTCTTCCTTTTCTCTGGACATGGCCATTAAGTGTACCAAAATAGAAAAGAAAACATCTTTTGATGTAAAGTTTTGACCTCCTGATTTCAAGGACATTTAGTGATCAAAAGAAAAATGTCACAGCTGTTTCTTTTGAAATTCTGGCGGCTTGTCAAACTTTGACAATGTGACCGTTATCTAATTGTGAATGACCACAGCAGGAAAAATCATTAGATTATGGAATCAGTTGTATTTGCAGTAAATTATTGAATGTGATTCACGCATATAATGCTCAGTGCAAATCATTCTCATTCTGAAACGTTGCAATTGATCAAAGAATTTTAAAGATTAAGCATATGAATCTAATTCTGAAATTTGGCTGTAGATCAATCTAAATATTGCTTTATGATGTAGTTTTATATGAAACGCAATAAAAAGGAAGATATAGCAGAAAACTGTTTAATGAGAAAACTTTACTTCTTGTGCAGTCAGGCATAAGTTTATATTTGATATTTTCTTGACAGAAACATTACATGTAGGCGTATTATTGATCATCAAAATAATATGTGGATATTTTATAACAAAACTCAAACTAAACTTCACGGAAATGTACCACATACATACTATATTCAGAACGGAATAACCAACGTATAAGACTTGATATAAAATGAAAATGAATTTCTGTGCTTTTAGTTTACTCGTGACGTTATGTGAGTTTGTTCCTGGATCAGTACTTATCCAGTTTGTTCAGTCTCTAGATTATCCATGTTTTTGTTGTTAGAGAGCCAGGATCTACATTTACATCCATAACATCACTTGACCAGAATGCCAGTAAAACGCGATGCCTTGTGGAGAAGACATTGTATAGTTGAATGTTGATAGCACCTGTTGCCTTTGTGGAGACTTTGTTTAAACGAATGTTGATAACACATTTGGGCGACGACTTTCTAACCGAATAATCTCCGACAAAGACAAGTTTGTGCAATGAAAAGTGTAAATTCCTTAAATTGAGATACTGGCAGTGTATTCTTCTTTGATTGGAACGCGCGGTTGACATCAGAGTGAATCATGAATGACACCATCAAGCCATTAGGCGCTGACCAGGGCTTTATCAGCGTTATGTATCCTGTGTATACCACAATTGCCCCACTCGTGTTTGTGGTGGTAATATTTATGCTTCTTTTCTACATAGTCATACTAACTTTAAAATGAAATACAACTGGACGTTTTAAACCACGGCTTATTACAACGCGGTTTGGGATATAACACTGATCACTGCTGGACCCCGAATAGTCATTTTAGACTTTTTTGCTACAAGTCATGTCTAAAAGATTTACTCTCGTTACAACACGGATTGGATAGCTAACACGGACATTGGCTTGTACCCCAACAATAGTGTTATGAAGAGGATGAGATGTGCATCGTATCCGTGATTGTCCTGAGCAAAACGGAGTTCAACTTTTCAGAAAGTCTGCATGAATTCTAATGGAACTTGCAATAGTAATCAAACGTTATAACGGGCGAATTGAATTCACTGTAATTAGTGAGGTACAGGATTGGAGATTATTATTATTATTATTATTATTATATATGCCATTCAAGAATTAATTTCTTTATAGGGGAGCGCGGTGGCGTGGTTGTAGAGCATCGGACTTAAAATCGAGAGGTCCTGGGTTCGATCCCCACAGACGGCACCATGTTGTGTCCTTGAGCAAGGCACATCATTTCGCACAAAGTACTGGTTAATAACCAGGAAGCGGTGGGCCCGTCCCGACATGATTGAAAAATTGTTGACTTTAATTCTCGACAGTAACAAACAGTTTCTTCATAAATTGACAGTCAGATGTCTTTAGTCGAAAGAACTTAGTATCTTGACCTTTTGTTCAAACATTCAGCATAAGACTGATTCTTAATATGATTTTATCATCACAATACCTAGTAACATCCATATATAATGCCTCTCTGATAGCTTCAGAATTCTGTCTAATAGAGAGAAATTTCATAGGAATTTATTAAAAAATAGAGGTTAGAAAAATATCAATAAAACAAAAAGTGTGTAGGAGACTTATGTACGTTTTTATATTTATAGTTAAATATAGGTAAATAAGTGGCCACCTATTGGGAAAATAGCTGTTCACTCGGCTTACAATATGTTTTAATAGCATAGGTACCTGATTGTTTATTTGATTTTCCCACCTCGGTTTTTGGAGTGTGAATCTCGTTCTGATTGCGCCATTCCCTGATCATTGCCTACTTTTACCTGTGTACAAGTCTAATTCAGCATTTAACAAAGATTAAGATATGGACCCGCCACATCAGAAAATAAACAATCTGCATATGCAAAAACAAAGGCGCAGATCAGCTGTGCAGTTATTGCAAAGCTGATCACAGCCTTTGTTTTTGCTACACGGAAAGTACATTCACTCTGCCTCTTAAATCCGAAATTTCAAGCTTCTAGCCTGCTTCTGTGACTGTACTGGCCTGTTTGTGTCGGACCTGGTCGGAACCACAAATTGTTGGGTTTCTCACGCGATTGCTCATATTCCGTATGGCACTTACCAATAGATACGACAGGTTATGTACCAGAAATCCAATACATATGCAATTTCAGAAAACCTTTAATATGGACAACAAGATAACTTCGCTATTCATAAAAGTACCGACCGCGGCAAAAGCCACATATGACTTTAATCCATCTGTTTGCAGAAGTAGAGGGTGAGGTTGTGCGCTTGTAAAACCGGTTTAGCTCGCCCCCCCCCCCCTCTCCCCCACCCACACACACACCAGTTATTTTATATTACTGATCGTTCCAAGGCGATACATCTGTTGTAGTTCCATTTGTTTTATGTTTTGGAGTCGATTATTTGTGTTGTTTGAACCTTATGTACGTTATCATATTTTATTTAAATTCGGGTACCTGAGTGGCCGCCTATTGGGAAAAAGCTGCTCACTCGGCTTACGATATGTTTTCTAATATAAGTACATGTAATTGTCAATTTAGTTTTTCCCACCTCGGTTTTTGGGGTTGGAATTGCTTTCTAATAGCGCCTTTTCTTGATCATTGACTACTTGTACCTTTTTTTATTGGTTTGCACATTCAACTGCGATTGACGTATACTTCAAAAAAGTATGCATATACTATAAATAGCTTGGAACTTCTTGTCCTCTGTCATTTAAATTGAGCCGCGATGCGAGAAAACCGGTCTTCGGGGAAACCGACCAGATCAGACACAAACCTGTCTGTACAGAAAATTTAAACAAAGCTTGAAATTTCGTATTTACGAAGAAGAGTGATTGTCCTATCCTAGTAGCGAAAACAAAGGCGCTGATCAGTTGTGCAGTCACTGCACAGCTGATATGTGGCTTTGTTTTCGCATAGACAAAAGTCCGGTTTTCTGATGACGCGGCTTATATTTCATCGACTTATGAAGCATGTCTTAGCAAATCTTCAACCACGCATACTAATTACCATAACTATAGAATCTAGCTGAAAAGTGTCAATTCCCTGTTCATAGGATCACATGTGATTTGTTCATGCAAAGATTGTATTAATCGCAACACGAAAAAACCGGTCTTCGGGGTTTGTATCCAGGTCCGAAACAAACCGACCTATACAGTCACAGACGAAGGTTAGAATCTTAAAATTGTGGGTATAAGTAGAGCAGGAATTGTACTATTCGTGTAGCGAAAACAATGGCGTTGAGCAGCTGTGCATTTACTGCACAGCTGATCTTCGCCCTTGTTTTCACCAGGCAAACATCCGGTTTTCTCATATTAACAGATTGGGTTCAGTCTTATTAGGGTTCACTGGGGCTACTTACGACATACTTACGATGATGTTAAGATGACCATCTTAAAATTTACGCCCTTGCTATTCCAGTTACTCAAAATTATCATAACGTTTTGAAATGAAAGGTGCCACGTCGTACGATAAGACGACGCCAGGGTGGACTTGAGTTGACCGCAAAGTTACGATGTTGTTAAGTTTTCACCGTAACATAAAGGTCCTTTCCAGTTATTCACCACAATCCATACTTAAGTTGGTCGTAAGATGATCTTAAGCTTAAGATGGCTTTGAGTTAGCAATCCCTGGATCTGAAAAGATCTGATTTTGTATTGGTGTT
The DNA here is from genome assembly GCA_964017185.1 of Rugalucina vietnamica. NCBI lineage: Eukaryota > Metazoa > Mollusca > Bivalvia > Lucinida > Lucinidae > Rugalucina > Rugalucina vietnamica. The sequence continues at coordinate 262,396 of OZ024882.1, forward strand.
GTTCATTTGAATACAAACTATGCACCAGTTTCTGGACCTCACCTGTTTTTGGTCATTGCTTATTTCTACCATCTCGTTGTGCAGCATCAATTACAGTATTTGTACATGTTGTTCCGATCTTCGATATTGTATGTTCATAAATTCTTTTATTATATAGCTATAAATATCAAATGATTAAAACATAGCGATAAAAGCCGAGTAACAAGTGTGCAGATATCAGACGATATCGGCACACTTTCATTATATTGCACACTTTGTTAAAAGTGAAAAAGTCTTTCTCAATCTGTAAAGAATTGCCAAATTTTTACTTGACAGCCATATCGTTGAAAGTTGTATTTGGGTTGTCAACTCTGATGAAGTAATCTTTATCTGACGTCACGCGTAAAATGACGTCGTAGCGGAACGAAACGTCAGCTAAAGTGTGACACGTGCAGATTTTTAAAAGTAATTAAAGTCAAAAGAAGAAATAAAATGTTGGATATAATGATTTTATTACAAAATATGCTTCAGAATTATAGTAAGAGTGCAAAAATGATATCATTTGATATTGCACTTGTGCAAAAATGATATCACTCATGGATATTGCCGCTGCCTTCCCGTAAAATTTTCATTTTTTGAATATTAACAATCCACAAAAATATAAAAATGAGAAGTAAATATTTATAGCTATATAATAAAAGGGTTATTGTACTGATATCGTCGAATATTGTCCCTCGTTGGGATATCTACGGCCGCTCGCAAGCTCGCGTCCTTCGATATCCCAACTCGGGACAATATTCACCGATATCAGTGCAATAACCCTTTAAGGGGATGCTAATTGTTAAAATCTAATACTTGTATAATTTTACCTGTATAAAGAAAAATGACAATTTTTCCAAGGAGACTGGATATTCTTGAAACATTCTTGTATGAGTCATTCAAACATCGAATACAGATTATTTTATGCCCAAAAACTCAGCTCTAGAGGGCTCAGCAGCACGCTTATCAGCATTGGTCAAGTTACTTCCTGGTTTGATTCCGTTGGCATCTGTCTGGCATGCTGGATAAGTTTTACTAAAAGCTACCACCATAAACATGATCTCCAAAAGCCAGACTACAATCTGTGAAAGTTTGTCCACTCGGAGATGATTTCTTCTCGGGGAAAACATGGTATTTATCATATATGCTGAAAACCTTATACAGCAGATACAGTAAATAGTATGATTTCTCCCAAAATATTGACTTTTTGTTCAAAATACTTTCATAGATTGTAGTCAAGACATTGGAGATCATGTTTACAGTGAAAGCTTTTAGTAAAATTTATCCGGCATGCCAGACAGTTGACAATGGAATCAAACCAGGAAGTGACTTGAACAATGCTGATAAGCGTGCTGCTGAGCCCTCTAGAGCTGAGGTTTGGGGCATAAAAGAATATGTATTCTATGTTTGATTGACTCATACAAGAATGTGTCAAGAATGCCCAGTCTCCTTAGAAAAATTGTCATTTTTCTTTATACAGGTAAAATTATACAAGTATTAGTTTTTGACAATTGGCATCCCCTTAATACTGAATACAGAGATAGATAGGCGGTATGGACAAATACATAACAAAATTATGTAATGCTAATTATGTGCGCGCACATTGTTACTATCATATACATGTATTTATACACGTACTTATGCAAGTATATATTGAATGTTGAACACCATGTAATTATTATAGAACCCCTAACCGCATTTGGCATCATGAGAATAACCCAATCATACTATGCAGTAGTAGAATATCTAATGATAAGCAATGAAATATTTTTTTTTTGTTTTACTTAAACCCAACCCAGCTATAAAGCAGTGGCATGTGTATGCCATCAAGTGTTGATAATTAAATAATCATGTTCTGAGGTCAAAATTATGAAATTTAAGTTTTGTCCTGTATAAACGGACATTTTTACCATGTATCATGAAAATGCAATCGTACACGACTGATATGAAAACCCACAAATCAAAAAAGAACTTTTCATATCAAAGTTCATAGATTTTAGATATACTAGAACATCCTCGCCGAGGCGGTTCTTACATGTACCTTCAATATATGTTATGTGGAATAATAATAAAATTATCTATTTTAGATGATTCTTTTTTTTCTATTTCAAAACCTCTGTACAACTTATATTGCATTGGCAAGTGTTCGTGGATGGTAAAGGAATACATATAGCGGAAAAGGTGATGTTTTTTATATATATAATTATTGATTATATTAAAATCTTGCAAAACAGACAATATTGGCTAATCCGCTTCTATGTTAAAGATATCGCGCATGTCTTAAAGCATCTTTGTAAATCGAGCTTATTTTCCAAGCACAATGTTTCTATTACACCAGTAATCCAGTATTACACCAGCAAACGAGTCTTATTATCTAATTAGCATTATAACCAAGTATGTTTTGATAAATAACTTGTATGTTTCTCCGTTTTTATATTAGATAATGATTCTTGTTAAGCTGTAATGGTTCTGTGATTGCTTGATCATTTTTATGTGGAAATGTTTCATAAACAATCATACTTTGTTCCATTTAATTAAATGAAAGAGTCTTACTCTGCTTACAATATATGTTCCGTAAATAACCCAATTGTCAATTTAGTTTTTTCCCATCTCGGTTTATGGAGTGTGAATTTATTTCTGATTGTTCCATTTCCTGACCATTGCCTACTTTTACCTTTCTAGCAGTATAATAGATCTAGCCCATGTCAGATATTGCACTGGTATTGTATTTGTATTGCATGTATTATACACCATTTCTACTTCATATTAGCACTAAATTTATAGATCAACGTTTCTTGCCTTCACGTGATCTTCATTGTCCAGTTCATCTATCGAGTCCATGGACCATGTCTAGAAAATTGTCACTTTTTACACAACAGTTTTACTTATTTGATTTACTGAATTATTGGTGACATTGAATTGTCTAGCGCATACAACTGTCTGACAGCAAATCATGCTAGCCACCAATCTGATCCTTCTCACACTGATAAGCAGATTCAATTATTTCTAATAATTTGTTGTATAGCATAACCAATGCACAACGAGTGACTGATATGATCATACATATGTAGAGCTGCACAATAGCGTTGTATGCTTTTTCCTGGCGTTCCTTCATATTCTTATCAGCCGGAACTTCAGCCGCTGACGTCATTGTGCGACGGTAATAAGGAAATGACACGAAATTCCTTGTTACACGCAGCGTACTGAGTTGATCGCCTCTCTCATTTGACTTATTGTGGTTCCGTCGATCTTTCTTTTCGTAGGGGTGGATAGGCAATCCGTGTACATTCTGGTCATTCGCCTTAGGTATATCACTGCAAGCCACCATTGAGTTTTCTTCGTCGGACCCAGATGTTGCCTGTACATGTCCCAACATTTCTGAAGCGTTTCGATAATCCTTAGCACGGACCTTCTTCGCGGCACCCAGAAACATCATTGGCATACAGCAACCCTCGTATTTGCAGGATTTGGAGTTACTTAAACGAGGTCCAGAAAGTTTATTCACGTCTTCCATTCGAGTATTTCCAGTCTCTGGTTTTAGTCCATCCGTCGAATTACGGTTACCGTCGGTAATACAGATGGGTTTTGCCGAGCAGAATTTATCTCGTCTCTCCGTAGCATTATTGGAGATGTCATAACTTTCAACAAAATCGACTTTATTCTCAAAAGTTTTAAACGTTTCACTCTCCAACTGATGTGTAAGCTCAGCATTGACAATAGAAACAATAGAAATTAAGGCATGTAAGCAAAACACTTTTGCACAAAGCATCGTCTTTTTTGTTTTAATCAAATAACTGCATTGATACAAGCAGACCTGATGCTTCATTATTTGGCGGATCCATTAGGTGTCTCATTGGCTCTTTTCAAATGGTGCTGTTTGTCGCCAAGGTGACAGATGTTCTTTTTCACCAGCTACATACGCATGGAATCGCGGAGCCAATCTAATTAAGGTATACTATTTCCGTGATTTTTTTTTATATACTTCTGTAAATATCTTGAAAGTTAAACCATAGAAACCCTTAGGATATTAAGCTTCTTTTGCAATATTGTCACATACACTGGCAGTAAAATGTTGAATATGTCATTAACTACATCCACTTAAGTTCTGTATCCTCACACCCCATTTTTCAGTGCTATAAAGTGAACATAAAGGACCATTCGGCATATACGGAAATGCTGTTTATATTCTAGGCACCAAATTAATACTTGTATCGCCCAGTTAATAATAATAATGTGTAAATTAAATTTGACACTCAAGTTCATAAATATCGAGACGTGAAGCGGTCATGCTATTTTTACAGAGTTTTGACAGCGCGCTAGGAGACGTGGTGTCTTGGAAACGTTGAAGTGGGAATAATCATTATAGTTGTGATTCACCAATGTTAAGGATGGGTATGATGTTCTATTAATTCTCCGGTAAGGTAAAACTAACATGTATACCATTACAAAAACACGCCAATCCAATATACAGAGTTTTCTCAGCTGTAAAAATTGAAAATATCACTGGAAAAATGTTAAAACATTAATTGTGGTTACACGTTAGAACCGCCTCGGCTACAATTAGCCCAGTCAGCCGTAAAAAAACTCACAAACATATATAAATATCTAATATTTCGAGAAATACCGATGGTAATTCTCATTAACCACGAGCATTGAATTGCTATATCCACTCGCTTTGTAGTCGTTGTTAGTCTCATGAGTTTATTTCCGCTAAGACTAAAATGGTTTTTGAAAGGTTAAAGCTCGGTGCTGCACTTATAAGTTGTTTCCTATAATAGGACAGCAGTTCCAAGAAGTGTTTTTCTTTATAACGAGAATTTGTTTTGTATGTTTGTTGTCCACGGGCATCAGCTAATATTTAGTCAAGAGGGTCTGTTATCGTATCCACAATCTTACACTTTTGGACAAAACGTCCGGTAAAAATATTGTATATGTACTAATAAACGACAATGTAATGACAGAAAGGTTTTTTTCACTTCCTCTGACCGAAGTCGGTATACACTTTGGTCATGTCAGAATGTGTGCGACGCCTTATCCTATCTCCTGGATTATATTTATATTAGATTTGGGACCAAGTTATACAGACAAATTGTTGGAATTCCGATGGGTACAAACTGCGCACCTCTCGTAGCTGATTTGTTTTTATACTGCTACGAAAGAGATTTCATGGATTCCTCTTAACCATGATAATCAAGCTGATGTTATCGAGGCTTTTGAACATTGACGTCCCTTATTTTGAATGCATGGCCAATTAAACCTGGGCCCAGAATTACAATGCTCCCTTAACGTTAAGGAAGACCTTAGTTAAGGTGGCGAATTTCAGCATCCAAAAAGATGCATTTAGAACATCCTGAAATCAAACGTATCGGTTTTATCATGTAAATGACATTTTATTCTACACACCTGTACATTTTCGTAAAAACAGTTATTGATTTTAACGATTCAATATCGTGTCAAAATTTGTCACCTTAACTAAGGCGGGCCTTAACTTTAAGGAAGCATTGTAATTCTGGGCCCTGAACTACAGTTGAACAAAGCCAATATCTCAGATACCGAAGCCCCCTTTTTAGATCTACATCTTTCTGTTGCAAATGGATTTGTTTCTTCTAAACTTTATGATAAGCGCAATGACTTTGATTTTGATATAGTAAATTTTCCGTTTTTGGATGATGACGTTCCTCGTCGTGCGTCTTATGGTGTATACATTTCGCAACTTATTAGGTTTGCTAGAGTCTGCAATCATGTTGCAGACTTCAACGCCCGAAATAAATGTTTTACGGCCAAACTTCTCCAATAGGGCTATCGGTATGATCATAAACTTTGAAAAACCTTTTATAAATTTTATCGAAGACACTATGAATTCATTTCCAAATATAATGGTGGGTTAAAGACGCTTTTAAGTGAGAGCTTTTCGGAACCTGAATTTTATGGTGACTTGGTTTACAAATTTCAGAAACTTATAGGAAGTAATGATTTTTCTTTTCAGTTCAGAAAAAAATAATAACACGTTACAGACGCATATGTTATAACTTGAATGTTATGCGACAGTCTGCATGCTTAGTTTTTAACCCAATCATGGTTGATCACTATGCTGCTTTCTTTAATTGCACGCCGGTGGGTCGGGCGTCAGACTCTATGATGGCCCCGACTTAAAGCTATTCATTTTAGTTGGTTGGGGCCGGAGCTCCTTGTCTGTTGCTCTATGATGGCCCCGATATAAAGCTATCCATTGTAGTGGTTGGGGCCGGAGCTTCTTGTCTGTTGCTTGGCCCACCGGGGTCCAACTGGTGTTTTCGGCGCCCAGGGATCTCCATCGTCGGGCAGCTTAATCAATCTGTTAGTCCTGGTTTTTGATTCATCAGGATGTTTATCATGATTTATTTGTTTGTTATTGATGATTCATTGACTAGTTAGAGATTCACCACGCGGACCGAAGAACTAACTAAATGTTATGAACCACTGCAGAAGCTGAGGGTAGGTTATGGCCATGTAAACCGGTTTAAGCCCGCCAGTAACTTTGTGTTACTGATCGTTCCAATGCGATACTTCTGTGGTGGTTCTTTTTGTTTTATGTCTTTGTGTTTAAAATTTTTGTGCTGTTGGCGCCTTATGTATGTTTTCATAAGTTAAGGTAACTAAGTGGCCACCGATTGGGAAAATAGCTGCTCATTCGGCTTACGATATGTTTTCATGGTATAGGTACCTGATTGTTAGTTTCATTTTTTCCCACCTCGGTTTTTGGAATGGGAATCTTTTTCTAATTGCGCATTTTCCTGATCTTTACCTACTTGTATTTTCTGATTGCGCCTTTTTCTGATCTTTACCTACTTGTACCTTTTCCTCTAAGGTACAGACAGTCATCAGGAAAATATTTCCGTGTAATAAACACCCACTTAATCCCCGCTTTTATATAGCAAAACTAGGGTATACAGAGGTTTACATGTACCTTTTCTCTTTTTTTGATCCAAAACATAGATTGTGGGTACCCGCCGAGGCGGTTCTAACGTGTGTCCACAATCAATATTTTGAGCAAAAATAAAAAAAAATATCGAAACTTTTCTGCTGAAATTTTTCAATTTTTACAGCTGAAAAAAAATCTTTGTATATCGCATGGGCAAGTTTTCATAATGTATAGATCCTGCTTGTACTGGAATTGGTATATTTCAAAATGATCTGCTGTAAAAGTGTTTGATGTTAAATGCTGAGATTTAAGAAGCAGTATTCTGTGATTTTGGTGAGAGTCCAATTTCATGATAAATTTTCAATAATATGGAATAATGTATTGATAAATACGTTGGAATTATTAATTATAAGGGGATTTTACTTGGTGAATAGGCAGGTGGGTGGTTCATTAAAGGGAAACATTACTATTTAATTCCCGCATATGATTTTCATGAAACTTCCTATGCTTCAAGATAATTGTATCCTTGGACTAAAATCGAAATAAAAGTGGGGAGTCACCGGCCTCGTTTCCATGGTATCAGAACTTTTTGGATGTTTCTCGTGCATTTCAGAATACCGAACTCGTAGCGGACATGGGTTTTAATATATATGTTATTACTGCAAAAACAGCTTAAACACACGACGAGTGTTATTTTCTTACATTTTGATACTATTTGCGCTTAAACTGAGGAGATTACATGCAAAATTAACTTTCCCGCCATCTTTTCAAACCTGGAAAAAGTACGTATTCTTGCGATATCTCCTAAACTACGCATATGATTTTGATTGATTTACACCAACAGATAAGAAACGTGGTAACCATTTAAAAGTTCAAATAAAAAGTGGGGGTCTCCGGATTGCGTTGGAAGATATAGAGAAAAAACGTTCAACATTCCCGCCTTTTTCGTTTTAACGCCAAACGTTGCACTGACGTCGCGTATATTTATGCGACGTCATCAACAGCGAAATAAACGTTTTCACATATAATTAAACTTAAACACGAATTTGGGTATATCAATTGCCACAGAACATTTTTTAAAATGAAAATAAACAATATGTATACACGCTTTAGGACTTAATTATGCAGAAACAAACAGAATAATATTCTACAGCTTGCAACGTCATTGAGAAATCAAAACAAAATGACGTTAAAAACTACGCGTAGCATGCACATACTAAACGCCGACGTTGCACAAACAATGTGCTCATAAACAATAGTAATGTTTACCCTTAAATACCAAATCTCAACTGTGCAGGTGTATACAGGTAATGCAAGCAGCATGAGAATGCTAAAAATCAAAGATCATCAAATGCATATGCTGATGATTTTTCTATTTTCGTTCTGCATACAGGTCTGGGTAGCGTTTCACTAAACTTCGTAAATCCATTTTTTTCGTATTATTTTGCGTACGCATATTTCAAGAGGTCAAGAGCGTTTCACTAACGTTCTTTCGTAAGAACTTTCTTAAGAAATTCATAAATTTACGAAGTTTAGTGAAATGGTCCCCAGATCTTTAAGAATGCAGTGTACACCAGGACAACTGACTTTAAAATGCTTTACAAAATTAATTAGATACAGTTAGACATAAATTAAGTACCACCCTTTCATTTTCATGTAAAATATTTTCAAAAAAAACAACACTTAATTTGTAAGGGTTTTCAACTAGCGTTTGCCCCTGATTTGTTTGGCATATCAATATGGCATTTGACCCTATCACGTAGGCGCTATGGTGAACAGTATACTCTTACCCCTATTTTGGGGGTTTAAAAGTTCCCATAACGTATCCCTGTTAGTTCGCCTTGAACTTGTATAAGCATTAAAAACTACAGTTATGTCATAAAAAGTTGTCAGGAGCTTTTTTCTTCTGCTTAGGTTTTATGACAGTCATAGGCGCATTCGCATGATTACTAGCAGGGTATTTTCACTATGTAACATGCGAGTCTTTAAACTTCCATAAGATGTATTTTGAATATTTATCTGTATTTTTCAGTCTGTTTGTTTCAAAAAGGCATTATCATTTTTCACGTGTTGGCGGTTTGAAAATTTCAAAATGGAAAAGAGAATGCTGGCAATTCTAGGGGTGAGTGAGCATGAACGATGCCTGTTGGCTGACCTTAATGTACCATCAGGGTTTGCAATAAATTATCACCCACGTATCAAATATCATAAATACCACAAGAAAATAATTCTGATCCGAAGGTTTCATTGCTTATTTCAGAGAAAAATAATAAAGCAATGCTCAACTTTTGTCTCACTCCATATATTTCCGCCCGATAAAATTATTATCATACTGAAGAATTCACACTATGGAAACATTTACCTTGCTTTTTTCAGAACAGAGTGCGTGCCATCTGTAAACTGTTCGTTACTCTATGAATTACACAGAAATTCCAAGGCAGTCTGCTATCTTTTTTATTGCACTGCCGTCTTTGCCTGTGTTTAGCCCAGTGCTTCTCCCGTACTGTGGGGACTGTTAAACATGCATCCCTGCTAGATTTCTCGCCCTTAGATGTACTTGCATCAGGCAAGCATCTTTATTCTTGAACTGCAAGAAATTTAATCAAAACAGAAATTTTCACGCAATCGTTTGACCTTTTAAACAGAACACGTTTACTTGCACCTCTTGACATGGCAATGACCCAGTTTCGTTTGCAGATAAGTATAACATGGATAAAGTTATGTAAACTTTTGAGGCTATAAATAATAGCACCGAGACGTAAGTATGTGTTTTGTTTTCTGTATACATATAACAATTACAGAATATACATATTATACACGTACATATACACGCACATCATATATGCTACATGTATAATGTTCCTTCTTAAACATTATGTTTCAAAGTAGCATTGATGCGACCGTACAATTCGTCGAAATATTGTGAAGAAAAACAAGCATAATTATACTGTAAATGTAACTACTTTTGACATTGTTTCATTGCAAAAATAACATTACAAACTTAAGATATCTAAAGATCCTTTTATTGTGCCTTTTCCCAACATGTATATAAACCATATTAATCGGTATAAAATATACTGAACAAAAAAAGAAACGCAACAAGTATAGTCCACTAAATTTTGAGCAAACTATGATACAAACAGAAATCATTACATTTTCTACTTCTGCATTAGATGTCAGGCTTCCGAATGCAAGAAACCGATTTTCGTTTTGATGAGTATTTACGGAGTTATTCGATGCCGATCGTGGGTATGCTGAAAGTAGCAAACTACACAGTGCGAATGCGCAATCATTTAAATAATGGTACGATTTAAATCCGCTATAAACCCCCATTAAAAATCACAATGTACCACTCAGCAGATAACCCACAAGTTGAAGAAATAAAAGGAGTAAAATTGAAATTATCCCCCTTTCAATTAAACATATAGGGACTTTGATGGTTTTAATTACGAGCTTGTGTGTCGTGGAACTTAATTTTTTTTTTTTCATGAACTTTAATAAGGGTGCAGCTGACATTGTTTCTTGAAGATATCGAGGTTCAAAAGTGTGCGCATGCGCAGAGCAAATCTTTCTCGATTTCCATTATCTAAGACGACAAAAGATTCTCATTCATTTTTTATCGAAATGAAAATCATTTTTTGCATGATATACCCTAATATCCCATCAATTGGAATCATACAGCAACGGACCTGAAATTATCAACGTTTTTCACCTTAACTCGAAAATCTTCGGTGGCCTATTGTTGCGTTTCTTTTTTTGTTCAGTATATATCGGCTAAATCGTATAACGAAAATAGATCCCAAAATAGGCTTAGGTAGCGGCTAGCCAGAATACTGGATAGTTGAATATTTTCTTAATTCTAAGCTTATTTATAGCATATTTTGCATGCTTTTCTTTCAGAATGCAAGAAGGTATCACAGGAAAACTAGCGCGTTTCACCGACGTCTGGAGTCGTTCTGTTGCCGTTCTACTGTTCCTTTCGTTATGTTTCCCACTGAGCCTAGCTGTATGCCCGTGTTGTTTCCTGATCGGCAAACTGTTGATTTTAACCGGGGTTGCTGGAAATCCAAAGAAATATCCTTGCGAAGGTTTTAGTACGAAATGCATTCTAATACTTGCTGGCAGTAAATGCAAAGCGCTTCACATGTGTAGACTTTTCAAGCGTGAAGGATATGTGACTATTATTTGTGAGACTAAGAAGTTTCCCATAGTAGCCGCTGGTTGGTCCGTGTATTGTGACTATTTCTACAAACTGGATGATCCATTCAAAGCACCAAATGAGTATGAACGCCAGGTGATCAACATTGCCAAGAAACACAGCGCCACATATTTCCTCCCCATAGAACCGCGCCATGTCCAGTGGGACAACAATGTGATTGCTAAAATATCTGAATTCTGCACGCCTTTGACTGTTTATGGACAAATTCTTGAAGAACTGGATAACAAATTCACTTTCAATCAATGCTTGAAGCGACTGAAATTACGGGCGCCAATATGCGAATATATTACCAACAAAGACCAAGTTAAGCGGCTTGTTAACAACTCTAAAGGCACTGACTATATTCTAAAACCTGTGTTATATGACAGTTATCAACGAGGAGATATCAACATACCAAACAACCCAGCAAAACTAGAAGAATACTTGAGCACCAAAGCAATATCTGATGCTAATCCCTATGTTCTACAAAATCGCTTGATACTACCAGAGCTCGCGTCTTGTTCGCTGGTGATTAATGATGAAATCGTTGCACATACGGTCGGTAATTCGTCCCCGGTTCATCAGAGTTTTGACCATATTGAACACCCTGAAAATACGCAATGGGTGCAGGACTTTATCAAGCAATATTCTAAATCAATCACAGGCTGGCTTACGTTTGATTATATGAAATCGCCCGAAGATGGCCACTACTATGCGATCGAGTGCAACCCTAGACTTAACTCAGCGTATCTTCTGTTTCAAGAAAAAGACGGTATAGTAAAGGAGATAGAACGTCGCCTTAGCACAGTCCCTGAAAACTCTGCTGCAAGTCAGAAATCGGATAATTTCGTACCAATCGAGCCATCTTTGAAACAGAACTACTGGCTTATTAACGAGCTTTGGACACTGTTGACCAATATAACTGACATTGAAGTCCTCAGAGAAAGGATGTACATTATATGGACCGGCCACGAAGCTGTGTTTGAATTCATGGATCCGTTGCCTTTCTTTGTTCTATATTTTGGTCAAACACCGGCCCTCATAATCAAGAACATGTTCGGTGGCATGACTCCATTTAGGAAAATTGACTATTGCTGCAGTGGTTTGAAAAATTGAAGCGAAGAATATCTTAAATTGCATTCAACGATAGACAACTCCTATGCATATCATAATAAAATGCTATTTACTAGATATAAATTATTGTAAAAATGAATAAATAATGAAGTGAATTGAGTTCAACGTTAGACAACCCACATTAAATAATGCATGTTTTGATGTCGATTTTGTGTCTGTTTTCTCTGTTTTGTGCGTATTCATGTAATATCTATTTAAAGACGATATTCCACGTACTATTTCGATTAAAAATCAAAATAAATCATATTAATATATCGATCCATGTCCAAAAAACAAAATTTCATATGCGGGTATTCAAATTAATGACTTTTTTAAATATTGCAGTACGCAACCAAATTATCGGTTGTTTCCGGGTTTTTCCGCTGTCTTACCTGTGTGGGCGTGGCTTAGTATCTGTGACGTCATCTCGTACAAGTCCGATAAAGTCAGACCATTGGATAACGTAATAACAAGGCCATTCGTGTCATGATTATTTCCATTTTGACCATAAATTATGTAGTTTTGTTTTATAACGAAATGATTTTATATGCTGTTTTAAAAATCTAGACAAAAAATAACACTTTCTACATTCACCCACATGAGGCCAAAGTTTGAATCCAATGGCAGTTATTTCAGATCCGAGTATCAAAGTAATAAGGAATACATGCCGTTTTTACCCGTTCTTATAAAATTAAAATCTTGGGAAAATAATAATTTAATTTTCATTGTTTCACATGTGACATGAAGGATAAAACATCCGTTTTTATCATATTTCTTTTCATTACTTGCGCGATCACAAACTTGTTTTGATACCATTGTCCGTGTTATGCTGATTATGTTGCGTAAGAATACACGAAATAATATTCTTATTGGCGGCATACGCGTGTGCGAGAGAGATCAACGTCAGAACGAAAGTATTCAGCGTGAGCGCCGTTACTCGCAAATTAGAGATTATCTCATAACATGCATTTGCCAATGTGACGACTAAGTTTTGCAAATCGAAAATAAACACGCTCTCTCTCTCTCTCTCTCTCTCTCTCTCTCTCTCTCTCTCTCTCTCTCTCTCTAGTGTACAAATCACTTACATCATTTTCCATTCCAGCGTATAAAAAGATGTTCAAGTACATTCATTCTTTAAGGACACATTTGCAAATATTAATGTTAATCAACAAATACAAATCATGTGCAATCAACACGGTTAACCAATAAAACACAAGCCCCGAGGGACCAGATTTAATCCGTACTTAATTTTGGGGGTTACGCACAATAATAAAGGAGCATGTAGTTGTTAAAATAATCATCATTATATACAGAAGTTCAGTTAACAATTACACGTATCGACAACAATGTTTTGATACAATACAAATACAATAAAGAAGCAAAACCGCAAATATGGGCATATGAGCGCTCATCATGTTTTCATAAGAAAACATTACGATATACTTGTTCATGTAAGTCATATGCCGTGTTTTCCGAACCACATCTCTCTCTGCCTCCCTCCATCCCTCTCTCTCTCTCTCTCTCTCTCTCTCTCTCTCTCTCTCTCTCTGTGTGTGTGTTTTAATATTTTAATGCAGCCGCGTAAAGTCCCGATCCTACTGCGCCTTAGATTGCTCTACGATTGTCTTAATATGAATCATTTCTTTGACACCGATGTGCAAAATTAAGAAGGCAGAATCACGTTGGAAAAGAAAATACATATTTTGCATACGCAGTCTTATCAATAAACTTATAATTAGACAATCGTACGATTCCTTACAATTCAGTGGGACCGGCATTTAACAGCTAGCCTGTCATCGTCTCTACCTTTTTAAAAATATAAATAAAGGTCAGGAAGGGGGGGGAATGAATCAGACCTGTTATCGATTACTTTCAAAGTTAATCACTAACGATTACAATTACTTTTAATCTTACGATTAACGATTACAATTAAAAATAAATTTTTCCTGAATGTAATCGATTACAATTACAATTGATTTGCAAAAGTAATCGAATAATCAATCGATTAGTTTTGAATTTATAATCTAGCCAGTCTTGATTTACGCAGTTATGATTTTTACTATATATGGTATTATGTTGGCATATAGGAATCCTCTTGGTTTATTGGGCACTTTATCTTAAGATTTTATACATTACAAAACAGTGAATCATAAACATAATTTTAGGCCTCATGATGCTGTGTGTATGTTTATAATTTGGGTTGCAACTCCAAATTGTACAAAAAAAAAATGTTACAAGATCTGAATGCTGCAGAAATTTTGACATCAATTTTTATAATATGACTCTCAAAGTTGTTAATCCTGTTATGGTCTCTCTATAGGTAGAGAGACATTGATTCTGTTAATCCTTTGTATATTGTCACTTACTTGTTCTAGGGTGTTTTGACAACACAACCCATATGACACCTGTTTATTAGTTAATCTGTAAAGGTGTGATTTAAGTTCTACCAGGTAACAATAGGTTTAAACTTTTGCAATAGGTTTCAAAACTGATTTAGAATGTTTATATATGCTTTTAACATAATTATTTAAAAGCATGGTGAGGTCAAAGAAATGTAAGCCAAAAAAGGAGTGTTCTAAGAAGAGTTCTGGAATGATTTGGAAAATGCCAGAGAGAATTTCGATAAAAAAAATACCCATTAAGATGACAAGAAAAAATATAATAATGTTAAACTTGTTGATCAGTATGCATGAATAACTTTTTTATGTGCCCATGTCAATGAAACCATAATCTGTTCCATAACTGAATAAAGAAAATTCTCTTTGGATTTTTACATTTTTTCTGCAGGGAAGATACTTCATTAAGTTTTATCTTTTACCATACTTCTCCAGTCTCCTTTTTTTCTGTTTTTGTTTTGAGAAATTTCAAAATCAATCATAATTTATTCGTTAAATTAATCACGATTACAAGCAATTTTGAAAAGTAATCGAATAAGAATAAGAATAATTTCAATCGTAAAAATCTACGATTACAGAATAATTTTTGATTGAAAAAAATTTCAATCGAATAAAAGTAATCGTGATTAACGAATAAGATTAACCCAGGTCTGGAATGAATTAGGTGGTGTCTGCGCTTGAACGTCTCATGCGCATATGCGTCGTGACTGCATGGGGTTTACTACCATTTTAAATACAACTTATACATTCGTCACATAAAATCATAGGAATTCCACCTTGGTTTATGCAATTCTTCTCAGGACGTCGCTTACTTAAAAATCGGGGTTCATTCACTTTGCACGCGACCCACTGCGGTTCATAGCTCCATGAACACCAGAAAAATGAAATTCATTTCTTAAAAAAATGCGTGTACATTCTATTAAATGTAGAAAGAAAGATCAAAATAATAGTAGTCTATTCTTAATTCAAGCATTAGGATATCTAGAACAAAAAACAATGTCGGTAGACTCGTTTACTCAATGAGATTGGAATGTCTTTGAGTATCTGCCACGTGCCGCCGAGCAGCGTTTTACGAATGCGCGAATCGATATATCAAATGCGCAGATTTTTTTTTTACGAATGCGCGAAAAAAAGACTATCAAATGCGCGTTTAAATTGCGCGGAAATTAATTGCTTTTACAGGTATTTTATGGTATAACCATGCTATGCTATGGTTGTAACTCGTCTATCAAGACCAAAGAACTTATGATAGCGAGATTCGACCACAGTTCTTCCGTTAGCCAGCGTTGAATTCTCCGTTTTTATAACCATTGTGTAACAAGCTTTTCTTTCCTCTATTAGTGTCAGAAATTTTAAAGTCCATGATGTTCTTGGATAAAATACAAGTTAAAACACTTTAAAAACGTCTAAAACCTATAAAAGCATGTAAAAAAATAAAATATGACTGGCATAACGGTCGTACCTGTCCAAAGCCCGTGTGAACATAGGTTGCCTGAGTGATTACCGGCTAATTACCCTAAAGGCCATTCGCGCATTTGATACCTCGATTTCACGCGCAATTCAAACAACGTCATGGTATGATTTTCGCGCAAATGATATACGGCCCCGCCGAGTGATATATGCCGCAATCTAGCGGCGTGTGTCGGCGTGTGTCACATTAAAAACATCATAGATCACCGACATACACACCGCGTAAGGTAAGGTAATAAAAGTGTCGGGTATTCAAATTTGTTGTTAAAAGAAAGATTATGAACTACGAGAAGTTGTCAGTGATAAAAACTGGTTCAAATGCGGGACTTTATGCGAAATGCTATTTTCACATGCAAAGTAATGTACCATAATTTATTTTCCTTTTATGTTTTGTTTATAAAATGTTTCCGATAATGTTGATAATTATCAAAGAACAAGAAAAAGTAAAACGTCTGCGTTGCATGGTGTAAAATTTGTGATAAATGTTTTGTGTAAGCATTTACTTCGTGTGTCTTTCATTAAATGGCTGATATTTTGTACGACTAAACGTCACTTCCGGTTTGGTCTCGCTAGAGTTTTTCCCCTTTGATTTTTCGACCCTATTCCGACACCGCGTAAAGCGCATTTTTGTTTTCGATAAAAAGGTGTTCAAAATGTAAAACATTAGAAAATTTGACTTTCTAGCCTAATAAGAAACATGTTGTTGATATATTAACGACAGAGAATCGTCAAATGCGACTATTCGATATGGGTCTTTTAAGTTAAAGTAGTTGTGTGGCCACCTTTAGGAAAATAGCTGCTCACTTACCTTACGACATGTTCATTTTGTGTTATTTTATTGTGAAATTGACTTTTCCCACCACGCTGTTTAGGATCGGGATTTTGTTCTGGTTGCACCAATCATCCTGGTCGTGCTTAACTTTGCAGTGCAAGTGTACTGTATTTCTACTGCTTGCAAAGCATTTGTTCACGAGTGCATTGAGATAAACAATTTTGCAATTTTATCTGGGGTCATCCAGGGCAGTTTTGGAAGATATCATTATTTTTTACCTTCCAAAGGCATGCATTGAGATAAACAATGTTGCAAATTTCTCTAGGGTTATCCAGTAAAGTTGTGGACGACATCATTATTTTTACCTTCCAAAGACAGTGCGACAAGAAGGACCGGGAATTGATACAATTAAATGAACCGCCACATGGGAAACCCAGCAATCTGCATATGCGAAAACAAAGACGCAGAACAGCTTCGCAGTAACCGCGAAGCTGATCAGCGCCTTTCTTTTCGCTACATGATAGTGCAATTCCTCTTCTACGTATATCCAAAATTTCAAGCTTCTAGCCTGCTCCTGTGACTGTACAGGCCGATTTATATCATACCTGGTCGGAAACCCAAATTGTTGGTTTTCTCACGCACAGGCTCAAATTTAAAATTTTAACCAATACACCAAGCCGGGAAGAAATAACAATTCGGTATAGCTTGCCAAATAGGTTACTGTGTAGGCGGCAACTTTAATATTTCTTGGCGTGATCGGCTTGTTAATCTGTTCAAGTAGGGAGACCAAAGAATAGTCGAATTACCTCGACAAAAACAAAGATGATGAGTACAACAGGGAGGCAGAGGAACAACAGGAAGAAAAATATAAATGATGCATGAGGAAACCAACAATTTGGGTTTCCGACCAGGTCTGACACAAACCGGCCTGTACAAGCATGTAGAAAATGGCTAGATGCTGAAAATTTTAGATTTAGAAAAGAGAGGAATTGTACTATCCGTGTAGCAAAATTAAAGGCGATGATCTGTGTTTTAGCAAAACCGTCCTTCGTCTGCTGCGTTTTAAAAACAATAATAGATGGCATGGAAGGTGACACCAACGCAGTCAGATATTTTGGCTGTAGCATGCGAAAATACGAAATCACTGACCAGTGCACTGCTAAATTTCATCATTGGACTGGTAAATTTACTAGTGCACTGCTAAATTTTAGCAACTGGTAAATTTATCAGTGGACTGGTACCGCTGCTTTTGACCCATCCAATACCGTCTGGATAACACAACGACCGTGAAAATACAACATACATCTCAATAACTTCTTTTCTATTCTGTTCTTTTTTCCAAAGAGACCTTGGTTTTCGCACTGCAACACAGTTGACAAATTACGAAAACTTGCCAAACTCTTCAACTGTAAAAATTGAATATTGCATTGGAAAACTTATTATATTTTTAAAATTGATGCTCAAAACATGGATTGTGGGTACTGATATATTAGAACCGCCTCGCCGTTAGGCTGTTGTTACAAGTACCCTCAATCTATGTTTTGGAACAAAATTAATAATAATAATAAAGACAACCCCTGCATACCACAGCTATTCTATGTTACTGTAGGGCTTAAGAAGGTATACATTGCTCAGATGGACTCTTCCTTAATATTGAAATTTCATTGACAGGTATGACGACCTGAGTCCGGCATTAACCTTTCTCACTGAACACTGATATAGGAAAGGTCACTGACTTTATTGGGACATACATGTATTGCCATTTGGATCAAAACAAACAAAAAGTTGCCAAGTTGGTCATGCATTCATACAAATCCCCAAGCTAAAGAATCCATTTTTTTAAATGATAAGAGCATGAAAGGTAGCTTGATAACTGGACTCTTCTCTAATAGTTACAATGCACTTGTTGATGACCTTAAGAATGGAGGCCTTAGAATGTAATTTCTTTCAAAATTGAGGTCGATCTTAGATAAGGAAATTATAAACATATCAGTTATAGGCGGAAGTGCTAAATCGGTTTGGGAAATGTAAGTTCTTTAGACTATTTTTGGAGTGGAATTTAGCCAAAATACGTCATATTTTATTGCAAGAAATTGAAAATGTTAGTTACAAGTGTCTTTACTAAAATTTTGATGATAAAGTTTGTGCCTCTAAATCCCATTCGAGTGCAAGTGGGGTTAAATATTCGTCCAGTCAGCATTTTTCTTTACAAAATAACAAAAGCACGATAAGGACTTTTCGTTCAAATGCGCATTAAATGGTCAGTGCTCGACGATACCACGTGTTTGTTGATGCCAAACAAATTACCACCCAAGAGGAACAACAACAGAATTGCCGTCTAGCGACGGCCAGCAATGAATAGCTGGGTACGTAATCAAAGGATTATAGCATCTTTAAGTCCGCGAACTAATTTCAAAATCTCAAAATCTATACTCTTACTATGTAGACAATTTGCCCGGCCAATACATATGATAGACAGTTTCGAGGAAATTTTGAGACCAGCGTATATGGTGCGTTAATAACAGCAAATACAGTACGATATGGTGCTCATATCCGCCAGTGAAATCAGGAGAGCTAGATTGGACCCATTACACCCATATCAGTTATGTATATAACTTGCACTTCTTTGAAATAATAGCGTGCTAAAATTGACTGTGTACTGGAGGAATACTTACCCACAACGTTTTGGAGAATAAAACTATTTTAAGGTACATGTAGCTTGTGAGTTATTAAACTGCATGATGGGACCCGTCTTTAAGGTGTTAACAATATATCATAATTATCATGTATGAATAAATGAAGCTGGAATGAAACAAAGTTATTAATGTGCACAACGGTGATACGCTTTTAAGCTGTATACGTGATATTGCCTTTCAGTTGCGCTACTGTGGATATGTATTTTGTTTGTTTCAGTGTTAAGTGTAATAAGTAAAAGAAAGAATACGAACTTGTCATTATATAATTTCTTTATTCACAGACAATGCTACTAAGAGCTGCTATTGTGATTTATTCCGTCCTTTCTGTCACGTGGACAACAATTGTGGCGGACTACTGTATATGCACGAGACACGTGGAAACACGTGCATTCCCGTGCATTACCACTCGGGTCATGCCCTGGTCATTTTTATATGGAGATATCCCTGGGGAAGATTGCATGCCGGAGGCGGCAAACGTCATAACCAAACATGGTTGGAAAGCAGGGATTTTATATAATAAGGTATTACCACAAAAGTATTGAGTTGCACATGTTTTGATTGGAATAATGGCGGCGAATGTACGCATATTTACAAACCTAAAAGCATTTTGACGTAGCTTGCACAAGTCATGCACAATTTATCAATATTAATCAATAGAAAGAGGGTTCAAACCTCTTCAAAGTCTTTAAATCCGTACCTACCCCTGGTAAATGGTGAAAACCCAAACCACCCGATACTTAAACGTGAATATTCCACACTTCTTAAGTGTACCAAAGTTTTTCAATTTTCTACCAGGTTGTTTATGTGGAAGAAGACCATAATGTCGTTAGAAAAAGTTGTAACCAAGTTGCTTCTCCTCCATTTACATTCGATAAGAGTTGTCCGCCCATTATGAAGCCAGGAACAAACCTTAGTAAGTATACATGTATAATGGTCAATTTATTCGGGTATAAATCATGCTCCTCTTGTTGCTTTATTGGTCGGGGAGACATACGTTTTGTTATTATTTTTATGATAATCAGTCTTGCGGTTTGGTTTGTTTGTTAAGTTGCTTAACTTCCTAGTCAACAGCTATGATCATATTGAGAACATGCTTGCATTTTAAGGAAATTGTACCCAACCCTACATTTGGATTGCATGACATCTGAAATATGCTTTCACATACAACCACCCAAGTAATCAGTGAGTATTCAGATGGCCAGTATGGATGAGCTTTGCCCGGTGGCACAAGCAGTCTACCTGTTTCTCACAGTTCAAAAGGACGGGGACATTCAGCGGTTTTTTTTGGAAGTTGCTTTTTGTCCAAGTTTTCTTATTGTCCGTGTTTGCTTATTGTCAGTGTTTGCCGCCATTCTGTTAAGCCAGCCACGTGACCAAAACTGAAAATAGTAATTTATATGAAATAAGCTCATTTTTTTTTTTTTTTTTTTTTTTTTTTTTTTTTTTTTTTTTTTTGTAGAAATTGCCGATATTTACTTGCTGAAATAATCTTGAAAGGGACGTAAAACTGAAAAAAAAAAATGTATGACTTTTCATGATTGAGTGGAAGAAACGTCAACAATAGGTGTAACATTAATGTCTCCTCCCCGTGATCAACTTTTTCCGGTTTTTTTTTTTTTTTTTTTTTTTTTTTTTTTTTTTTTTTTGTTAAGTTAACGGTACACGGAACCAAAGTGAGCTTTGTTTCTTTGTTTACATAATGGGATTATACGAGGGGTGTTCCGAAATACGTGGAAAAGTCTAGCTGTGTATCCGCGTATTTCGGAACACCCCGCATCACCAATCTTGCATCCACATAACGATAACTTGCCCATGAATGATACAGAGATTTGTTCTGCTGTTTTAAAAAAAAAACAATTGAAAATTTCATTGGAAGAAATGATATATTTAATATACACATGGAAATAAGTTAGGGAACACTTTGAGCCCTTGGGGAAAGTTTGAAAAAATCCATTTTCCTTTTTTCTGGCGATACTGAAATTTTTATCACATATATTTCATACCTTGGCCTAGCTACAGCCCAGTTTACGGAAATTCACATCATTTCGTCTTTGTACTACGGAGGATAAAATATGCCATATGCGAAATATTCCACTTTTACTGAATACAAGTTTGCCTTTTTGCTTCTGCACTCCGCAAAACTCAATTTTTGAAAGCAAAACAGGAATAAAATGTTGAATCTGATCATTCTGAATGAATAAACGACTTCGGACCTAAAACTTCATGCTTCATCTTCAAACCAACTAATCATACAAAATCTTCAGTTTGCATTGATTTCAATGGAAAGCCAAATTCTTGGATATTTTGCAAATAAAGCCGTAAAACAATAATTCCACTTGGACACTATAA
Source organism: Rugalucina vietnamica (assembly GCA_964017185.1). NCBI lineage: Eukaryota > Metazoa > Mollusca > Bivalvia > Lucinida > Lucinidae > Rugalucina > Rugalucina vietnamica. Next base: position 284,309 of record OZ024882.1, read on the forward strand.
CCAGAACGTACATGTTTAGATTCCTAAAGGGTCATATCGAATATCTGGCCCAACATTTACAACCTGCAAAATGTATACCCAAAGAACAAAACGTGGGTATGAAACCTACCCCCGGAAAAGTATGGGCCTACCGCCGACGGTCGGTCAGAAAATAAAGAATTTATGATCAAAGTTCCACAAGCAATGTCTCAGCTTTATGCTTGCGAAAAATTACGACAACGTGAGTTCAAATAATGAAATTATCGCAAAGACTAGCAGTGCGTTTCTTAAATTTAGCAAGCATTTTCTGAATCAAAGATGGCCGCTCTCCGCCACAGCTTATTTTTTATGCTAACCATTTTCACATAGAAGCAACTTTGGAGTCTGCAGATTCTGACAAATTGTCAAAACATTCTTCATAATTTTACAAAGAAGGATATATACAGTCCAAAGTTGGTAGTCACATTATGACAGGTGTTCCCTAACTTATTTCCATGTGTATATTTTTGCTAAAAAAATTGAATATTGGTACACGTTAGAGTCGCCTCGCCGGCCGAGTATCCACAATCTATGTTATGGATGAAAAATAAGAAAAATTGGTATACCCTGCATACGCCAGTTCTACTCATATAGATATGAATGTGGGGTATAAGGAAGTATACATTACACAGACATGTTTTCTTGAATATTCCAGATCCTGCGACAGCTACAACGTCCACGACCTCAACGACCGCTACAAGTACTACAACACCTGCCCCTACCACTAGACACCGTGCAACAGCTACATGTACGTATCTTATTTTCTTACATACATGTACATGTTATTATACCAGAAATACTAACGGCCGCGGTATTATAATAGATGCCGTATTCTCTTAGCAATTCCCGGGGTTGTGTGTTCGATACCTTGCTGGTACATGCCTGTCAGGTGTTATCCTGCCATAATGAAGGCAACCCGACTATAGAATAATACAGGAATACATGTAATTAGTTTTACCTTGGGTAGGATATCCTGAAATCTTGCACGCCATATAGGCAGTTGCAACTTACACTACAAATACTAACCATGACACACTACCGTGTTGATCTTTAGTTGTAGCAATGCTCTGAGTTTTTTTTTTACTCATTTGCTTAACTTTTGCTACTTACTTTTTGTTAAATATAGTATTGGAATGAGCGTTCGCATGAGAAAACCATGAATCTGGGTTTCCGACTAGGTGCGACACAAACCGGCATATACAGCCGCAGAATATGGTTATAGGCATGCAATTTCGGATTATAAAAGGCGACATTGTACTATCTGTGTGGTGGAGAAACAAAGGCGGTTATCAGTTATATACTGCGCAGCTGATCTGTGCCTTTGGTTTCGCCTCCCCATATTGTTGGTTTTCTTATGCATTGGTTCATTTAAAATTTTAATTTCAGCGCCTACAACGACGGGTAAGTAATTTTACTCCATTACAAAAACTTGCCAATGCGATATACAAACATTTTTAAGCAGGTAAAACTAAATATTTCAATAGAAAAAAAATGATATTTTATATTTGTTTGCTCAAAACAAAGTGGGTTCTAACGAGTCTAAACGAATCGAGAATACTACCCCACAAAATCCACTGCTCGAGTTTTATGTTACACATGGAAAAAGTTTTTAGCTCTCTGGATTTTTTTTTTTCCAATTTTCTGTTTTCACATAGACACATTTGTTATCTTGGTCCAGCTGCAAGCGAAATCATTGAATCCACAATACGTCTAGAATGCAATATGGCATGCATGAAAAACTCCACTTTCACTGAAATTGAGTTTGCCATTTTGCTTCTGCATATCCCAAAACTCAATTTTAGAAAACAAAATAGGCAATGTTGAATCTGATCATTCTCGATCAACTTACGACTTTGGCTCTAAACCTTATTTAACTACCGTCGACGATCGGGCAGAAAATAAAACAATTTGCGAATAAATGTGTCAGCTTGTTGCTTTTCCCATCAACATTGATATTTATAATTTATAGCTACCACGACGAAGGTTCCGGCGACAGCTCCCCACCATGTGCAACGTAAGTTTCTACTTTTTAAAGCGTAAAACGTTAATAGTGCTGTCACACTATCGCGTATCGACTCACGTATCTACGGCGTATCAAGATACGAAAAGTACGTCACGCGTACGTCGTACATACGTGAGCATACGTAGCTCATACTCCTCGATACGTAGCTCATACTCCTCATACGCCGAGGTGCTACGTTTTTTTATGTGTGCACTTAAAAATTCGTAGCACGTACGTGGCAGGTCCGATACGCCGTACATACGTCACACATACGTAGTACATACGAAAGCAACGTGACAGGTACGTCGTAGATACGTAGCTCATACTCCTGATACGCCACACGTACGTCGCGGTTAACATGCCACCGTGACGTATGTACAGCGTACCTTTCGTATCTGCTACGTACGTGTGACGTATGTGTGGCGTATCCTCGACTCTCCTTTCGTATGTACGGCGTATCAGCGACGTACGTGTGGCGTATCTCGCGTATCAATGGCGTATGTGCTACGTATGTGCTACGTACGTTTCGCTACTGTGGAGTATGTGTGACGTATTAGGAGTATTAGGAATATTTTGTGGCATCTTAAAATCTTTAATGCTTCTATATAAATGTTTTCGTTTTTCCGAAATAATGAATCAGATGTTTCTCACGGGCCGGGGTGGCGTGCAGGGTTCTTTCAGGACTACGCTTGGTGTAGCCTCTGTCTTTATTCATGACATCCTACGACCAGGATGGGGAGCTTGGAGATGCCCCCCCCCCTCCCCTCGGTCTTTTCTTCTGTGTTAATCTAGATTATCTAGATTTCTCCAGTGGCATCTTCGACCTCTGATAATTGATAACTGTAATATTTGTGCGAATTGCAGGAACAAAGTGGACACAACCGTTTGTTCTCATAGGTATTAACGAGGTCGATATCGCACCTGCATCAGGCAAAATAACTAAAGACGAGAAATATAGTTCGAGGGCACCAGGCCAAGGTGTGTTCTGAAAGGGTATTTCAAGGACAATTACTATGCAAGGTTTCACATTCGCAGCTACCTTAGGTGCACTGAAAACCAAACTTTGACGTAAAAATTAACAAAATCAATGGACCGTGAAATATAGGTCAAGGACACCGAGTCAAGGTGCGTGCTTGAAGGGTACGTCAAGAACAATTTTAAAATATACATGGTTTCACGCTTGCAGCAATCACTGATGCAGAGAAAACCAAATTTCGACGTAAAATCAACAAAGTCAATGGCCCATGAAATAAAGGTCAAGGGCATCTCAAGGAGGGTATGTCATGGACAATTACTATGCAAGGTTTCAAACTCGCAGCTATCACTGATGCAGGGAAAACCAAACTTCGACGTAAAAACCAAACTTCGACTTGAAAAAATAACAAAGTCAACAGGGCAAGGGCACCGGGCCAAGGTGCGTGCTTAAAGGGTGTATCAAGGACAATGACTATGCAAGGTTTCATATACTCGCAGCTATCACTGATGTAGGGAAAACCAAACTTCGACGTAAATGTTGACGGACGGACGGACGGACGGACGGACGGAAATTTGGACTCCTATATAAGCATGTGCGATTAAAAGCAATTGGTACAGAACAGATACACCGCAGATAAGAATTGAACGTCGTAGATACGTCGTAGATACGTCACGCATACGCTTCATACGCCACACATACGTCACACGTACGTAGCACATACACCTTGATACGCCGTACATACGAAAGAAAAATTTCCATACTAATACAGATACGTCACTGATACGCCACAGGAACGTAGCAGGTACGTCACACGTACTCGTACGTGGTACATACGTCGCTTGAACAAAATACGTCTCAGACCTCGGCGTATCGCGAGCGATACGCCGCTGATACGTGAATATGTGACAGAGGCTTAACTCATATAAACCTGGCGTCCTTTATATGGGACATAGACAAACAGTATATCCACAGATGCGTCACCACAAGCTATCCTGTTTTGCTTTTCGCAATGTCATCGAAAAATGAAATGAAAATTCAAAATCTCTCTTGATGCCCCTGAAAACATGACAATGGACCGTCACCCAAACTATAACGATGGGAAACTACAGGTTAAAATCACGTTACATACAGCATACTGATAATCACACACTAGTGATGAACCTTACAAACATATAAACGTTACCATACATACAAGAGATGAATCTCACAAGTACAAATAAAACACGGAAAATATATCGTGGAATAATGTGGTTATTCAGCAAAATAGAATATTGCATAGTCGTCTTACTTACCAATATTTTGCTATTTTGCATTGTAATGTTCTGCTGTAATTATTCTTACAGCCTCCACAAAATGTGTCTTGCCGAAGTTGCTGCAACGACTGGCAAGCAAGACCCCAGCGTCTCACCCCATGGGTAAACGCTGTCCCGACCAGACCCACAGGGATGGGGACGCTCTTATGCTAGAAGCCTGTATAAACGCTAATATCAACCCGATGTCATGGAAGAAAGAACTAAAGGTATTTTTAGCGGCCCATAACGAAAGCTGATCAAAGCTTGCCTATGCAATGAACATTTTGTTTGCTGCAAAAATGATTTTTTTTTTCATTTTCTGCCCAAAACATTGATTGTGGGCACACGTTAAAACCACCTTAAGGAGTACCCACAATCATAATGTATGTTTGAATAGACCTGTACATCGCAGTTCTACAAAAAAAAAGTATATATATGACACGGACACGTTATCATGATGTTTGTGAATATTCGACAAAAAAAAATAAAAAATTCTATGTCTATGTCTATGTTTGGTTAAAATCGTCCAACTTGTTACATAAAAATTGCTATTCTCGATCGCTTATCGACCGAGGGCTACATTGAAATGTTCGTTGCGATTTTTTTTCTAGTCACTGAGTTCCAGCAGGGAAACAACTCTTTTTTGTAAGGACGCACCATTCTTATTGAATTTTCTCCCATTCATCCTCAACTAATTTAAGGGGCCGGATAGCATAAATGGTATAGTTCACGCAATGATTATTGTAAAGGTATTGGGTCAAAGAAACAGGAACCATAAGTTTTTTGCTTGTTTGGATTGATGCTGAATGTCCTGGACCCAGTCAACAGCCATAGTCATGTCGGCACGTTGCCTTCATTTAATGGGACTTCTACCCCAAATTAGGATGTAATGACAGCCAAAACGTGCTTCAAACATAACCACTCAATTAAGACTTGAATGTATGTATTTAAGTGACGGCATTTTACATTTTTACATGTGATTTTGAATTTTGAACGTTATTACAGGTTATTGATCATTGCTACAACATACCGAAAGGTGAACCTCTAGCCATATACGCTGGACCAATGCCGCTACCCATCTATGCTCATTTCTGGAATTGTCTTGGAGGAAACAGCTTTGAGGTATGTCATCAAATGAACATGCTTTACAGTGTTTGTCCGTGTGTCCGTCATTCGATTTTTCTCCGACCAGTTATATTTAATATTGTATTAGACTTTGGCACCATTTGAATAATTCATAAAGGGAATGGTATTTATTTACGGAATTTATCATCCATACAAGGAGTAAGGTTTATTTACGGACACGCAACTTTTAGAATTTATTGGTGAGATTTCTAATTTTGCGGAATTTTGTTTATAGTTTTAGTCTTCTGTGTCATTGATTAGGTGGTTAATTGTGAATGTAAACATCTTTTCCGTTACATAATTCATTTAAAACAACCTGGCAAATATTTAATCGTTTTAGATTCTGTTCCAAGCCTGTGGCAGTCCTCCCATCATCGAGAATGCAGCCAACAGATTCACGGCCGACATGTTTTATTCCATAAGCTGGTGAATTTGACAATATCAAGTGTGTGAGAAAACAGTCAAATAAAATTGTTATTATTACTTTACATTTTTCAATTAAGTACGTATAGCACCAACGTCCCCCATCCCCACCCATTAAAGATAAAATAGAATAAAAAAATAACGTGTGCCAACAATGAATGTTTTGGGTAAAAAATATTAAAAATATCAAAACATTTCCAATGATAGTTTGTTTTTTTTTTTGGTTTTTTTTTTTGTTTGTTTGTTTTTTTGTTGTTGTTTTTTTTGTTTTTTTTTTTGTTTTTTTGTTTTTTTTTACAGCTGAAAAAATGTCTGTACATTGCGTGGGTGTGTTTTCATAATGGAAATATAATATGTTCATGCCAAAAAAGGTTTTTGCTCATGTTCATAAAAAAGGTTATTTGGTTCAGCGTTTTACGTCCTTGATCGACAGCCAAGGTCATGTCGAGGCGGTCAGTAATCTTGACTAAACTGTTCTAGACAAGCCTCCTGAAGGCAAATTGCCAGAAGTGGGTGCAAGCTTCTTCCACAATTAACTGACAACTGTCACAGGATCGTTTTTGATTAGCGATAGAAAAATTTGCTCATTTAAATATTTTAATTACAAAATATGTTGATCTCGGATCTGCTTCCATTTAATTGGACACATTACTGACAGAGCTACTGCATCAGATATTTCTGGCCCTGAGGTGATAAAAGATTTTTTCATGCTCAACTCAGCTGAGACTAAAATTTATCCTGCTGATAAATGTAAAGATGCCAACAAACGTTGGTGTTTTAACATTTATAAGCAGAATAGTCTGATAGTTATGAATAAATATCTGTCTTAAAGGATTGAAGCCAGAATTTTCTACTGATTTTGGCTATTTCAATATTTATGAGCTTTTGAAATTTCATGCTCAGCTAAGTTAAGCATGAAAAACCTCTGGACCTGGTTAAACACATTTTGGACAAATTTCAAAATTAATTCCACTTTTCGACTTCCACTTTTCATCCAGGTAGCTAGTTGTAACAAAGTGGTTGCAACTTGAAAAATCAAATGAAATAACAGCATGAATTGACAGATACTGACCAGCATTTCATCATAAATCTGTCAGTCTGGTAACGAACACAGGAGCAGACTAATAAATACATCAATACTCCATTATAACGAGATGACCTCAGCTAAAATGTGTACATTACCGGTAAACAATATTCTGGGTCTTAATGTGTTTGGGTTTATCAATATTTCAGCACTTATCTCACAGCGCGACTGAGGTTTCTAACAAAAGAACAGCCGCAGCAATCGCGCAGATTTATGTAAAGTCTAGAAAATGGAAGTTACTGACTTTTAGTTTTCCATGCTTGTCTCTGCTAAATGCTTTATTACGTAAATGTATACTATTTTTCCGTTCTGTGGATAATTTTGTGGTCAATTTGTGCTTGTAACATGTTGTAATGAAGTAACAAAGACAGGTTGTGGTTAATTCGAGGAAATAAGATATATTTTTATTTCGACAAGATAAAATTTAGTACGGGAAGCTGTCGCTTCTGCTAAAACAAAATGCTAAACAGGTGTTTGACTAAGTCATTACACCTACCCCTCTTTTCAGTTGAGCCACATATGCGTTAACCGACTATTCATGTATTTCGGTTTCAGTTAGTCTAGCTCCTAGACCTTGATGTAAATGCATTGGTAAATCCTTGCATGTTTTATTCATTTTCGATACCATTCTGCTAGTCCTATCCCTTGTCTTGACATAAAGTCTAATCCAAAATCATGAAAATGCTAGCATGCATGTGAACAATTCAGACGCGGATTAGCAATTCCATACGTACATGTACAATATAATGAATACGATACCTCGGTCATCACGTCGTCATAAACCCAAACCCATACATCTATGTTAGAAACATGTCCGGGTACACATTCTGAACATACGAGCCTTTGCGTGAGAAAACCAGAATTTGGGTTCCGACCAGGTCCGACACAAACCAGCATGTACAGTCACGGAAGCAGGCTGGAAGCTCGAAATTTCGGATATAAGACGAAGAGGAATTGTACTATCAGTGTAGCGAAAACAAGGGCCTTTGTTTTCGCATATGCATGTTGCTGGTTTTCTTATGCGGCGGCTCATATATATATATGTTTTATTTTCTTTTCATTACAGGCATAAATTCTCAAAAAGACAAAACTTATTTAGATTAAAAGCTTACATAAACCAGATACCATTACGAAAACACGCCCATGTAGTATAGATTTTTCATTAGTTGTAAAAATTGAAAATTTTCTAAAGAAGATTTTTGATATTTTTTTTTATTTTTGCCCAAAACATAGATTGTGGGTACACGTTAGAACCGCCTCGACGATATTGCTATATAGCCAGTTTTGCTATATAGAAGTGGGGTTTAAGGGGGTATATATTACACGGATATGTTTTCCTGATGCATTTTGAAAGATTGAATTGTCTGCGATGTGTTTTCTTTTACACAGTCTGGTATGTGCCATATCTGTTTATAAACGGGGGGGGGGGGTCTACATAATTGCCAGTTATATACCAAATGATAAGGCGATTCTATTGTGATTTGACTCATTATAGGGTACTCAGCATTTTATTTCGGTACTTATTGCAAATTGTTTTAATATGACGAATTATTCCGTATGGAAGGCATGTATGGTCATGAATTTGAGTCACTCAAATATTTTCGAGTGCCATTATTTAAATTATCATGGTTGACAATTTTACTCATTCTGTCGCGAGTTTTTATGAGCAACAGCATTGACACTTGATGACTTACTAATGCTTTCGAAAGGGACCTTTTGTCATATTGCAGCCCTTTACAGTTACAAATACAGCATCAGGATAACATGTCCATGTAATGAATACCCCCTTATACCCCACTTTTATATAATAAAACTGGGGTTCCACAATCTATGTTTTGGAGCAAAACTAAGAAAAATAGGTATACCCCTGCATGCCCCAGTTTGGCTATATAAAAGTAGGGTATAAGGGGGATGTATATTATACACGGAAATGTGTTCCTGATGGAAAGTGGACTTTTGTCAGACTGCAGCCCTTTTACAGTTACAAATACAGGAAGACTCTTAGTAGATCGCATTTCTTATACAAAATTCAATGAACACTTTTCCTTTGCATACATATCTTAAACACATAAATTGCTTCACAAACATTGTAATAAACATCTGAAGTAGATTTAAAGAGATTTAAAAGTAATTGAAATAAAAATTAAGTAGCTATGCCTTTTTATGCTAGAATTTTACGACTATGACAAGCGATTTGCATGTCGTAAAACATTCAAACGTGTTTGTTTTTCCGCCATTAAAGTAGATATAAGGAATTTCGAAACCACCGAAGAAGTTTAGCATGTGTACCCAAAATTTAGTTGGTCAAACAATTTTGACATTTTAAAAGTTTATGGAAAAATGGTTCGATCGACCCGAATTCAAGCCATGACACTTCTTATTAAATCATCGTTTAATCATCGTTGGCCAATCGCAGTGTGTCCGTTCTCCTGTCTTTGATTCACGAAGATCAGTGGTTACCGACAAACTGTGAAAGAGCTGTAAGTATGTAATATTGTACTCACCGTGACGATTTTCAATCTGTCTCTTTCCGTCCTGCCTGGTAAATAGGTTGGGACTTTTATTTTGGTTTTGTCTTTTTCTGCGTTGTAGTTGTTTCCTTCTTAACCTTGTCATCTACGTAAGGTCAACTGTCCACTGTTTGGCTACTTGCGTAATAATAGACATTATTAAAGTTCCATTAGTAGCCCACAGTTAGTATAAGTAGCCAATATATGAGAAATAATGATAATATTAGAGATATGGGGATAATTTTGACCACCGACATGTTGAATCACAATATTTGCATTTGATATAAAGCCATGGAATATTAGACCGATTGTTTAATGCTCACTGGTTCTATGATTTTTTTTTTTCTCAAATGCCTCTAATAGCCCGTTCAGTGGTACATTATATGCCTTGTCGTTATATGCCCAATATGATGGCCGAAAATTCGAAATAAAGATCATGTCAAATCAAGACACGGAGGGAGAACACCCATCAAGAGTCATGAAGACTTGGTTGACTTCGAGATCCAGTAAGTCCATGTATCCTGTATCTTGGTACATGCCTGCTAAAAGTTACCAATGAACTGGGACTGGATTAAACGGAACAAAATCAGAACCAAGCCATGTCCTAAACGATCAAAATAATAAATATGTTCATAATGGAAAAAAATAAGAACACAGAAATTCAAGAAATCTAAAGTCAAAACAAACCGAAACATACATACTCACCGTCTTTGAAGGCCAGTCAGTAATAAATAACCGGGGCCGGATAGTTGGCGGGGGGAGGGAGGGGACAGGGCTACAGATTTGTGAGACATGGTTGACACAAATTGAATTTGATCAAGTTGTGAGTGTTACATCTCAAAGCTTTAGTATAGATCTACAAGTACATACATACTCGAGATGCATATTTTTAAAACAGTTTCACACACAAATAAATGATCTGACTCTCTTGGACTGAATTTGTTTCAAAGATTTTCTTCTTTCTCTCCTTCCTCTGGCTTAAACGACCACCCATCAAAATAAATGTAGAAACACTTGTTTCTATAAAGACTTAATTAGTTTCTGGTGATTGCAGTTTATTGGTACTTTACCGCTCATCTTAATGATCGGCAGATCTCGGGTTATCTCGTCTTATCTCGGGAGAGGTTACGGAAAATGGCGGGAACTGTCACTTCCGGCTGATAGGGTGGACATTGAGCAGAGACATTCAGTAGTTTGTCAGAGGCCAAACACGCCTCTACTTCTGACACTTACTGACTCATATTTACCCAGCTAAAAAGCATAGGGGGAACAAAAACAAATAAAAAACGACAGGCGTGCCCCGAACTCACGGTGTTTCAGTATTTGTCCCATTCAGAGTGCTTTAAGTTATATTGAAATGCTCAAAATCTGAACACGAAAGCATCAATAACATGCTTTATAATTTGTTTGAAAAATTTGTCACACTGTGACTGTCACGACCAAATTGCTTTCTTCTCAGCTGGAACGATCGGATGGATATTTTCCTCTGTATAGCAACGGAAAAACCTTCGATTTCTTTGGAGTTCAAAGCGAATCGACAATCAGTGCCTTCATTTGCAGCAATCGCCTATAATATTTAAATTTCAAACTGGCCAGTTTAAAGAATTATTCTGCATTCGGAAGAATGTTAATCGAACGGTTGCGGTCCAGCTGACTAGCACCCATAAGTGCCTAGTGTAAATGTGTTTTAAAGTTTTGGAGTAGCATAGAATCCCAGATCTAGACCAAGCGGAAGAAGCCATTGGCATTTGTTATCTGACCCATTAGTTCTGAGAGTCACCTATCTAGCTATCTTGCAGACCCGTACATACGGTGAATCCTCTTGTCTTAATCTTGGCCATAAAACTTAACGATGTATTGTTTCAACGAATGATCCATGTTCATCTTACATTCATGGCAATTAGAGGCGGATAAAGCCCGGTACTATCAGTAGGTCATGACCCCGGTACTTCATATTATTTACTGAGAGATAGGCTTCTGTGTTTTTGCTTTGTTTTATATCGTGTCCATAAACATTGCCATGGGAATTTTCAGCTAAAGTGGTAATCATTTTATTAACGTAGAATTTTGCTACAAACATAACCATAACCAGTAAAATGTAAATCAGTATATTTCTTCATGACCACCAGGAGAAAACTTGTCCATGCAATGAATACCCCCTCAAATCCCACTTTTATATAGCAAAACTGGAGTTTATGCCTTACTTTCTTATTTTTGTTCCAAAACTTAGATTGTGGGTACTCGTTAGAACCGCCTCGGCGAGTCGGTTTTATCGTGTACCCACAATCAATGTCTTGAGCAAAAAACAATATTGACATTTTCCATTTTTACAGCTGAAAAAAATCTTTGTATTGCATGGTGTCTAAAAAGTCGCACTGACAAAGAACACTAAGCAACACCTGTATATAGCACGCAATGCGATTAATGCTTTCTTCACCAACGAAGATTATAAACGTTACTCAGAATGCCTGTCTGGTTCTTGAATATTTACACCAGGAAAACATGTCCATGATATGAATACCCCCACCCATCCCTTCAACCCAATTTTTGTATAAAATAAAACTGAGGTATAAAAGCTTAAGTATTTTTGCTCTAAAACGTAGATTATGGGTACTCGGCATAGCGGTTCTTACGTGCACCCACAATTTATATTTGAGCAAAAATACTAAAAATAACATTTTTCCAGTGGAATTTTCAATTTTTAACACCTCTAAAAATTGTTGTATATTGCACGGACGTGTTTTCGAAATGAACGTATCTTAAAATTTTTTAACAAAAAGGAAATCTTTAAAAATTTAACAATTCATTGCCACAAAACAAAAGGTATAAAAATTTAACTTGAGCCAATACTAAAAATTTACTGTAAAATTTATCCCTTCCTTTAAGATCTTTAAATGCCTGTGAAAATGAATTAATATTTTAACTCATCAAAGATGAATTCTCCTTTGATCCGTAATGTAATAGTTTCTAGCTAACCACAAATAAACTTGCAAATAATTGAATTGTCACTACTGGGGTGATTATTTAAGTGGTTTCACTGAACGGTAATCATGCTAATAGGTGTGACGACACGGCTCCCACTCAGCTCTAGACTGATATACTGTTAGTGTTGGGGAATGATGGCTTGACATGGGCCTTTTTTTCTGGAATAACATCGGCTTTCAGAGCAAAAACACGGTGATTTTTATTGTGCCATATTTTGTAGCTACAAATTCTTCGAACTTGCATGTACGGTGAATAACTCAATGACAGACATATCCCTGTATCCTTTGATATTATTGCAGAATGTCGATTCTGATTATACCAATTCGACATTCAATCTACATGTATGCCTGTTTAGGGTATTGATTAAGAACACTAGTAATATACTTTTAATATTCGTTTTAATATCAATAACATATAAAAGTGAAAACGTAGAGCCAAAGGCTGACATATGGGGGAGCCACAGCATGTGATACTGTTTGCACAAATATTGAAAAAAAGCAAATAAATGACAGAGTGATGACGTGGTCCCGTAGCACAAAAATAATATAACCAACAAGAATGATTGTCTCCGAAGCACCTCAATATATATTACTGTATACTGTATTTTGTATATTGTATACCTCAATATATATTACTGTATATTTTATGTAATCTGTAGTCACGGGTAATCAAATGTGATGCAGGGAAATTTAAGGTATATACATGTATAATGTTGATTGTCGCTTTTGTAATGCTTTGACTTGCTCCAGTACGAAATATACAATATACAGAAAATTTTTTTTCAGCTAAATCTTATTTGGAATAATTTCGATATTTTGTATATGTATGCTCAAAACATTGATTATGGGTACACTCACAATCTATGTTTTGGAACAAAAAAAATGAGAAAATATATACGAGTATACCCCTATATACCACAGTTTAAAAGTGGGGTTTAAGGGGGTATACATTTCATGGACGTGTTTTCCTGATGCTGGTTTGGTAAAACTGTGTTCGCACATACATTGCTAGCTTTTACACATCCTTTGAAGATATAAGTTTGGACTCCTTGACAGTCCTATTTGAGATTCAGCACACTACAGTTCAATATGTAAAACAGGGGAACGCGGTGGCCTAGTGGTTAGTGCGTTAGATCAAATTGTATCGAGCTGTGTCCTTGAGTTAGCGGCACACAAGGAGCATATAACCAGAAGAGATTATATGCACCTGGGCACATTTATTCCCCCCAGCCCCCCTTCGTACAGGTTAATACCAAGGTAGCATTGGTTCCGTCTTGACATAACTGAAAAATGTTGACTTGGGTGGTAAACCTAACACAAGGCAAAAACAAACATATAATATAAATTTTGTAGATGTCACACGCTTGCGGAATAAAACAGCGGATGACAGTGCATGTACAATGTTCTTTAAAAATAATACATGTAATGTAATATGAAAACAATCGATTATGGCTTGTAAAAAAGTGTTAAATACAAAAATCAAAATACATTCATTCTGAAAATTAAAAAAAAAGTCCAAAAATATATACAAATAAATACTGTACATTATACATTCAAATATATATCTGGAATCATCAAGTATCGTTTGGTCCCATATGTGAGAATAGGGAGTTAGCCACATTGGCTCATGGTACATTTGACAATGTAAATAAGTCACATGATCTTGTTTTGGTGCTGATGGTGTTCATATTTTACAACCAATTCAAAGCTAAGATCATAATAAAGAATGGACATCCGAAAGACTTTAAAAAAAAACAAGGTTAGAACTCATGACCACCCGTTTATAAGGTTAGTGACATAACCACTGTGCCATTGGGACTTCTACTTAATGATTGAGACACGTTCACTCATGACTTAAGGGCGACGCATTGATCCCAATATTCTGGAATTCAAAATATGTTCTTATTTGACAAAATGGTCCAAAAATATATACAAATAAATACTATATACATTACAATATACAATGAAACAGATGCTGGCAAACAACTGATTTTGTAAAATGAGGTTTTGATTCAGTATTGTTCGCAAGTTTTTAAAACAATCTTCACGATTTCTTAAACTGAAAAATGGCAATGTTGGATGGAAGTATGGGTTTGATATGGTTTTGCTGGAAAATATACATGTATGAGGTAAATGCGAAAAAATGGTTTGTGTGAATATGGCACAACATTTTGCACTTAAAAATGACACCGTGAAAAACTATTGACATAAATGTACTAAATAACAACCTAACTGGGCAGCCCTACAACCTTTCATTCACGGTTAGAAATATAGTGACAGCGTGGAACTACTTTGCCAAACATTTGAGCCGCCCCGTGAGAAAACCAACAATGTGGTTTCCAAACAGGTCCGACACAAACCGGGCTGTACAAGCACAGAAAAGAGCTATAAGCTTGAAATTTCGAATTTAAGTAGAAGAGGAATTGTACTATCCGTGTAGCGAAAACAAAGGCGCTGATCAGCTTCGCAGTTACTGCGAAGCTGATCTGCGTCTTTGTTTTCGCATATGCAGATTGTTGGTTTTCCCATGAGGCGGCTCATTTATGTAGCGTATGTTACACAGTATCTTACAAACTTAAACGTTCATACTTCTTTTGCTCATTCTAAAGCACCAACCGCTATCATTTAACAGAATTCAACAATGACACACTGCAACCGATTGCACTTTTTTGCTGCAAATAAAAGAAAATCTCACACTTAGAAACGAGATATTTCAACTAATTAACTAGTTGTGTAAGTTTATGTACGTTACTGTGAACTAATCAACAGTTATGTCCGTTACTTCCTCTTGAGTCACGTGTGTAACAGTAGAGTGGGCTGGAATAACACAGAGTTGGCTACTAGATGGTGGACTGAGATGTCGGTTCAATGATACGATAGGCTGGCTTGACATCAACGTTGGGCTGTTACGTTCGTTACGTTGGTTCATTGATGCTACGGATAAATCTAACGTCGATGTTGGACTGTTACGTTGGTTCAGTGATACCACAGGTTGACTTAATGTCAATGTCGAATGACTGTGCTGTTTTCGAAGTGTTGAATGTTTTACTGGTAACCCATCGGCCGACTAGAACAGAATAAAGAAACGGACTTATTAAGTGGTTAGCATTATGTGTAAAAGGGAAAAGAATAAGTTTGATATTCAACATTACTATTATAAAATATAAAGCAGTAAAACATTTCTAGCATTTGTGTCATATTTCTTTCTTATGCGAGATTTACCAAATAAACACGCTATAAGCGTAATCTGCATACATGTCTTAGTTTTCCAGACGACTGAGAGGTGCAAAATAATTGCCACATACACAGTGCTTTGCGCATCAACTGTCCGAGATATGTTACACACGTTACATAAGCTGTATTTTCAATGTAGTGTCAAAGCCAACGTGTGTTACATACGTTACCTGCATATGTAATGTATTGTGCACCGCAAATGTCCGCGACATACAAAATGAACAAACATGTTATATACGTTACCTGCATATGTAATGTCTTGTGCACCGCCAGTGTCCGGGACTGACAGAATCCTTTCCCACATTCCGTGCATTTGAACGGCTTTTCCTTGGAATGGATGTATCTGAAAAAATATGATGTGCATAATAACGCAGTTAAAACCGAATAGCTGGCCTGGTATTAATTTTTTTGTATGTCGCCTACAAACTTGCTCTTGTGTTTGCATGTACATGTATAAACAAAACCTTTTTCACAGAAATAAATAGGTATTGGCGTCCTGATAAGCCAGATTGGCATCCTTGGGCAATTTAAGATGGCCACCAAAATCCAAGACGGCCGCCAATTATTTATAGATTTTCTTACATAATTATATTGATGAAATGTTGAAAAGATGGAATGCACACTGCTAAGAAAAAATGATGGCAGAGATGTAGACTTGAATCGTGCTGTAATTGGCAGTTGCAATCGAATCCAATCTTAGTGGACCGAAGTGCCTTGGCAACCATCAAGCGTCTACTAACCTATGATCTCTGAGATGATCTTGTCTTCTGAAGGCTTTCCCACAGATCTCACAGCTATACGGCCTCTCATCAGTATGTGTGCGCTCGTGGATCAGTAGATTGTAAGACTTCGTGAAGTGGCGGCCACAATATTTACAGATAAACTCTTTCTTCGTTCTGTAAACATATAAAAACATCATTCTGAATATAGATCAAATTATTCTACGTACGAATTATCTATTCACGGACTTTATATCTTTTGGGACGGGCTGGCGCAGTCGGTAGCGCATCGGGCTTTTGGCCGAGAGGTTCTGGTTCGATCTTGGTTATTGCTTATTCTTCACATATAAACGTTACATTACGAAAACATGCCCATGTTATACAAGAGATTTTTTCTGGTGTAAAAAAAATGAAAATTTTCAAAAGAAAAATGTTGATATTTTTAATTTTTTGCTAAAGGCGAAGCGATTCAAACGAGTACCCACAATCTATCATTTTGGAGCAAAAATAAGAAACAACAGGTATACCCCATAAAAGTGGGGTATAAGGGGGTATACATTACAGAACATGTTACCGTGATGTAAACGTTATATAGCATTTCAAGCGATGTCAAGTTGGGACAATGTGAACATGTACTTTCAAAATGCAATGAAAGTAATTAGGTTCACACGTTTTACCAGTCGGAGGCAGTAATCAGTAGGCAAAATACATTTTAATGTATTCACTGGCTTGAAATCAATTACTTTTGGAAATGACCCACGTTCAATTTGATAACATTTCGATAATCAATTCGAAATAGCAGTGGCTTGATTGAATGAGTAGCTAGCCACTGCAAATAGTTTTATAGGCCTCTGTTTTGAACAAATAATTGAAAGTGGGCAGCGTAAATATCAAATGTGAGATGTATACACCGTGGTAAAAAGCAGTGCAACAGAAATTCCCCCAATGCCATGACACGAATCCAGTTATCGAGATGGTCGGAAAAGAAATAAATTTTCAAAGATTTGAAATGAACGAATCGGCGTTACGAAACGGTCAAAACCGTCATTTTTTTGTGTATGTACTTTGCCTCCTCTGTTTTAAAGATTATTAGAAGTCTAAAGCTGGGTCGAAAGCTAGCTATACGGAGCGCGTACAGATGAATACGCTCACCGTTTAACATCAGATCCACAACACAATCAATGAGGAAAGTCGTTGAGCATTTTTAAAGCATAAGAAAGCGTTTTCGAATGGCGTTTGCTCGATTCGTGGTTGTGGAACGTAAGTGTGTGATGGTCTTACCTCGCAGGTCCTCGTCCCCGGGGTCTCTTGATTATGTCTGTAGGTTTGACACTGTGTATAGGTCGGAAACTGCTCGTGAGCGGGTTGTAGCTGAAACGGTAGTGAAACATTTTTATAACATTACCCTCAACAAAAATTGCATTTTAAATAAAATACTTGTTGAAACAACTGACTGTATATCTGTATGAAAAATGACGATTCTCGGCCAAGTCAGCTGTTCATTTTTGGTCACTGCTTTAAAAGGTAACAAGAGACTTTTGAATAGCACCAACCTTAATGTTCCTGTGTTGACCATCATGTGACTAAAGATCTGTGCGTCCTGATTGGCTGTCGACTGTGACGTCACGGAGTTCTCGTCCTCTGTGGCTGCCTTCGCGAGATTTGCAAAATCAAACCGAGGCTTTGGTGACGATGCTGTCGTTGTTGTTTCTGCAACAAAATACGCGAAATGTGATCACTGATGAGAAACAGAGATTTCATTTACTTCCAGAGCATCACATGGAATACGAATAACATTTTAGAAATCGCCCTCAGTATTACAATGAAAATACAAAGCCCGAGAAACTATGACTATGGGCTTAAAGGGGCGTGGCCAAAATTCTATCTTACAGCGTGTTTTTACACCCTGAAACTCATAAAAAATCTTTCCCGAAAAGAATAATTAAAACGTGTTATTCCTGATATGATTAAAACGTGCTATTCCTATAGAAATGTCATAGTCATACAGAAATCAAGTACCTTTATTTCGGTTCGGTGTCATGGACAAATCCAATGAGCCCTGTGGGGAGATCGCTGGATCAGAATAGATTCCACTGTCACGTGACGGAGGTGATTGTCTCGTGCTCTGTGACGTCATCCGCAACATGGACGCCATGATGTTCTGTGACGCTGCACTGGCAAGTAAACTGTTGTAATAACTCCAATGGCTAAGATTCAGCGTATTTACGTCCATTGCACAAGTAGGGTAAGTTGAGAGGTACGGAACTTTGTAGGTCAAATCTACGCCCGTGGTTGGTTGTGTGTATATCGAGAGAGGTAGCCCGGTAGTCATTGTATGGCGGTCGTCTGCTTCTGCCCCGCAAATTTTATCTTCCGTTTGGTCAATATCTGAAAAATAGAATGCAAATAAAATCAAATACATTGTGTAAAATAGTCGACTTATCCATAAACGATTCAGATCGTTCACAACAAAACAATTTTGGAACAAAATAGGCGCACAATACGAACGGTGGCTGGGTAAAATATGGGTCTATGCAACCAAAATGTCAGGATAAACTATGTCACTGTGCTACTGACCTACTACTTCCTGTTTCACAAAATAAACACGCATTGCTTTGATAGAAAATTGTTTTGACTCTAGGATGGTTCCATAGCGTTAAATGTCATGATTTTTATGACAAGAGCAAAGGTTACGTGTCAAATATGGCTACATGATGGTATGCATACATGTACCATCCTATGCCTTCCTACTATCGTCTTGTACCCATAGTATAAACCAATGACATTCAAAACATTAAACAAACAATGCTTTGGTCGTCAGCATACTGTCTTGTAACTTTGCCCGAGAAACAAAACAAAACAAAACAAAAAAAAAAAAATAAAAAAAAAAAAATAATAATAATAATAAGAAGAAGAAGAAGAAGAAGAAGAGGAAGAAGAAGAAGAGGAATAAGAAGAAGGACAATAACAATAATAATAATAATAATGAAGAAAAAAAAACACGAACTTTAAGATAATTGTTTTAAGAAAATAGCCTTTGATGAATCAATGTTACCTTTCTGTGTGGTTTTACCCTTTAAACCTCACCCGTGAAACGGGGCTATGCAGGTGTATAACTATTTCCTTTTTTATTTGCTTCAAAACATAGATTGTGGGTACTCATTAGAACCGCCCTGCCGAGGCGGTTCTAACGTGTACCCAAAATCTATGTTTTGAGGAAATATATTACTGTCTAAAATCTTGCCTCTGATAATGGTTTTTCGCAGAAAATTTTTGTATGGGGGACGACAGAAAAATTATTTTCATGTCAAAATCTTGATCTTAGTTTGTCCTAATAGGTACTGCAAAAACTTTGAAAATCGGTGAATAAATAAACCTTTTATGGCCAAAATGAATTTTGCATAGGGATTTTGCATTGGCAAGGGAGATAATCGATGATCATGAAAATGCATATTTTTCGAGAATTTTTACCTGATCACTGAAGATTTTGTCTCAGGTGTGTCATTTGTGTCAATTTATAATAATTTTGAGCAATCATGATTAAATAGTTAGAATTCAAAATTTTTGCGGGAAAATATTTACTTCCCTTCCATGAGATTTTTGTACAGGAAATCCCTATACAAAAATGTTTTTGACCATAAGTTTTTTATTTGTCAACCGATTTTCAAAATTTTTGCTGCACAATTTGCGACAAACTAGATGCTTAATTGTGCCAAGAAAATATTTCTTCTATATTTGAACAGTTGTAAAATATCTGCGAAAAACCATTATCACACACTACGAAACAGACTTTAAAATATTTTTTTTTTTCAAATGAAATTTTCAATTTTTACGGCTGAAAAGGTCTCTGTATATTGCATGGGCTACTTTTCGTAATGTAAGCTACAAAGATTTAAAAAAAAATACCAAGCGATGCGATTTTGTGAATGAATCAGTAAATGAAGAGACAATGAATAACATCGTGTCCTTCAACACATTTTACCAACAGGAGCGAAATTATTTATGAAACAAAGGATAAAAGGTTAAATAAACAGTTTGACGTTTTCTGCGTTTTGGCAAAATTGGCATTTATATCCCACTCATTGACAACTCATCCATGGTACGATTGAAAAATTAAGTTATGCAACGAAAACATTTTTTTTTTTTCTTCTTTTCAGAAGGCCCTGGTCCTTCTGCTCAAACAAAAAAGCATGCCTTGGAAAGAAAAAAAGAAATTGGTCTGTTATCCAATTGCCTCTGTATATCGTATTATCAAAAGTGAAAGTTGTCAACCTGTATATCTAATAAGTTCCATTTGCTTTCGTTGCCATGTTTAACGCGTATTGATTCATTATTTACAAAATCCTCAGAAGGTCTGAGCCTACACAGGAAAAGTGGTTCAAGTCAAACCATACATACACATATAAACCATAGTTTACTTGCAAGCACATTTCGAGCGCCATGATATCCTAATTTGGGAAGTCCCATAAAACTGAGCCAACGTCCCGACATGAAATGACCATTGTTGACTGGGGGCGGGGAGCGACAAATCAAACAAACTAACAAAAATTAATATCATCCACTGATCGGCCGCTTCTACGACCGTATGGATCTTTCTCCGTGAGAGAAAAAAACTGAAGATGGGCTTTTGAAGTATCTCCTCTCATTACGTTATAATCACTTATCATACAGACCACAATAAAGTTGATTGTTTTATCACAATTAATTTCAAGCAACTTTTGAAGTGTCCATTGAGCTAATATTACTAACAACCGGCTGCAGATATAATCATCTTTATGTGCGCACTTACAAGCAATTAGTGTATTCCCAACTACTTCAAAAACCGCGCAACTCATATATCACGGGTTTTCGCGTCAGGAATTTATTATAATTATATTGAAAGAACTGTTTGCTACAAAGTTTCGCATAAAGTATCGTTTTAATTTTCATTAACCTGCTTATTTATTTATTTATTTATTTATTTATTTATTTATTTTTTAATTTATTTATTCATCTATTTTTTACACTCTCAGTCTAGTATAAGAAATCTTTTCTTTCCGAGTAAATGTTCCAGAGGGAATATATTTTAGAGTCAATATAAACACTTGGACCATCGATGTTGTTACCACGTATTCATGCAAATTGCACAACATTCGTATAAGGAAGAGTCGCTCATATATGAAAGTTTTTAATGTACATGTATATTATGCTTTCTGTGAGGTGAGACTTTAATAAACTATTTGTATTTGTATGTATTTGTATTCATATAAGGAAGATAGATACTTATATTCACGGCATACATAAAATTAATGTCGGCATTAAACCCGTAGTTGCACAATTACTGCAGAACAAAATTTTTATTTATACATATGGGCAAAATTATTAACTTTAAAACTATATGTGCGTTTGAGAAAATCTATTTACTACTAAATGATACACCGAAAATTCAATTGCGTCCGGCATGCATGCATTTCAGCCAATTTTACATATATTGTAACATAAAAATTATAATACAATTTATGAGCAGTTATATGTTTTATTAAGGACTCGGGGAAGAAACTATTTTCTTGAAATTACGAGATGTTTGATATTCTCTGGCCTTTCGTATATAAGAAAAAATATTCTGTGTCTACTTTGTCTATTAACATAAATAAATAAAGAAATAAAAATAAATATTGTTTTTATTTCTAAGCTGACCAATTTAGATGAGTTTTCAGATGGTTCAGATGAATTGCAGCTAAATAGAAAATAAATTTTTCACTGCTTTTTTGTCAAAATATCATCGCAATTATTAATTATGTACAGTCACCGTTATTTTAAAAACCCAACATCCATGATAACTATTTACCTGGGTCGATTTTTCAATTTATCCTACTGTCACATATCAACATGGTTACTTACTTTGAAAATTTCCGCCTCCAAATAATATGTTTCAAAACTCAGGAAATATTCCAAATTCACTAACATATAAAATATGTCTTCATCAACAATTAGGAACTATTTGTTAGTAACCACCTGTTATTCTTGGTAAACGAAAGCATTGCCTGTGATTGGTAGCGACCGCACCACTTTATCAGCTCGCTGATATCCTTGCTCCTATGAAAAATTAGTCCGACCACTACAAAAGTCGAAAAAGTTCCATGTGTTAAAATTAAAACAAGTCATTGGAAATACGCAAATGCAATGAAAACTGCGTAAAAGTAAAAACTTTGCTAATCACATGAATTCACTGCAGACACTCAGATAAAATATGAGTAACATGTAGGCAACATCATGCCGGCAGTTACATGCATGTGAGCCTTTTCTCTAGTTCAGACTCGGTTTTATCGTTTTCTGTCACTTTCGATTTGTTTATTTGGCGTTAATTATGACTTAAAAACAAAAGCAGCTAAATACTAGTCGCGAAACCGGAGACAAGACCCTACTGAAGGGAGTATAGGTCAGCTTTATCAGAGGGGTGTGTTAGAAAGGAATTTAATTTAGCTGCAAATTGAAATTCCGAATAAATTCATGCGAATGTCACAGCATTTTTGCCATGTTTTGTGTATGTGCTGTATGTGATACATTACAATTACATATCATATTACAAGAAAGAAAGAAAGAAAAAAAGAAGGACTTTAAAAATCTTGTTAGATTTTGTGTCCTCTGAAAGGATAGAGGTAAAAAGATGTTTTATTCAATTCAAACTTTACTGTTAAGTTCAATTTACCGAGAGTCCAATAAAAATTTGATACATCGCAGTGAAAACAGCTTCGTGGGCCGTTGATGTGCCTTTTTATCCATGTGAAATATGGCAAAATTTATGCGCGTGACGTAATTTAACGAAGTAACCCCAGAACCGCAGCACCTGCAACTTTTCTCTACCTGACCACGGGTGTTCTTTCATCCCCTTAATTATCAATTCAATGGGATTTAAATTTAAAACAAATTATTGCTTATTGAGGGTGATTAGTATTCTGCCTTCATGCGCGGTGAATCAGAAAGGTAGATCAAATGGTTTGTCACCCAAAATGGTGGCCATCAAAGTACTAAGGTTGCAACGGATATTGCTCCGCGAATAAAATTAGTACCGTATTAGCCGGTGGGATCCCTCGGGAGCACTAAACGATTATATTTTATCTCGAATCATTAAATGCCCTGAAATTTTCGCTACATTGCGAATACTAATGTGATAGCTAATACCGTTCGAATGATAGAGCTGGGTGTTAATTACATGGTTAAATTATAATAGTCATGTCGTAGATTAGCTTAGCTTTGTGGAACCTTCGGGTGTTCATTTCAACTGAATCACTACGACAAAATGGAAAAATATGTTTCCGGTAACTTCATCCTATCATTACCCCTTTACAATTTTCTTTCTGATAGACTGCTCATATTTTACTCAGATCAAAACGCGACTTTACCAAAGGCAAATCAAAACGACCCGGCACATCACCGCATCAAGGCGCTGAACAAACGTAGGATTTCGATTAGCCCCGGAAGTGTATGTTTGTTCAGTTCCAGAATGTGTATCAACAACAACAACATGATGGTGGTAATAAAAATAACAACAATAATAATAATAATGAATGTTTTCTGTTCAACATGTTCAAATTTGTTTGCTAGGTACTATGTGACATACATGTAGATGCGTGAACAAACATGTATCAAAACTGTTTCTTGCCAGATTTACGCAATGCATGCATACTTACAAAACGGTGCCATGAAATCATAGCATCAGGAAAACATGTTCGTGCTATATATACCGCGTTTTATCCCACTTTTATATTGTGAAAATGGGGTTTACTGGGGTGAGCATTGGTCTTAGTTTTGCTCCAAAACAGAATGTGGGTACTCTTAAGATGCGTATTAATTAGCGAGACGGACGGTTTTAACGTTTACCTACAATCAATGTTATGACCAAATATATGAAAGATATTATTTTTTTTAATGAAATCTTCATTTTTACAGCTAAAATATTCCTGTTTATTGCATGGGCATGTTTTCGTAATGGTTCTTTGTTACCTGACAAAGCAAAAATGTTTCTATCATTACCTGGTGAAGAACAATCCCGTTTTCTGACACCGTCACGTCTGGCTAACAGGAAAGCTTTTGGCATGCTATGTCAAAACTGTTCACTGTCCTTCAAAATCTCCAGCAATACTGTGTCTTTTTGCCGGTTAACTCTGTGTCAAAATATGTCGATATCCTTTGAAATGTCCCAGGAATAAGTTATTGTTTTGTGCTCCTCTTAAGTAAGCATTTAAGTAAGTGAAATATTTTTTAATGTTGAAATCTTGTTATTAGACACTTATTTCAATCGTCAGAACTTCTTTTAATTACAAGTATTCGTTTTGCGTATCCAGAGATAATATTAACTAATCCTTAGGTTTTATGTTTTTGTTCTTTTAAAAACCCAGTAAAACTCATGTGAATGCTATTCCCGGCGTTGTCGAATCCCAGAAAACGTACAACATGTATTTCCTAATTAGTTTTTAACTGCGAATATTACAACAATCATTGTCTCGTGAATTTAAGCGACTTTTTCCGTTTTGTTAAGCGTTTCTGAAGATGCTTGTATCTCGAGACTTCCGATTGTTTTGGGATTTTTTTCTTCAAAGTCCACTTAAACACTTAAACTATCATTATCAGTGTCTACTGAGGATTCTATTTTCGAATTCACTTTTCAAAATGTATCTGTCTGCAATTTTAAAGACAAAAATGCCGTTTCAAGCCAATTAAAATATTCCTAAAGCTTCAAAGATAGTCTACTATCTACTAATTGTCCGCTACTTTTTATAATAGACTTAAATTTATCTAACAATACTTCTTGATTATAATTATCTTTTCCTAGAATATTTTAATCATCTTTTTTCCTTCTTTCATCATCCCGTATCTATAGTGAGGAAAGTGGTTCCTTATCACTAATGTCTTCTACTTTCGTTTCATTTATCGAACTGACGACCGATTGACAGTTGCGATCTGTTTTAAACCCTGCCCGACTGTAGGAGGCGCGGCTCGAGAGGGAATTAGTACCAATAATTAGATTGTTGAGAGATTTCGGGCCCATATCTATTTACAAAGCCACGAGTCAATTTACAATTGTTTGCCAATACGATAGAGGGAAATTTATTTACTTTTACAACTTTTAAGTACTTGACTAAATGACTCAGAATACAGTATAAATCTCTCTTCTTACTTTAAGCTTTGTATATCCGCATAATAGGTATTATAAAGACAAATAAATGATAGTAATATTATGATCTTCCGTTAATTCAAGAGTGTCTGTGGTCCCTCAAAAGGCTACAAGAAGATGCTTCAATAACTGAGTGACCATCTTTAGGGAAATGTCTTCACACTCAGCTTACGATCAGAATTTGATGGTCAATTTGTTCTTCGGCCACCTGGGTTTTGTGATTTGACTTCTACTTCTGATTGCACCAGTTCCTGATCATTTCTTACGAATTCATTCATACCTACTCGTCCGGCAAGTGGTACGTAAAATGTCATTGCTTCCTTTCTATTTATGACAAGGACAGGAGGAAAGAACTGAACTTTTTTTAGTTAACTATTCATCTATTCACCTCAGGCTACAAACAGATAGTTAAAGAGAAAAAAAAGACACACACAACATGCAGAGTTATGAAACATTCCCTTGCTACCATCAACATAATTATATTACGTGTACGTTTCATTTATAATAACATTTGCCATGCTTTCTTCGTAAAATCTAGAACACGGTAACGACTATATAATTATAGTCTCAATCGGGGCGAGAATGGCGGTCCTTTTAGCATTTCCTGACCGTTATGAGGC
Source organism: Rugalucina vietnamica (assembly GCA_964017185.1). NCBI lineage: Eukaryota > Metazoa > Mollusca > Bivalvia > Lucinida > Lucinidae > Rugalucina > Rugalucina vietnamica. The sequence continues at coordinate 310,450 of OZ024882.1, forward strand.
AGTTTTGTTGCGATTTATCTTTGTGCACTCTCTGTTTATTTTGACTATCTTTTGTGCTCGTCACTTCTGTTTCTGTTGATCTTAGTTGGATGGCTACCTCGCTGGTAAAGAGCTAGTCATTGCATCTTGCTCATAATGCGTGTGGTTACATTACGAAAACTTGCCCATGCAATATACAGAGATTTTTTGAGCTTTAAAATGAAAAAAAAAAATCAGCTGTTTTTTTTTTTTATTATTATTATTATTTTTTATATTTTTCTTATTTTGAGCAACATAGATTGCGGGTACACGTTAGAACCGCCTCGCCGAGGCGGTTCTAACAAGTACCCACAATCTATGTTTTTGAGCAAAAATAAGAAAAAATAGGTATACCCCTGCAAACCCCAGTTTTTTTCTATATAAAAGTGGGGTTCAATTGGGTATACATTTCACGGACATGTTTTCCTGATGAAAGGTTTGTTACTTTTTGTTTTCTTCTTTCTTATTTGCCTAGTGTCTTTGGGTAGGAATTTTACATTCAGTTGTACCAATTACTCCTGTGTCCTCTAATACTTTTTGCATGCGGAAAAGCAAAAGCAACCCCATATGTCAATAATACATTTCAAGAAATTTTTGGTCTATCGCTTTGTTACACTCATTTCGGTGATTTTTACATAAATAAAATTTCAGTATAAGTATTTTATTTGGTCACTACTGATACCTTGTAAACAGACAATATAATAAACTGCAACAATAGACCTTCCTTTGAAAGAAAATTAGATTTGGTCTTTTAATCCATTTCGATTAACATAAAACAAGTTATGGCTTTCGGAAACACCCACTTTCCTTTGATTCAGAATATACAAGTAAATTCAATAGGTCTAGAGACACTGCTAAATGAGCGAATTACTGATTTATTTGTGGAGGAAGGTGCAAACTAAAAGATGAAGTCATCGGGGTTTGCTGGTGCGTCAACGGAAAACACTGAGCAACGCAACTTTCTTCGTTTGGTTTAAACACTAGTTTATTAATAAATTCACATATAGCAATAATGACATCAATAAAGCAAAGGATCAGAAAACAAGCTTCAAGGAAGCTTATATGAATCTTCTCCTAATCGTTTTCTTGTGAATAAAAATAAAACTTGCTTTCATTTGTGATATTGACGAGGAAGGAGATGAGGCCATTCATATCACGGTGTCGGCTATAGATGAAACCCATATCAGTGACCCTCTTCAACTGCCAAAATGAACATGGGAAAAATAGTGTCAAAATCTGTCAGGACACAAGACAACATAAAGACACGTTTTTAAACAGAGCATATTTTCTGATTCCTCAAAATACTCCCACTGATAGGAAAATATGTTGTTTGTTGGTTGGTTGATTTGGGGGTTTAACGTCACAGCAACAGCTAAGGTCATATGGAGATGGGACCTCGGTTTCTGTCTCATTCGACAAGAGAAACCGAACCTGCGACCCATGAATATACAATTGACAAGACAAGACACACGGCAAGAGACATAACCACTGCGCCATGGAGGCTTCTATATTATCTGAATGTTACTGTGACACTAAACGACGCTAGATGCAAACAGGTACAAGTTGAAACAAGTCAAGTTTAGTGGGCCCATACTGTCTGCTCATTTCTTGTACCTTTTAATCTTGATAAATAACGCGATTATTAACGACGACATAAATATTGAAACAATGCTTGTTTAAAAGTGAAGTTTAATGTAACGTTATATTGATACAGGGTCTAATACTAGCTTGTGACATCTTAAGAAGTGTTCAATAGTAGATCAAACAGATTCCAGGGGAAAGGTCAACAATCGTTGGCACCAAGAGGGACCAATCTTGAAGAAACCTAGTTATAAGCGAGTGGGGCTCCATAAAGTCCACGTCATACATAAGTGAAAATCTCTCAACGTAGACTTGCGTTTAATTGCGAGAACTATTATTGTTTCGTTTGAATTATTACTTTATGTCCCAGTCAACAGCTATGATCATGTCGGGGTGTTAGCTGTTGAAAGGGGCACGAAGCAATGAATCAAACAAATGATATAAAACGCGTGTCTACGCAAGTCTACGCCGAAGGATTCTAACTTGTAAAACACTGGCAATCTTCGCATAATCATCCTTTTATGCAGATCATAGTTAAGGTGCTCAATTTTTAACGACAATGAAAAGCAACATGACTACCTCTTTCTCAGCGAGAAAGTCCTCCGACTACCGTCAACAAAAACAAAGATGGTCAAGATGACGTGTATAAGAGAGAGACAGACAAAATAAAACAAGGGCGACCTGGTGGGAATATGGACCACCGCCCATTGGGGCCTAAAGAAATAGATGGGTTGCTTGTGCCTCAAGGCAAAGCTTTTACGCTACTGACTGACCATATGATTACTGGTTAACCGCTCAGGTCTGAGTTTGCCTATGGATAACCATCTATACATATAAGCATTACTGGCCTTGTTGGGTGGGTATATTTGAAGCATTTTGGGGTGTAATGACATCCTAATTTTTCGTTCGGGTGGAAGACCCACGGCCCCACATGACCATAGCTGTTGACTGGGACGATAAGCATCCACAAAGGAAAATAAACACAACACATTAAACAATGTACATATAATTTTCCCAGAAAGTGAACAGTGAAATCTCCAGTGTAGTGTTACCACCGTCTTTAGGTATCAAGTGTTTGCCTCCCACGGCTATTGGAACGATTGCTCTGAAGATTATCCTCCCGTCTGTAAACGAACGAGTGTCATAGGATGTAAGCTGTCCACAAGACATAACCTCTTTTCCAGTGCACAGCACAGCAAGTATATACAAACCGAGATATTGCCTTATTTTACTTATCAAACTCATAGAATGTTTTCAAAACAACATCGATCACCACGCTTACCAACAACAACAACAACAACAACAACAACAAAAAAAAAAAAAAAAAAAAAAAAAAAAAACGTTTTAGCCATTGTGAAAATGATCAAACAGCAGTGCTAGTTACGACAAATCACTGATATTGTATAGTGTGTTAATTGTTAGCTCGACTGCACGAAGTGCATAGAGCTATTGCAGTCACCCTCCCGTTCCCGTGCGTGTGCGCGTTCCCGTGCGCGTCACACTTGCATTAAAGTTTTCTAGAAGTCCATATCTTGTCAACGACTCATCAGAAAGCATTCATACTTGGACCATAGATACCCTGTAGTGTAAGCTTTCATTCCATGGCATCGAGCCCCTGGGTCCAGGCCAGGGGGTGGGGCTGGAGGTTAAAATCTAGAACACCTTCAAAAATGGCAATTCTTGTGTTAAAATTTTCTAGAAGTCCAAAAAAAAAAAAAATATATATATATATATATATATATATATATATATATATATATATATATATATATATATATATATATATATATATATATATATATATATATATATATATATATATATATATCTTGACAACCACACATCAGAAAGCATTGATATTTGGGCCATTGACATTCCATGGCATCAGATCCCTGGGCCAGGGGGTGGGACTAGAGGTTAAAATCTAGAACACCATTAATAATATTGGCTTTTCTGTGATATAGTATTCTAGAAGTCTATATCTTGAAAACCTTTTATCAGAGGGCTTTAATACTCGGACCATAGGTACCCTGTAGGGTTGAGTTTAATTTCATGGCATCGGATCTCTGGGTCCATGCCTGGGGGGTGGGGCTAGAGGTTAAAAACTAGAACACTGTAAAATAGATGTACTGTTGTGTTACTTTTACAAAGAGTCTATATCTTGACAACAACTTATTATAAAGCATTCATACTTCATACACTCTAGGTTCATGACATCGGACCTCTGGGTCGGAGTCAGGGGGCGGGGCTAGAGGTCAAAATCTAGAACTCCCTGATTTTTTTTCTTTTTATTTCTTAATAGAAACACTTTAGGAAGATGGCTGGTCGTTCATCTTTTGACTTTGTGACACTGACTTTTGTGTATTGACGGTAAGGGTCGGTTGACCTACTTTCCATGGTTCAGTGATTTTGCCTTATATCTTGACACTCAAATAGTATATTTTCTTACTTCTTTCCGATTATGAGTGAGTACGACCAGGCCTTTGACCCCAATATACTTATAGGTCACTGTGACCTAATTTCACGGTTCAGTGATTTTGCCTTATATCTTGACACTCAATTAGTATATTTTCATACTTTTTTTCAGATTATGAGTGAGTATGACCAGACCTTTGACCCCAATATACTTATAGGTCACTGTGACCTAATTTTACGGTTCAGCGACTTTGCCTTATATCTCGGTACTCAAATTGTTTATGAACAAACTTCTTTCAAAGTATGTTTGCGTATGACCAGACCTTTGACCCTGAAGTAGTCCTAGGTCATTATGACCTAATTTCACGGTTGAGTGATTTTTGCCTTATATCTCGGCACTCAATTTGTATATGAACGTACTGTTTTCACGATATGTTTGCGTATGTCAAGACCTTTGACCCTGAAGTATTCCTAGGTCACTGTGACCTAATTTCACGGTTCGGTGATTTTGCCTTGTATCTCGGCACTCAGTTGGTATTTTCCTACTTCTTTCAGATTATGAATGAGTATGACCAGACCTTTAACCCAAACATACTTATAGGTCACTATGACCTTATTTCATGGTTCAGTGATTTTGCCTTATATCTTGGCACTCAAGTGGTTTATGAACAAACTTCTTTCACACTATGTTTGCGTATGACAGGACCTTTGACACTAAAGTAGTCCTAGGTCAACATGACCTAATTTCACGGTTCAGTGATTTTCCCTTATATATCGGCACTCAATTGGTATATGAACATCTTTCACGATATGTTTGCGTATGACAAGACCTTTGACCGTAAATTATTCCTTGGTCACTGTGACATAATTTCGTGGTTCAGTGATTTTGCCTTATATCTCGACACTCAGCTGGTATTTTTTCATACTCCTTTCTGATTATGAATGAGTATGACCGGACCTTTAACCCAAACATACTTATAGGTCGCTATGACCTAATTTCATGGTTCAGTGAGTTTGCTTTATATCTCAACACTGAATGAGTATATGATCATATTTCTTTCACATTATGAGTAAGTATCACTAGACCTTTGACCCTGAAATACTTATAGGTCAGTGTGACCATATTTCATGGTTCAGTGATTTTTGCCTTGTATCTTGGCACTCAGTCGGTATATGAACACACTCTTTCACAATATGAGTGAGACCTTTAAATCTTAGGTAGTTATAGTTTTAACTTTCATGGTTCAGTGATTTTGCCTTATTGCATCAAGGCAAAAAGATGTATGAGCATAATGCTTTGGGTTACTGGTCGGGTTTGGCCTTATGTTTGACAAAGGTCAGAAGCAGTCGAGCACGCTGTCCTGCGACAGCTCTTATTTTATGTGTTGTTCATTTAATCGCAGCCAATTTCGGGAATAAATATTATCATTTGTAAATGCACAGACGACAGGAACCCTAATATATGAGCAATACATAATTAAGGTAAAAAATGACCAATTCCATCCTCGAAATCAACAGTAAAGTTGTAATAAAAAGAGTGTTAATTAGGATAAAGTTGTAATTTGGTGCGACAATAAAAACTTCAATCAAGTGATTCTGACATTGATGTATGTTCAACATAAGATACACAGATAACCTACAAGAAGTTCAAGCATCCGTACCTAAACGGTGCCAATGTCATAGAGAATGCTTATTGGCTTGCAAGCCCTGCAATACAATGCAATATATGCTTGCAAACTCTTGCAAGAGGTTGGGAAATGACCACTTTGAAAAAAAGAAAATAAAAAAAAAAATAAAAAAAAGGTTTTATTTTCTGTAATTTCGTTGTTTGCCTCCTGCTCCTGGCTCCGGCATATGAACTCGATGAACCGTTACCGCCGGTAGCTGGAATTTTCGGAAATTATCGTTTAATCGCATATGTTAAATATACATTAATGTCAAAATATACTGATGTTTTTATTGTTGATATACATGATGAATTAGCATAAATTCACACCTCTTAAATGAGGTTGAATCTGTCTATCAAAGCACAGGCGCTCGACGACTGGGTCATTTTTTTTATTTTATTTATTTATTTTATTTTTAAAGTTTCTCGATTTCGGGGTTTCATCGTGAACTAATGATTCAATATTGCGGTATTTTTTTCATTGCATCCTGCACCATTTCCGTCAAAATTTGTTCTTATATATATACTCTCCTAGGACATTTGCAGGGCAAGTTGTCTAAAAGGTACAAGTAGCAACGATCAGGAAAAGACGCAATTAGAAAGAGATTCCCTCTCCAAAAACACTATATATAAAATTACTGGCGGGCTTAAATCGATTTTACAGGTACCTAACCTCAGCCTCAGCTTCTGCAGTGGTTCACAACATTTAATTAGTTGTTCGGTCCACGTCGTGAATCTCTAACTAGCCGATGAATCATCAAGAACAAATCAATATATAACCACCCTGATGAGTCAAAAACGAGCAATCAGCTCAAAGTGGCTCCAGTGAATTTTCTTAAAACGCACAAATGTTCATACATGTACGTGGTGGTTCATTGTACATATCTGGTGAAGATATCAACGAGTCAAATTTCACTAACTTCAGAGGACGAAATAATTTACTTAATTGGCTGCATTTAGATTAAGAATGGATACAAATTGTCTTATCACGCCGGTATCATCATACAGCAGATTATTCAGGTCTCCTATGCAGAAATCATTGATGGTCATTGTTGTCGTTTATTGTCGTTTGGAAAAGTGGAATTTCGAATAAAGCCCTACGTACAGAGTTAGCTATACGTAGTATAAGGGAAAATGACGCGACCGTTCATAATTTCAGTGCAGGTCAGCCACAGAACAACAGACTCAACTGAATCCTATCTGAATATAAACCATAAGACCCACCTGTGCAACACAAGTCGTACATCAATATAACTTCATCGCAGACCTAGGTAGTGGCTGAAATCCGTTTTTTTTTTTCAGTGGAATCAGTTCTCCTGAAATGACCTCGTGAGATGGTTTGAAGAGAAAATGACCGCATCTGAACAGAACAATGTGGTTACGTTTACATGTAGCAACCTAACATCCAATTCACCCGTGTTATACATCAATACATGTTACAACGACAAACAAGAATGAGGTTGGTAAAACTAAAGAAAACGAAAGTTAATAAAAATTTAAACTGATATCCTTTAAGGGCAGTGAACATATGAATGAGAAAGAGGTGGGTCAAACCGAGGTTTCGGCTACTCAAGCCTCATCAGTGACCCTTTACATTTGGCAATACGGAGCCAAAGAGAATTTAAATAGTGTGGTTTGTTTTATGCAAGTGGATATGTTGTACTAGCCATTTTAAAATTAGCTTATGGTTTATATTGTATTTTAAGCCAAAGTGCTGGTAGTGCTTTCACAATACTAAAAAATTTCGTATATAAAGAAGTAAGTAATTATTACAATGTATATTTGTATACATTTCATATGTCTGAAAGATAAGACTTTTGTTCAATATAAATTACCATATAATACTACCAAATCTTTATTTACAAAACATTATATATTCATTGACAAGGAAGCTACATGTAATGTCCATGCGCAAACGAAAGATAAAATGCAACCACCAAAACACTCTGCTGCACAATCAAGAATGGGCACAACCAATCACGAAATTGACAGAAGACATTAAACCCGATGAAATAGTAATTTCAACAGGGTGGCCACTCCGGGATCCGGGCATATGAAAAGTAAATTTGGAAAAAAAACAAAACATTCTGGACCTTTATTTTCTAAATTACCAGATACGAAAGACACAGATGACGTTGACAATTACTGTTTTGGTGGCTGTGTAACCTCAAATTGAATGATCATAAGTTAAAGGATGTGTGAGAAAGGTTTGAAAAAACAAACTGTGTCTAACGTGTTTTGTACGTGTATAAGATATATTATTTTCAATTTGCAAACAGTATATATTTGTAGTATGTTACATGTACAAGATCAGTAGTGTACAGTCAAATTGTTTGCTCAGCTTCCACAGTAATACGATCAATTACGAAAACTTGTCCATGCAAAACACAGTAATGTTTTCATTTCTGAAAAAATGATTATTTTCCGTTGAAAATGTTGATATATTTCTTATGTGTGTTCAAAAAACCATCTCTGTTTTGAGCTAAGATAAGTAAAAAGGTCTACTATATACAAGTGGGGTATAAGGGGGTAAACGTTACATGGACATGTTTTCCTGATGGGCGGGACAGTGCCCCTATAAGATATCTCTGTTAATTGCTTAAGACAACATTCTATTTGAACAATGTATTAAAAGACAACAATTTGAGTGCGGATCACAAAACCGAAGTACTGTATTAACAGCTCGGCGGTTATAGACAAATAACTAAATCTTTTGGCAAACATAATCGGCGACCTTATCTCATTGAAAACGCATTTGATTTTCATATGTCTGGATAGTCATAGCTACTGATCACTATTTTCGGCATGTTTTCTCAGCTCATTGACTCCTCACTGCCCCTTTGCTGAGTGAACCGACTACCAGCATTTCCTGGCTACAAGACGAGGACACCTGAAGTGGTCTGATCCAAGGTCTGTTGAACGGGATTGCCCAAGGATTGCCCATCTTCAAACACGCTGTGTCAGGCCTAGGAGAGTGTTTACTTCGTGAACTAAAGAGGCACCATTTCCGACCGCGTACCTATAATCTATGTTTAGATTATGTGGTGGTTCTTATTGTTTTATGTCTTGATGTTTAATGTTTTGTGCTGTTGGCGCCTTATGTATGTTATTATTATTTTTAGGTAATTGAGCGGCCATCTATTGGGAAAATAGCTGCTCATTCGGCTTAAGATATGTTTTCATGGTATAAGTACCTGGTTGTTAATTTAGTTTTTTCCTACCTCGGTTTTTGGAGTGGGAATCTTTTTTCTGATTGCGCCATTTCCTGATCGTCGCCTACTTGTACCTTTCAAGTTATGACAAAGAAAAAACTGTATACCCCTGTACACCCAATATAAAAGAGATATACATTTCAGAGTTATCATGTTGATATGTACGCACCTACATCAATTCTCGTTTGTCGTAAAGTCGTATCGATACTAAGTGCACAGTTTAATGCTGTTAACATTTATTGTTTTGTTTGTAGGCGACAAATCAATTGTCGGCCACTACCTTGGTCTAAGAAAGTGCCAGATAAATGAAAATCGATCGCGGCATTGCCCAGGTGGCTCTTATGGTATATGTTTAGATGTGGTTCAGCAGTTTAATCTGAACGTTGTGGCAATCGGTTGACTGGCATTCTGTTATAGCTCTTAACATTATATAAAGTTTCCGATGTCTGTCAATGAATTACATGCGGTTATGTACCTGGTAGGAATTTATAATAATATTAATTAAACAGATCCATTCATATAAAATCATAATTCGAATACATAAATATTTAAAAGTTTTTTGCTTATGTATTACTGCATTACTGCTTTATGAGTCACACGTGTACATAGCCATATGTTGTTGCAAGCCTTGCACTGGGATTGAAGCTTTTTTTATCTTCTTCTTTAGTATGTGATTACCGGTACCTAAATAATTACGTAAAGACAAAGCACGACCTTGCGCAACAGAGCGGCCAGTAAAGAAATAATTGGTGGGCTGAAATCGATTTTATCGGGCCTCAATCCTCACCCTAAGTCTATATGCAGCCTCTGTTATGTCACCCATCGTCATCCTCAGTTAATATCGGAAACACTTGAGTCACAAGACTTCTTGCTTTAATGACGTCACAAGACGGTTCAAGAGTCCTTCTGGGCAGAGCATCCGTTTTCATGGTGCTCTACTGCCCAATTGCAGTAACAGCAAACAAACGTTTCGTGGACAATGTAACGGAAAATAAAATAAAGCCAATTCAGAAGATAAAGCGTATTGGTAAAATGTTGATTGTTGCATCACTGTAAGGATTAAATGTGAGGGGACGGGACGTCAAACGGTTTCGCAACAGTCGTGTTTCTTATAGCGTGTTCTGAATACAGTAGAAAAATACGTAAACACTGCTTTGATGGAAGTCGTTTTTCTTGTTTCTATATGCTGAAGCATGTCCGCATTAAATGTCAGGCATGTTATTCTTCAAATTAGTTGTCTCACGGTGGCAAATATTGTGAGGAGCTCCAAGCACTTCGTAAACAAGTGGGGTCACATTCTTAAATCTGACCTCGCTACTCATTAGAGATTACTCACAGCATTTTGAAGTTCGCATAAATGCTTTAAATGTTTTGCATATTAGCAATGTGTCTGATAAATTTACCGTTATTTTTTTTCAAGATACCAACAGAGTTTTATCAAAACACTTGCTTATTATTTTATACAAAAGACATTGTCTGTGTATATACGTTAAAAAAGACCGTACAAGTGCACCTTGCATAAAATGGAAAGTAAGTTACTACCCATTACTAAGGAAATGCCATTATTCTTTTTTCTTTGTCGATTTGTCACAAGTTCAATTTTATGGAACTGAAATGCTCTAGAACGATTCTATGGCGCTTTTTTTTTTTCAAGTCAGAATATGAAATTCGACTGATATAGTAATGTCCACATTTTGCTTCATCCGTGTTACCAGCCACCTGACATTATGTGCAACCACTATCTGTGCAATTAAAGACAAGATATCCCGGAAATAAATACCACCCGAATACCGCTAACTTCAGAGGACAGACTAATTCTCTTAATTGGCTGCCGATACATTAACATAGTAGACAAATTGACTTATCTTATTTGTAACACGACGGACAGTATACACTGCTGGGAATCACGTGATACGCAATGTTTATGATATGTGCAAATTGTAAACAAGAAGCCGCCATTTTCCACCGGGTCTAGGTAAGTCTATCGAGTTTTCTTTCAAATGCTGAGGGATAATGCTGGATGAATATGCCCAGTCCATGCAGATACATCAGATTTATTTAACTATGTGCGAGCTAATCTTTCAAAGTGTTTTGTTTGTGTGAACACCTCATTCCCATCATCAAAATTGTTTGTTGCCATGTACACCAAATATTTATTTTGGGCCTTATTCATTCTTCCAGCAACAATGCGTCTTTTCTTAGAGGTAAAATAACATTTTTTTTCAAAGGACAATTACCTCCATTTTACAGAAATATGCTAAGTGCCACATGAAAAAAGATAATCAACATCATTGACATTGCATCCCTATACACATGCAATGTGGATTGATACCCTCCACACTAAAACAAAAGTCATCATGTTTCTATTCTTTCGTCGATAAATGTATTGATTGCTAATGCACCAGTCCTTTGCAACCATTGCCCCCCCCCCTTCACACATACCTACGGTGAAGGGTGGGGGATAGCCGGGCTTAAGTGCAGAGCAATTACTTGTCGAGTGTATCCGCAGTGCACGGGGAATTACGAGGTTTTTTATGCATTAGGATCCTTACTCCAGGGCAATTTTCTATTTCTAAGGTGAGGCCAAAGAGCAAAGTTTTTTACCCAGAGTTTGCCCCCTGTGTGTGAGGCTTATAGCAGGCCACTGAAAGCAGAAATGCCACAATCACCGCCCTTCCCCTTAGGTGGATGAGCAGTGGTTACAAATGACTTGTGCATAATTGCAGCTAAAATATGATCAAAAAAAAAAAAGCCATTCTCGGTTTTGTTCAATATTGAGAAAGAATCTTTGAATGCTTTCCCGGCTTTCTTATGTATCAGCAGTCACACATTAGCGTATAACCCAAACGCGCGTCTGGCGTATGAATACTCTCAACATGCTTTAGATTTTGGACGAATAAAAATAATTTGTTCATTTAACTCGCTTTAGCAGTCACACATTAGCGCCTGACTGAGACGTGTGCCGGACGTACAAAAATCTCAAAGTGTTGAAGTACGTTTGTGTTACTTCCCAGACGCGCTAAACATGTGCTACAGGCGCACAGCAAACGTTCAACGCGCGTCTCACAAACGCTCAGGGCATGCTACGGAAGCAATATCTCATAAAATCTGAAAACGGATGTGGCGTACACTAGCGTGCATAACACGTGCGCCAAATGCGTTCATAGCGTAATATTTACTTTTTTCTAAAACCTCCTCAGATGAACCATTAGATGTTCATCTGTGTTCATACTTCCATGAACAACATCGTGTCACGCGACGTCACATGACGTCAAACTTGACGTCAAAATACAGTGCTTTTGCCAATCTGATTGGACGTTGTAAACGTCGACGCCGTTCCGCTGTTTGAATACACACTGTGTGTAAATTATCTATTTAAGAAATGAATTTCATTTTTCTGGTGTTCATGGAGCTATGAACCGCAGTGGGTCGCGTGCAAAGTGAATGAACCCCGAAGGGGTTCATGTAAGCTTTGCTAGCGACCCACTGGTGTTCGTAGCTCCATGAACTACAGAAAAATTAAACTCATTGCTTATATTTACATTCATTTCTCTCTATCGCTTGTTGAAAAATCACCAAGGCGGTCACATTTAGCAGCAAACAGAGAATCTACACACAGTGAGTGTTCAAACAGCGGAACGGCGTCGACGTTTACAACGTCCAATCAGATTGGCGAGATTCATGTTTTTTGACGTCAAGTTTGGATTACGTCACGTCGCGTGACACAATGTTGTTCATGGAAGTATGAACACAGATGAACATCTAATGGTTCATCTAAGGAGGTTTTAGAAAAATGTAAATATTTGCTTGTAAATGTGATCGCCTTGATGATTTTTCAACAAACGATAGAGTGAAATGAATATAAATATAAGCAATGAGTTTAATCTTTCTGATGTTCATGGAGCTATGAACCGCAGTGGGTCGCTAGCAAAGTTTACATGAATCCTTTCGGGGTTCATTCACTTTGCACGCGACCCACTGCGGTTCATAGCTCCATGAACACCAGAAAAATGAAATTCATTTCTTAGTTCAACGCGCCTGTAACGCGCATGGAACTTATTTGAAACGTAAAAGACATTCACACAAGACACGCCCAGCTTCTGGAAAAAATTTAAGCATGATTAAACACAAACGTGCCTAGAGCGCGCACCGACCTTTAGCGACGTATATCAACGTACACCCAGCGTACACCAAGCGTACACCAAAACGCACATGTAGCGCGTTTCTAATGTGTCTCTGACGTGCTCCTGACGTAGGTTGAATCATTCAAAGTTTACATTTTTGTCAACACGCCCGGCGCGCGTTGGCTTATTCTGCTATTTTAAACAGCAGTCACACACTAGCGTATAATCCAAACGCGCGCCGGGCGTGTCGACAAAAATGTAAAATTCAAAAAACGCCAGGAGCACGTTGGAGACACGTTAGAAGCGCGTTAAACGCGCGTTTTTTTACGCTTGGTGTACGCTTGTTGCACGTCGATATACGTCGCTGTAAGTCGCTGCGCGCTCAAGGCGCGTTTGCCCCCCCCCCCCCCCCCCAAAAAAAAAAATCAAACATGCTTAAAAACTTTCTAGAAGTTCGGTGTGTCCCGGATGTGTGTCTTATACGTTTCGAATAAGTTCCATGCGCGTAACATGCAAATTAAGCATGACCTGAAACAGACAAGCTACTTTCAAACTAGATGCACTGCGACAGGTAAAATGCAGGTTTGTCGGACACGCACATTTAACATATCGCAAATTTTATACCCATGTACACCACATTAATTTTGAGAAATGTGACATTAATTTTGCTTATGCCAGTTTCGATAAGTTTTTGGGTATAATGTATGCTCCAATTTAATACGTTTTTATCATTGTCGTGTGAAGAATTTGTACGTATTCATCACATCTGTGAAGAACTTTTTTTTAATGTATAAAAACGGTACCAAGATTCACGTGTGGATTTTTGACATGTGAAGAATTGGTGCGTTTCTGCAAACTTTCTGTCAAGAACTGTTGAATTAAACTGTGCGTATGTTCATTTTCTGGGGCACATAGCGCTCTTGACGGTAGAAAAGTCTATGCTTTTACATGTCAAAAGTGAGTATAAAAAGGTAAGGAGAAGTTTTTGATATGTGTAAAAAGCTAACTGATACTTTTTGCATACTTTTTGCATTAATTTAGAAGCGTGTAAACTTGTCTTTGAGAGACTCTAAAAACTGGTTTAAGGCCCCCAGCATTTTTTTTGTATTACTGATTGTTCCAAGGCGATACTTCTGTTGTGGTTCTATTTGTTTTATGTTTTGGAGTCGAATTTTCGTGCCGTTTGAACCTTATGTACGTTTTCATAGTTTTGGTGAAGTTCGGGTTACTGTTTTGCACTTATTGGGAAATAGCTGCTCATTCGGCTTAAAGGGAAACATAATTATTAAACTCCCGCATATGATTTTCATGACACTTCACATGCTTCAAGATAATTGTATCCTTGGACTAAAATCGAAATAAAAGTGGGATGTCACCGGCCTCGTTTCCATGGTATCAGAACTTTTTTTAATGTTTCTCGTGCATTTCAGAAAATCGCGTTCGTAGCGGACATGTGTTTTAATATATGTGTTATTTTTGCATAAACACTTTAAACATATGATCAGTGTTATTTTCTTAAATTTTGATCCTATTTGCTTTTAAACTGAGGAGATTTCAAGCAAAATTAACTTTCCCGCCATGTTTTCAAACCTGGAAAAACTATGTATTTTTGCGATATCTCCTAAACTACGCATATGATTTTAATTAAATTAAACAAATAGATATCAAACGCTGTAACCATTCAAAAGTTGAAATAAAAAGTGGGGGTCATCGAATTGCGTTGGAAGATTAAGAGAAAACCCGTTTAATATTCTCGCCTTTTTCGTTTTAATGTCAAACGTTGCACTGACGTCGCGTACATTAATGCGACGCCATCAACAGCGAAATAACCGTTTTCACATGTAATTAACCTTATACACGAATTAGGGTATATCAATCGTCGCATAACTAATTCAAAATAAAAATGAACAATATGTTTACCCGCTTTAGGACTTAATTATGCAGAAACAAACAAAATAAGATTCTACAGCTTGCAACGTCATTGGAAAATCAAAACAAAACGACGCTAAAAGCTATGCATACACTAAACCGCCGACATTGCGCAAACAGTGTTCTCATAAACAATAGGAATTTCATTATGATTGCGCCTTTTCCTGATCATTACCCACTTGAATCGTTCTAATTTGATCGCTCTTTATCGGTACAGCTAATAAAAGTTAGCCTAAAACTTTTCATGGCTTATACGGTTTAGCTCCAGTAAGCATTTTTGTTTAAATTAGGGTTAAAACAAGAGCTACCAAGCCTTAAAGGAGAACGTTCAACGACAATACTTTTTAAACTCAAGGTCTGATCTAAGAAACATTTTGGTGCAAATTTTGTTCAAATCGGTCAAGGATTAAGTGAGATATTGTGATTTGAAGTTTTGGAACGAAGTGAATATTTAATTAGAAAATTGTAAAACCATAAACAATGAATAAATTCTATATTTCAAATTTTTTATGGAGGTATACGTCCAAAATTGATAGTAAATCAATTTTACAAACCAGTGTAACAAAAATTAACAGAAAAATATTAATAAGGTTTCATTATTATTAATTATGCATATTTAAGTAGAACTTTATGACGGCATTAAGCCTAATGAATATCCAAGATGGCCGCATCTTTTAACAGAAATTAATGTATATTCAAACCAACACAACTTTCTCAATATCCATCTGATTTTAATAAAACTTGTACCAAATTGTTAAGAGAGGCACCTACTTTCATTTAAGATGCATTGTGTTTTAACCTTGCCTTTCCCTTTAAGAGTCCATGTTTGAACAAAATGAGAATAAAAGATGCAAAGAGTGTGTGTCTGGGGTCGTTGAAGTGTACTCAAAAGATTCTAAACATCTAAAGCAAATACCAAAGTGAGGGTAAAAAAAGGTACAATTTTAAAGTGACTTAACATATGACCCCCACCTGGTTGATGGCTAATTTTTGAAGCACAGTTTTTGCCCATTGTTCAAAAGTGTGATCGAATAGCATATCAATGAAATGGAATCCATAAAATTTTGTTAATTCTTATGAGCTTTATGGAAAATTGGTTAATGGCATCATTACGTTTCTAATTTTGTCGGGTATAGTAAAAAAAGAAATGAAGAAAGAAAAAGGTATTCAACATGAAACATTTAAAAGACTATTGATGGATATGAGTGGTAAAGAGTCACACAGTTTGTATGATCTAGTACTTTCTGAACTAGCGATAACATGGCTATGTCCGTCATTGTATTGGACCTAATCAATTTCAGAGAGCCAAAATTCATCTACTTAAAATTTAATATTAATCTGACAGAAAATAAGAACACAATTTGTTTGTGTGGAAGGAATCAATTTGGTTTGCTGTGTACATGGTATCTAGCAAAGTAATCTGCTCGTAAAATTGCAGAATTTGGTTTTATCCGTTATGAAAAAACCTTCCCACGTTTTTATAATACCACAGCAGTATGTAATGAATTTCAATGTAATGATTAACATTTAATATTTAAGATATTGAAGGAAATAAAGCTTATGTGTGTAGGGTAACAGCGTAATTTATGTGAATTTTTGAAGTGTTTGAAACACTGGCCAGGTGAAATGCCACAAACAATGGCTCAAATTCTTCCAAATAGGGTTGTCCATGGAATGCACTAGGTGGCATAAAAATCAACAGGCGTATCTTGAAGTTATTTGGAAAGAAAACAAAACTGATGACGTCATTTGTTTACATTTTGGTGTATATGGAAACATTTGCGGTCACATGATTCCCAGCAGTGGTATAAGTAAATAAGTTTAATTCACTGTGATATTTGGTCGTCGGATCTTGATAATAGCTTTATTAAGGGGGTTTACAGACGAATACTTTATAACTTGAATGTTATGCGACAGTCTGCATGCTTAGTTTTTAACCCAATCATGGTTGATGGCTATGCTACCTTCTTTAATTTCACGCAGGTGGGTCGGGCGTCAGACTCAATGATGGCCCCGACATAAAGCTATGCATTTTAGTTGGTTGGGGCCGGAGCTTCGTCTCAGTTGCTTGGCCAACCGGGTTTCAACTGGTGTTTTTCTTTTGCTCCGGGGTTCAGTAAGTTATTCGGCGCCCAGGTATCTCCATCGTCGGGCAGCCTACTGAATCTGTTGAGTCCTCGTTTTTGATTCATCAGGGTGGTTATCATGATTTATTCGCTTGTCCTTGATTCATTGACGAGTTAAAGATTCACCATGAGGATCGAACAACTAACTAAATGTTGTGAACCACTGCAGAAGATGAAGGTGAGGTTAGGCGCCTGTAAAACCGGTTTAAGCTCCTGCCCCCGCCAGTAATTTGATACTACTGATCGTTTCAAGGCGATATTTCTGTTGTAGTTCTTATTGTTTTGTGTTTTGGAGTCGAATTTTTATGCTGTTTGAGCCTTATGTACGTTTTCATATTTTAGTTAAGTTCGGGTAACTGAGTGGCCGCCTATTTTTGAATAGCTGCTCACTCGGCTTACAATCTGTTTTCTTGGTATAAATATTTCAAAGTCATTTTGGTTTTTTCCCACCCCTCGTTCTGTGGAGTGGGAATTTCTTTCTGGATGTGCCATTTCGTGACCATTGCCTACTTTTACCCTTTTAAATGAATTTTAATTGTTGGTACCATTTCGTTACATTTGCACGAGGAAAACAGCAAAATTCATTTTATTCTCTCGTACGCATCTCTGCGCATAATACTCAGTAATGATGGTGACGCAGTATCAATAGATAGACAGATTCCTATCGGCCAAAACTCATTTTGACAGTTACAGTTCTGCGCAGAAGAAATTGGGTGGTTTACTTTGTAATGTATGCCATGTAGAAGGAGGGCAGCAAGAGTAAGAACCTGCTTGTTTGAGACATGCATGTTGATTATTAAAAGGCCAAGTATTGGTAGCATGGGTAATATTGCATAAATGGCTCTGCAGTATATGTCAGAAAGTCCATTATTAGCATTAATAATTCGGCAATCTCGTCTCGTCTCATCCATGAAGTCTTCTGTCCTTTAGATTCGGCATATTTTAATAATGGATTTTTGGCTCCAATCGACTTTGGGGTCTGTTACACGTATATTGACATGAGGGTCCGTATATTGTCTCTACTATTACAGTCTCTATAATTCTTGGCCTGTAAAGACTCCCACGGTTGTTGAAATGGTTCTTTGGAGGATTATGCGTCTTATTCATTCTTTTTCAAACAAGTGTCATCTGTTGAGTGTGGTCTTTGGAGATTCTGAAATGCAAACTGCACAAACAAGAATATTTTGGGAATCCCACTCATGTTTGTCATCGGTGGTTGAAACGGTTTGTGCACGATAAAAAGGTTAAAGTGGACAATGATCAGGAAATGACACATTCAGAGAGAAAATCCGAGGTAGGGAAAACTTAGATTGACAATCAGGTACTTATACTAAGAAAACACATCGTAAGCCGAGAGAGCAGCTATTTCCCAATAGGCAGTCTCTAGGCTTGACAACCAATTATACAAACTATTTTCTTTGGTTGGACTTACAATATTTTCTCTGAGTATAATTACCTGATTGTCAATTTAGTTTTTTCCCTTCTCGGTTTTACGCCGTTTCCTGATCATTGCCTACTTTTACCGTTTTAGAAGGCAGCAATTTTCAAACAATATCAGTAGTATCAGTAGCGGCTGTAAATTTGAGAATACTCCTTCAATAGATAACTCTTCAAAGGCATTGTTTTAAGATTCAAACTTCAATTAAAAGAGTTGATTTGTGGTTCACTTTACGACTACCATAAATGGTGTAGCTTTTGAGTATGCCATTTTCGCTACATCGAGTATGCTGCCGAAATGCGTTGCTGATGCCGATTTTATGGCGATTGTTGCCACTGCGCATATTATTTTAATCTAAATACGCGCGCGCGCATGTACGAGTAAAATAAGCAACATATACTGTTGAGATGAAGGATAGGTAGCATCCGAACCTTTTGTATTGTTTTAATGAATCAGTAGCGCCAGAATTGAAGCTACTTTATGATTTTTTTTAAGTGTCTACGGTCGCCACATTTTATTTGATTTTGGTAGTCGAGTGTTTATATTGAATATGAACGGTGTTTGTAGTCATTAATATGCTTTGTTTTATTACACACGTATCTTTGAAGCAAGAGAATATTAATAATGTAGTTCACATTACGAAAATAGGCCAATGTAATATACAGAGATCTTTTGACATTGAAAATGAAAAAATATCAGCTGAAAACTGAATATTTTCAGTATTTTTGTTATAACATTGAGGCAGGTCTAACGGGAACATAGGAAAACAGAGTGAAGAAGTGTTGTTTGTTTGTTTTTTCACTGTGGATATGTTGTACTAGTCATAGAAAAATTTTCTTTTATGCTTTAGCTTAAGGTTTATACTATATGTTAAGCCAAAGTGCTGGTACTGCTTTCACAATACTAAAAAAATTCGTATATAAAGTAGTAAGTAATTATTACAATGTATATTTGCATACATTTCATATGTCTGAAAGATAAGACTTTTGTTCAATATAAATTACCATATAATACAAACAAATCTTTATTTACAAAACATATATTCATTGACAAGGAAGCTACATGTAATGGCCATGGATGAAAAAGATATTTCCAAACGGGTAAAGTGTGGCCACTTTGGAACCCTGACACATGAAAAGGACATTGCTGCAACAAAGAATCTATGACGTTCTTGGGGGTCTGATGCCTCGTTTACAAAAGACCAGAACAATGTCTCAAAGGTCCTGGTGGTGGTATTTCATGATTAGGGCAATGGCTCAATGTATTCTGAACCTATAATTGTTACATATTTTGACATTTCCTCCATATAGTGTAAAAAAGACGATTTTAGCGGGGGTGGTGGTCAAAATTTCATATGTTTCGCTTTTTCTTGCTTGTAGTCCTTTAATTCCACCACTGTATCATATTTTGTGCATGCAACACTGTATTAAGTGCGATAAACATGCATACTGCCATTGAAATAAAGTTGAAATATTACAACGTCAACGTTTTTGGATACAAACCTTTAGCAGTTGCCTGTATAATATTATTGTCTCAGTACTACCAAACTTTATACAAGACACTGTTACTTCATGAGAAAACCTGTCATCTGTTATATGCAAAACCATATACCCAGATCAGCGATGGCCAGCCAGCTACTCAGAATCGTGTCATTAATTAACAAAACTTCAATCCATCTACTATGTATTGCAAAACTTGATTAGAGTTTGATCTTAACCAAAAACATTTTCTCCAGACACGGCCCGTTGTTACAAAACTAGGTCACACTGAGCAACCTTGCATGAATATTTATTTACCTGTATAAACCTGTTACAACACGGCCTTCAGTGTATTTATTTTTCTGATTCAGTTTAATGTCCCTTTCAAGAATATTTCGGCTCGTATGAGATGGACCAATCAATAGGTGGGAGAAAACACGAGAACCCAGAGAAAAACCACATGGCACACCCGCAAACAGAACTTGGCATGTCTTACATGCGTCCCGTTTCAGTGCAATGTGTCGTAGTAATTCTAATCATAAACGTTATTTTTGGTTCGGTTAGATTATGGCCGAACATCCTTTAATAGTAACAATTTTTCGGTCATTTTTGGGATGCTTCTTGTACCCAGTACTCTGGGGAGCTAATGTGTCTCAGGCACAGCACGGCTCCCCACGATTGGATCAAACCCATGGCTTCTATTTAGAGTCGGTTGCATTGAAGAACCGAAATATTCATGTTTTGATGCCTAACTTGATATAATAATCTAATGGTTTTATGAGAATGAATGGCAAACTATTTAAACATCCCAAAAGTTGGTGATTTGAAACTTTACGTCGCTGTATTGTACGAATGACAAAGACATTTTTAAGTTCCCATAGTACTGGCTAATACCTAGACAGTGGTGGCATCGTACCGACGTGACTGAAAAGTTGTTGATTTGGAAATTAATACATTTAAAATAAAAAGGCGAACAGTGCACCAATGTTACTGTTTGTGGTGCAAGAGGTTATTGGCCGTGTAAACAAGTGGACAATATTAGTATAGAATGATTACAAAAGTTTGTTCCACAGAATGTACAGTGCCCTCATTTTCTGGGGAATGGAATATAAAAGGTGGTTATAAATCATGCAGATTTGGGTTAATTTTGGAAACAAATGTATATATCCATTTTTTGTACTTTATACATGGCTTACAACTTAACTGCTGTTTCTTCTTTTTAATTCTAAGTTTAAAACAATTAAACATACTTTGGCTCTAGTACTGAGATAACATTTTGGGCTGTAGGGCAGTGTACCCCCCCCCCCCCCCCGAGTCCCAGAACGCCATTCACATATATTATGTAAAATATGACAATACATTTACATGCAAAGAGATTTCTTGGGACACGGGGTTGGGGGACAATGTTAAAAAAATACTTTTCTATTTTGCTATATGTTTACCACAAAATATGCCCATTTTAACTAAAAAATAAAGCAGTACATCTATTCAAACAAAAACCTTAATCCAATATCATAAACTATGGACTACCAGCAAACATGTACAGAAGCGTTTGACCAAAATTTATTTTTCTCAAAATCTGAGGCAGCTATACATTATAACTCCCATTACCACCGTCAGAGGTCCTTTTTGAAAATGCATATCGGACCTTGACTTATCCGACAAGACACAGATTTCGTTGGCAAGATTAATAATAAATTATGGGTAAGGACATGTTAGTTAGTTTGGTTTTTTCCCACCTCGGTTTTTGGAGTGGGAATCTTTTTCTGATTGCGCCTTTCTCTGATCTTTGCCTACTTGTACCTTTTTGAAAAATGGTTCGGAGGTGTTTTTTGTGATTTGTCAATCTACAAACTTTATACTTCGCTTGTCACATATACACGATCGGTAGTGTGTAAACTCAGATCACGGTACATTCACATTTTGTTACTCACGGTACATTCACATTTTGTTACTCACGGTACATTCACATTTTGTTACTCACGGTACATTCACATTTTGTTACTCACCTACTCGTCTAGAACGATATTTGGGCGGGACAGTGCCCCTATAAGATATCTCTGTTAATTGCTTAAGACAACATTCTATTTGAACAATGTATTAAAAGACAACAATTTGAGAGCGGATCACAAAACCAAAGTACTGTATTAACAGCTTGGCGGTTATAGACAAATAATTAAATCTTTTGGCAAACATAATTGGCGACCTTATCTCAATAAAAACGCATTCGATTTTCATATGTCTGGATCTTTGAAGCTACTGGTCACAGTTTTGGCATGTTTGTTGAGCACATTGACTCCACTCCGCCCCATTTGCTGAGTGGTTCGGCTATTCATACGTCCTGGCTACGCGACGTGGCCATCTGAAGAAGTCTGCTCCCAGGGTTGTTGAAACGGATTGCCCAAGGATTGTCCAACTGCAAACACGTTTCAATTCTGACTAATTGCTTGAAAATGAAAAGTGTTTGGTTCTTAAAATAAAATTTTCACAATTCAAAGTGATATGATTAACAATGGGGAAGAAAAGTGCTGAGCGCCAGTTCTACTGTGTATATAAATTGGAGATAGTAGATATGTTTAAGAGTACGAATAATAAAAAAAGTATACCCACTTTACACCCGGCATGTAATTGATATGCATAAATGCCGCGGACATCATGATGACTTTTGTCCACCTGATCCTTGTAAAGTAATAGTAGAATTAAATGTTGATAACAATACATGTACTATGAATCTGTTCAGATAAGAAGGGTAAAACTAGGCAATGATCAGGAAATGGCGCAGTCAGATCACTTACTATTGAAACATGCCATGAGGTCATTTCAGAATAAGATGCCGATTGCACTGAACAATGACGTAGGGCAACATTACAGATGTCGGACACTACTTTGGTCTTCGAAAGTGTCCGATAGCTATTCGACCGAGGTACGACTTGTGGCGCAGAGGTAGGTCTTATGGTTTATGTTCAGATGGGTCAATAATCAGGTCGTTTTGTGGCATTCGGCTGGCTGGCATTCTGGTTTAGATCTTATTATACATAGCTTCCTGTATTTGTCGATGAATAATGCATTAATGTATTGTAAATATGCACCTAGTAGGAAATTATGCTAATTCATATTGAAACAAACCCTTTCCAATGAAATCATGATAGTTAAAATCTAAATATTTTAACTACTTTGATAATACATGTACATCACCGTTTTATGAGTCATACATAAGCATGCATGTCCATGTATTGTTGCACTGGTGGCGCAACTGAGACCAGTACGTCCAGACCGGCAGTCATGTTTGTGACTGTTTATTCTAGCGGTTTCATTTTCTGCTATTTGATGCTTTTGGCTTATGAATACTCGTGTGTTCATTCGAACATGGGTGTAATTATAATGAAATTTATATTCGTTTTTAATGTTGCCTATATGTAGAGGCAACTGGTTGTGCAGCGTGGATTTTAGAAGTCAAAAGTTTTCTGATTGTACACCGTGACTGAGTGAACGATTCGAGTTTCTCGTGATGCACGAGGAAAGTTTATGAGCGACTGATAGAACGTGCAAATAGATATTTGTCATTCGAGGCAGAATTTCTGATTCGTTCAGATGCGAAAACAGTATCCCCCCACCCACCCAAAATGAATTCTGTTTTTGAATTTGCCTTTTTCAGATATAAGTACAGAAATGCTCGGAATTAGAATAAGTTGTCTGTTCGTGAACTGAAGTGCGTTGGCACATGTGATACGTGTATTAATGGAGTTTGAATCAAGATGTAAAACTATTTTCAGTTTATTCCAGGCTGGTTTTGTTCATCGGTACCCTAACAGGACGGGCTCGTGTTATGCGGCGACGGAGACGATCACAGTGGGCGTCAAGCTCGAATTGTTGATTTGCATCTGTACGCACATGATATCAGTAAATTGCTGCCATCATATCATAGCTGTGTTGTTGTCTTTGAGACTGTTAAGTGTTTCGCTTTGCCTGGTTCGAGTCTGTCGTATGAGCAAAGTAAATGTTGGTGTTTAGCGGATGGAGTGCGTAGGGGCGTGGGTGCGCAACATTTAAATAGAATATAAATGTTTTATGTTCGTTTCCAGAACATAACCTAGTTTGTATGTACTGTTATGATTAATTCTAAAACTCCTGCAGAACATAACCTAGTTTGTATGTACTGTTATGATTAATTCTAAAACTCCTGGTGGAACGAAATGACAAACCATGACTCCAGCAAGATAGCAATCCGGCTAGTATCAACCAAACGAAAGGACAGACCAAACGACAACATGAAGACAAAACACAGCTGAAACGCCTTGTAACCTTGCAGAGCGGACAGAAAAACAAATACTGGAAGACTTAAATCGATTTCACGGGGTTCAATCTTGGCCCTTCTCCTGCTAACGTTAGCTATATGTGTATACTAATGTTATGTCACCCAGAGTCACTCTCAGTGAATTTCGGAAACACTTGACCCATAAGACTACCTCCTAAAATGACCTCACGAGACGTTTCAAGAGTCCTACTGGACAGAATTCAATATAAGCAGCATCCGTTTTCACGGTGCTCTGTTGCACAATTGCAGTAACAGCAAACAAACGTTACGTCGACAATGTAACGGACAATAAAATAAAGCCAATTCAGAAAATAAAGCAGATTTACATGTACCATTGGTAAAATGTTGATTGTTGCATCACTGTAAGGATTAAAGGTTAGGGACGGAACGTCAGACGGTTTTGAGACAGATGTGTTTCTTTTAGCACATTCTTAATGCATAATTCTGTAGGCCTTTATACGTAAATAATGTTTCGGTGAAGCATGTCCGCATTAAATGTCAGGCCTGTTCTTCTTCAAATTATTTGTCTCACGGTGGCAAACATTGTGAGGAGCTTCAACTACTCCATTTACAAGTGGGGTCACATTCTTCAATCTAACCTCGCTACTCATTAGTGATTTCTCACAGCATTTGGACGTTCACATAAATGGTTTAAATGTTGCATGTTATCATTGTGTCTGATAAATTTACCGTTATTTTTTTTTCAAGATACCAACAGAGTTTTATCAAAACACTTGCTTATTATTTTATACAAAAGACATTGTCTGTGTATATACGTTAAAAAGACCGTAAAAGTGCACCTTGCATAAAATGGAAAGTAAGTTTCTACCCATAACTAAGGGAATGTCATTATTTTTTTTCTATGCCGATTAGTCACAAGTTCAATTTTATGGGACTGAAATGCTCTAGAACGATTCTATGGCGCTTTTTTCCAAGTCAGAATATGTAATTCGACTGATATAGTAATGTCCACATTTTGCTTCATCCGTGTTACCAGCCACCTGACATTATGTGCAACCACTACATGTATCTGGGTAATTAAGGACAAGATATCCCGGAAACAAATACCACCCGAATACCGCTAACTTCAGAGGAAATACAAATTCTCTTAATTGGCTGCCGATACATTAACATAGTGGACAAATTGACTGATCTTATTTGTAACACGATGGACAGTATCAGTAAATAAGTTTTAATTCACTGTGCTGTTTGATCGTCGGATCTTGATAATAGCTTTATTAAGTGGGTTTACAGACGTATAGGTTATAACGTGAATGTTATGCGACAGTCTGCATGCTTAGTTTTTAACCCAGTCATAGTTAATGGCTATGCTGCCTTCTTTATTTACATGCCGGTGGGTCGGGCGTCAGACGCAATGATGGCCCCGACATATAGCTAGTCATTTTAGTTGGTTGAGGCAGAAGTTCTTGTCTGTTGCTTGGCCCTACGGGGTTCAACTGGTGTTTGTCTTTTGCTCCGGGTTTCAGAGTCACCACGAGGACTTAACAACTAACTATGTGTTGTGAACCACAGGAAAAGGTGAGGGTGATCGTTCCAAGGCGATACTTCTGTTGCGTTTCTTATTGTTTTATGTCTTGGTGTTGAAGTTTTGTGCTGTTTGCGCCTTATGTGCGTTTTCATATTTTAGTTAGGTTTAGGTAACTGAGTGGCCGCCTGTTGGGAAATAGCTGCTCACTCGGCTTAAAATGTGTTTTCTTAGTACAAGTATCTAATTGTCAATATTGGTTGGTTTTTCCCACTTCGGTTTTTGGAGTGGGAATTTCTTTCTGATTGCGCCTTTTCCTGATCATTTCCTACTTGTACCTTTTCAGTAAGTTATTCGGCGCCCAGTGATCTCCATCGTCGGGCACTTATTGAATCTGTTGAGTCATCGTTTTTGATTCAACAGGGTGGTTATCATGATTTATTCGTTTGTCATTGATGATTCATTGACTAGTTAAAGATTCACCACGAGGACCGAACAACTAACTGAATGTTGTGAACCACTGCAGAAGATGCGCCTGTAAATCCGGTTTAAGCCCCCCCCCCCCCCCCCCCAGTTATTTTATATTATTGGCCGTTCCAAGGCGATACTTCTGTTGTTGTCCTTCTTATTTTTGTGATTTGGAGTCGAGTTTTTGTGCTGTTTGAGCCGTATGTACGTTATCATATTTTAGCTAAGTTCGGGTAACCGAGTGGCCGCCTATATGGGAATAGCTGCTCACTCGGCTTACGATATGTTTTCTTGGTATAAGTACCTAAATGTCATTTTTTTCCTGATCATTGCCTACTTTTACATTTTTAATGAATTTTCATTGTTGGTACTATTTATTACAATTGCACGAGTAAAACAGCATAATTCCTATTGTCCAACATTCATTTTGACAGTTACAGTTCTGCACAGATGAAATTGGGTGGGGCGGCCCCCATGGCCGAGCGGTTAAGAGCGCTGTTTCTTAATCACTCGATCATCTCACCGCTGTGTCTGGTGTGGGTTCGAGCCCCGCTCTGGCCACATGTGGGACAAGCCAAGTTCTGCTTGCGGGTGTGCCAGGTGGTTTTTCTCGGGGTTCTCCCATTTTCGCCCCACCTTCTGATTGGCCCGTCTCATATGAGCTGAAATAATCTTGAAACGGACGTTAAACTGAATAAAAAAAAAAAGAAAAAAATGAAATTGGGTAGAATACTTTGTCATGTATATTTAGGAATGTCATGTAGAAAGAGGACAGCAAGAGAAAGTGCTTGTTTGAGACATACGTGTTGATTATTGAAAGGCAAAGTATTGATAAACGTGTGTAATATTGCATAAATGGCTCTGCAGTGTATGATAGAAAGATTAATAATAATTCATCGACCAAATCTCATCCCAAGACTTGTTGACATAAAGGCTTCTGTCCTTAGATTCGGCATAATCTACTAATGTTGTGTTCTTTGGCTACATTCGACTTGAGGGTCTGTAACATGCATATTGTCTCCGCTATACATGTAGTCTCGATAATTCTTGTTCTATGTAGACTCCCACGGTTGTTGGAACGGTTTGTTATAGGATTATGCGTCTTCCATTCTTCTTCAAACACGTGTCATCTGTTGAGTGTGGTCTTAAGAGATTCTGAAATATTAAAGTAAACTGTATAAACAATAAAATTTTGGGAATCCCACTCACGGTTGTCACTGGTTGTTGTCAACGATAAATTAATTTTGCAAACCAACGACAACGATTGTTGCAACTATTTTCTCTGTAAATTTAGGTTCTGGCTTTGCCAATTTCTAGTCGTTGTTGACTGCATCATACATGTACTCATTAAGTTTGCTTTGAAAATCGCTCAAAAATCACCATTACGGATCGTAATTTGATTACGGGTTCTCGTAGATGTACAGAATGAAAAATATTTTGTTTTAATTGTTTTATATTTTGGTGTTGATGTTTATGCTGTTTGCACTGTATGTACGTTTTCATATATTTAGTTAGGTTAAGATTCATTTTCTTACCAATGTTTAATATAATTGGTTCCATTTAGATAATATTAGTCTTTGTATCGACTACCCTGTTGAAAGTTGCAAAATTTCAGTAATTCTCTTTAGCTTCGTGTTGCCAAATCTAAACCGCGGTATGGCCCATCCCCTTTCTCATAAGTGTCTTCACTGCTCTTAAAGGATCTCAGTTTTAATTTTTATTTGCTATTACTGCAGCTGGTGTTGTGCCGTGTGGCGGCCCTAAAAAGTCTCTCGGTACATCATCCATAGTGCAGGTTATATTTTCTTTTCTGTCCTTTGAGATCAGCGAGGATATTCTGAGAAATCAGAAATTTATTATCGGTTAAGATTCATTTTCTTGCCAATGTTTAATATATTTGGTCCCATTTAGATAATATTAGTCTTTGTATCGATTACTCTGTTGAAAGTTGCAAAATTTCAGTAATTCTCTTTGGCTTCGTGTTGCCAAATCTAAAGGGTCACTGACGAGACTTTAATAGTTGAAACCGCGGTATGGCCCATCCCCTTTCCCATAAGTTAAAGGATCTCAGTTTTAATTTTTATCCGGTAAGTGAGTGGCCGCCTTTAGGGATATAGCTGCTCACTCGGCTTTCGATTAGTTCTCTGAGTATAATAACCGGATTGTCAGTTTAGTTGTTTCCAACCTCGGTTTTTGGTGTGGAGAAATTCTTTATGATTGCGTCATTTCCTGATCAATGCATACTTTTACGGTTTTAATATGCAGCGATTTTCAAATAATATCAGTAGCGACTCTGAATTATGAGAAGAGTCCTTGAATAGATAACTCTTCAAAGGCATTGTTTTTAAGATTCAAACTTCAATTAAAAGCGTTGATTTGTGGTTCACTTTACGACTACCATAAATGGTACAGCCTTGTGGCATGCCATTATTTGTTAAATTCGGTTTACAACATCAATTGTGCTGCCAAAATACGTTGCTGATGCCGATTTATGGTGATTGTTTCCACTGCCCCTTGTATTTTAATCTAAATACATACGCGTAGGTACGAGTAAAATTGTAAGCGTTGGAAAAGTTGGATAGCATCCGACTTTTGTTTTGTTTCAATAGATCAGTAGCGCCATAATAGAAGCTACCTCTATGAATTGTTTTAAGTTGAAGTGTCTCTGGTCGCCACATTTTGTTTGATTTTGGTAGTCGAGTGTTTATTTTGAATATGAACGGTGTTCGTAGTCATTAATATGCTTTGTTTTATTACTAACAAATCTTTTCAGCAAGAGAAAATTAATAATGTGGTTCACATAACGAATACACGCACATGTAAATTTTTCGGCCTTGAAAGTGAAACTTTGGGTACAAAGGGAGTATATTTTTCATGCACATGTTTTTCCTGATGATAATTGTTTTGGCTGTTTGGAATTGGGTAGATTCGTGAATATTCGTGACAAATTAATTAGCTGCATCTCCATACATGTGCACGAGTTACAATTCCCTTCTCACCAATGTAAATACAACTGCACATAATTCCACTGTAGCTTCAGTTCCCAGTTACTGGGAAAATAGCTGCTCACTCGGCATAAGAGAAGTTCTCTTAGTATCAGTACCTGATCGTCAGTTTATTTTTATTTTTTTGCCACCCCGGCTTTTAGAGTGATTGCGATCTTTTTTTTTTTTATTTTTTATTTTTTTTTTTTATTTCTTCTTTTCTTTTTTTTTTTTTTTTTTTCTTTTTTTTTTTGGGGGGGGGTGAATTTCTTTCTGACTGCGCCATTCCCTGATCATTTACTACTTTTACCTTCTTCTGAAAGGAGAAGTTTGTGGCTCTAGACATCGTTACTTATTTGCACGACGTTCTCACGATGGCAACGTATAGCGATGATGCTCCCCCACTTTCTATGAAGTGGGGTCACATTCTTATGGCTGACCTCGCTACTAATACAAGATAACTCCCTGCTTGCATTTTGTCATTTAAACCCGTGTAATTCTTTCTTTTTCAATTCTTATTTTGAACAAGATATAACGGCAAACAAGCTGCTGAGGTATCTGAATGTGTCTAATCATATTGACATATCTTTCTTTGATATTCATCTGGAAAATATGTCCGTGCAATGTATATTCGCTTTTATATACAAAAACTAGGGTTTGTAGGGGTATACCTATTTTTCTTATTTGATCCAAAACATAAATTGTGGGTACTCGGTAGTAGAACCGGTTCTAACATACACTCATAATGTATGTTTTGATTTTTTCCAATGAAATTTTCGTACAATCACGGATGGCTGATCTGCCTGGTGCCAAGGGTTGTTGACTCTAATCCATATACTCCGTTTGATCAAAAAATGGTCGCAGTGTAGTATTTGGGCCTGTATTAATATGATGTTGCATTCTTGTTTACATTGTTACAAAATTTATAGCCTATTTTGTTATTGTATATTGTTTATCCAGATTAGAAGGTACATATTGTTTTACAGACTAAGTGGCTCGCTTGATCCAACATGATCTCCGAAGGGTACTCGGGTGGGAATGAGATTGGAGCATTTTCTGTATTTAAGTTTGCCATACCTTTAGAATGACTTAAATCAGCGTGTTAAACTTTGATCACTACTTAAGAAGATGTAACCATTACACGCTAATTCTTAAGACAATATTTTATTAACAGTCCATACATTGATGCTTAGACGTCATGACTAATACACGCCAAGTATTTCAAGAGGATTACATGTATATACCATATGTCTAAATTTTCGTAGACAGTACTCCTCTGACTGAAACTTATAGAAAATTTCTAGTATACTTCTGCCGTTTGTAAAGGCGGTTTTCTTGGGACCGCAATAACTAAAATAACTAAAAGACAAGAAGTTATTTTGAAAGAGGTAGGGAATAGACAACGACAACGGAAGTACCACATTGGGACGTTCCGAAATATAGAATCGCTTGAGTTAAAATTAAATAATATTCATGTCAATTTAAATCGTTCCAAGTCGATACTTCTGTGGTGGTTCTTTTTGTTTTATGTCTTGGTGTTTAAAATTTTTTGTGCTGTTGGCGCCTTATGTATGTTTTCATATTTTTAGTTAAGTTAAGGTAACTGAGTGGCCACCTATTGGGAAAATAGCTGCTCATTTGTCTTACGATATGTTTCATGGTATAAGTACCTGATTGTTAGTTTGGTTTTTTCCCACCTCGGTTTTTGGAGTGGGAATCTTTTTCTGATTGCGCCTTTTCCTGATCTTTGCCTACTTGTACCTTTTTAAACAAACAAGTAAAACGTAATTAGTCGTACCCAATCAGCTCTCTTAAGCTAAGTAATGTCACTGTCACTGGGATTGACTTAAGCATGAATCACGACTCTGATTATGCTTATTAGACGACAGTAAAACATAACCGAAAAAATGAAGTAGAATGCTAAATATTTTGGCGACTTGAGACACTTGAGTGTCATATACCTTGTTTACTTGTATTTCTATGTTTTATTGCTACTGTCTTCGAACCAATTCAAAACAGAAAAGGCAAATGTGGGCAACGATCAGCAAATGGCGCAATCAGAGAGACATTCCCATTCCAAACAGCCGATAAAGCAGCTATTTTTCAGTAGGCGGCCACTCAGTAACATGTAATTTGAAACGTACATTAGGTGCAAACAGCACAAAGATTCAACATCAAAACATTAAACAGTTAAATTCACAACAGAAATATCACATTGGAACGATCAGTAATATAAAATTACTGGGCGCCTAACCTCATCCCAAGCTTCTGCAGTGGGTCACAAAATTTAGTTTGATGTAGATTTTAAATGTGCATGTATTAAGTTAGGCTTTTCTTCAATATTTATATACGGAATGATTAGTGGTTTTCGGATAATGTGGCTTAATTTGTAGCATTGTTTTATTCGAAGATTACGCGGCTACTTGAGGAGTTCTTATTTGATAAGTTGCGAAAAGAATCAATATATAGCCCGAGATACTTATATTCCTTTCAATTTACATTTTATTGGCTTAAATCTTCAAATATTAAAATTTGAATTTATAGCTCAATATATTTTCCATTAAAAGCAAACATGGCGGAATTAAGGTTGATTTCAAAGTCCCAACTTAACCCAGAGTGGGACGAATCAATAAACGGCACGGTTGAGTCAACATGTTCTACACCACTTTTATCTTGTTCGAATATTTTGAACTTGTGCAAAAGACTACAAGTAATGTTAAATTACACTAATTGAGAAATAAGATGGTGTGCGCTATGAAATTGGACTAAATTTAGGAAGACGTGCGCAGCATCAACCTCACTCACTCGCACCAAACCGTGCCCAGATGCAAGACGCAGGGCAAGACGTTTGGAGTCAGGTTTGGATGCAGCGGATGACCATAACACCTATTGTGCCTTGTTATGCTCTGCGTATTCCACAAAATGTTGCGGAATCGCTTTCCGAGCCGTTGAATCAGATGATTTCTTCCGCTCCTGCTACCGAAACAATTTTTGCATATCTGGACTAGGGACATCCAGACATACAGGTTTAGTTCTGAATAACCTATTCCGAGATGGGTTGCTGGCCACAGCTGAAGAGCTTCATCCACCCTTTCAACCATGGCTAACGAGCCCCATCCGCCCGCATAACCGGTTGCTTTAATTACATGGTACGGCACTAACCTACACGGTGTGACACAACGGGCCTACAGTAACAGTCGTCTGAGAGATACTAGAGAGGCACCAATAAAGAGTGGTACAATATCAGTCCAATAAAGACCCGTGATGAAGCTGTACATTGAAAGGAATCCATAGACTTCCAAGTATGTTTCCATTGTTTACCAATAGATGTTTCAACTTTTTTTCAGCAAAACTGGTAAGGCAAGTCGTAAGCTATGTGTATCAAGTAAAACTTCTAGTTTTCGATGCCGTGCAATATTTACTGGTATACTTCTCGTAGTCTGATGGATGGGAGCGGCTATTCATATGGCATATACCCCTTTGGTCTATTTATGCTCGGATAAGGAGAACTTAAAATGCAAATATGGCTATTACTCAGCTATGACTACTCAAGAAGCAAGATTTAAGGTACCTGGTTAAGAGGTTAGTCAACAGGGCTTCAAATTTACATGATTTCTTACAGATTAGCTTTTTATTTACATGTCATAATTTTTAGGCGATAAAACTATATTAACAGCCAATAAATGCCAATCGAAACACATATTTTCGTATTTTTGAAAATAAATTTTTATATGGTAATACCGTCGACGACTTTTTACTCCCATTCAATGGTATAATATGCCAATAACAAAAAAAAAATAATCTGCATTACTCATACAATTTACACATGCACGTACAAACTCATTGTTTTTGTTTGATTATGGCTTCTAACGCTGGCGATGGCAAATGGGCAATCCATGGATAATCCATTTGAAGAAATGTATACCCACTTATGCCATACTTTTTTGTCTAGTTCAACTGGGATGTTTAAGGTTAAGATAATTTCCCCAAAAATAGATGGGTAATTGTTAGAACCGTCTCGGCCACAATCTATGTTTTAATAAAAATAATTGAAATATCTTTTTTTTTCCAATGATTTTTTTTTTTTTTCAATTTTTACAACTGCAAAACTCTCTGTATATTATGGGTAAGTTTTCGTAATGGTTTCAACAGACTTGAGAGCCAGACTACTTAAGATGGCTATGTCGGGTAGTCTGGAAATGCTGCAAATCGAGCCACTCAGTGGAGTTAATGAGCTCAACAAACATGCCGAAATAGTGACCAGTAGCTTCAAACATCCAGACATATGAAAATCGAATGCGTTTTTATTGAGATAAGGTCGCCGATGATGTTTGCCAAAAGATTTAGTTATTTGTCTATAACCGCCGAGCTGTTAATACAGTACTTCGGTTTTGTGATCCGCTCTCAAATTGTTGTTTGTTAATGCATTTTTCAAATAGAAGGTTGTCTTTAGCTATTAGCAGAGATATCTTGAATGGGCATTGTCCCGCCCAAATACCTTATAATAACTATTAGATGGGAGTAGGAGACTGAGAAACGCAATATGACTGTAACACCGGTATGTACCGTGTTCTAAGTTACAAACTACTGCTCTTGCACATGCACAGTATGAGACATACTGTTTGCAAATTGAAATTCACGAACAAACACATCTGAAACAATCTTTCAAAACGTCCTCACTCAAATATCCACTAATGATAAAGCTTCCAATATGGTCGTTCTTCTCTCAGTGATGAGAATGACAATCTTTATTTCTTGAATATTGGATGTTCATGTGTGTTGGTGAATTCTTTGATGTCTGACTGTGCCAATTCTAGCTCTAAACTGTCGGTTGCAAGTAGAGCAAGTTATTGCCAAAGAATCTGCTTGTGGCCCATTGCTCTTTGCTTTGCGAGAAGCTTTCTTTCAGCCTCACAGATTCTCTTTTCTTCATAACTGTTGATGACACCGCGCCACTTTGATCGCTCCTGTGCAGCCTGCGTTTCTGCTGGCCACCTTGGGAGCGCTTTCATTCTTGTAATTCTATAAAAAAAATCTTGCGGCATTCTTATAACAAGGTACAAGTGGGCAAAGATCAGGAAAAGGCGCAACCCACTCCAAAAAGCGAGGTGGGAAAAACTAAAGTACAGAAGTGGAACGATCAGTTACACAAAATTACTGGCGGGCTTAAACCGGTTTTACATGGCCATAATCTCACCCTCAGCTTCTGCAGTTGTTCATAACAGTTAGTTAGTTCATGGCCAGTCCATCTTAGCTATGCTAGCTTTAAGATTGTATGCAATGATTTGCATACCTGGCTTCTTCAGGACTCTGTGTCTTTGAATTTTCACTTGCCCCTTGGTTTTAATTAGACGTCTCTAGCGGAAATGATTATGCCTCTTTGCATGGTGTTGGTATACTGTCCAGGTCTCACATGAATACAAACGGGCTAGCTGGCAGTATCACAGCCGTGTATACTTTCAGCTTGGCGCCAAGCTTTATTCCATTTCGTATGGAGTCTTCCAAATGCCATATTGGCTTTTGCAATTCAATGCACACTGCTCTGGAGAGACCTAGCCCATATAAGTCCCAGATGGTTATATGTATATCGGAAGCACTTGAGCCACCTGCAAAACTGTTTCGTAATGACACCACCAGACGTTTCAAGAGGCTAACTGGACAGAACACGCAATCTAAATAGCATCCATTTCACAGTGCACACTCACAATGACTGAGCAAACAAAGATTACGTGGACTATGAAATGAACGCTTAGATAAATCCAGTTCAGAAAATAAAGCATATTTATACGTACCATTGGTAAAATATGGTCCGTTGCATCACTGTGAAGTACTACTATTATATAATGGAATGGGCCTTCAGTCGGAATTTGCAACAGTCGTGTTTCTTTTAGGACATTCTGAATACAAACTTGGGCTGCTATTCTAAACAGTGTTTTTCGGTGGAGGCTGTGTTGTTCTCATTTCTGATGTGGTGAAGCATTACCTCATTGAAAACCTGGCCTGGTTTACTTCAAATTAGTTGTCTCACGGTGGCAAATACTGTGAAGAGCTCCAACTACTTCATTAAGAAGTTGGGTCACATTCTTCAATTAATCTGACCTCGCTACTATAACTCAAAGCACTTTTGCATGATATTATTGTTTCAGGTAATGTTCTGTTATTAGTGAGTCTCTTGTGCATATTTTACAACGCCACTTTCATAGAAAGCGAAAGTAAGATCCTGCTTTTACACAATGTTAATTTTACAGTTTATGACCTCCAAATTAACATTTAAGATTTTGCACATTCATTACAACACAGGACCCTACTTTTGAGTCCTCGTTTATGATTTACCACAGGAGTTACATTTGTTGTGTTCTCAAATGCTGCAGTAACGTGCTAGGAGTCTATGAAATTATTATCTATGCCAATATTTACACTTATGTATCAGCAATGAAAAGCCTATACTTCTTAGCATTTCAGTGGCCCTAAAAAGTCTTTAAATGAAATGTTGTTTTTGCGGTGCTATACCATCTTAATGAGAAGTTTAGTAAGTCAAAATGTTCTATGTTGCTAGAGGTATAATGACGAGATACTCCTATGGTTTTCAGCCACCTTACTATCGGCGTCCAAATTCGCATCAGTTATCTGGCCAATTTAGGACAAGATATCCCGGAAACAAATACCACCCGAATACCGCTAACTTCAGAGGACACACTAATTCTCTTAATTGGCTGCCGATACATTAACATAGTGAACAAATTGGCTAATCGTATTTGTAACAATACCAATAAGATCTTGTTAATAGCTTTAATATTAAGGGGTCGTTATTATACACATGGTATATTTTCCATTGTTGTGAATAAATCAGCACGTGAAAGCAGCATAATTCCTATACCGCCTTGCACACCTCATCTAAAGGCCTTTATTCACATGTGTGATACAATTATCAAATTGTGATATAGTCCACAGACTGTTATATAGTCCACAAATTGTGATACAGTTCACAGATTGTGATACAGTCCACACATTCGGCATATTTAAATACTGGGTCGTTTGCCTCGATTTGATTTGCGACCCTACAATTTCGCTCCACTTCTGTGTCGCTGATTCTGAGTAGACACTGCGTAGAATCCCACGGTTGTTGAAACATATTTTGGAGGGATTATGCGTCTTCAAACAAGTGTCATCAGTTGAGTGTTGCTTTAAAAGATTCTGATGAGGAGCGAACCCTGTGTAGAGACTGCGTAGACTCTCACGGTTGTTGAAGCGATTTTTGAGGAATTATGCGCATTTTCCACTCCTTCAAACAAGTGTCATCAGTTGAGTGTTGCCTTAAAAGATTCTGTCTACAATTATATAATTTCGTTATCGCACTCTCTCATTTGAATTCAGGGCGGAAGTTAAGTTTTGGTTAATCTTTGCTTTTGGAGAGCGGGGTAGCGTAGTGTTATAGCATCGGACTTCGAACCGAGAGGTCCTAGATTCGATCCCCATATGTGGCATCATGTTGTGTCCATGAGCAAGGCACATTAGCTCACCCAGAGTACTGGTAATACCCAGGAAGAGGTGGCTCCGTCCCGACATGACTGGAACTTTGTTGGCTGGGTTGTTAAACCTCAAAACAAACAAACAAATAATCTTTGCTTCCCTTTATGCATGGAAGTCGTCAAAATCGCTTTTGCATCCCACAATTCGATTACCATAAGTCAAAGACGCATGGGAGACTTGGAAAGTCAGTAGCAGCTTTAAATTATTAGAAGAGTCCTTTAATTCTTCAAAGGCATTGTTTTTAAGGTTCAAACTTCAGTTAAAAGAGTTGATTTGTGGTTTACTTTACGACTACCGTAAATGGTACTGCTTTGGAGTTTTACGACATCAATGATGCTGCCAAAATACATTGGTGATGCCGATTTTTGGTGATTGTTACCACTACCCATAGTATTTTAATCTAAATACGTACGCGTAGGTACGAGTAAAATAAGCAACATTATACTGTTGATATAAAAAGCAGGGTAGCATCCCGGGGGTAGCATCCGAACTTTTTGTATTATTCTTATAGATCAGTAGCGCGAGAATTGAAGCTACCTTATGAATTGTTTTAAGTTGAAGTGTCTACGGTCGCCTCGTTTTGTTTGATTTTGGTAGTCGAGTGTTTATACTGAATATGAACGGTGTCTGTAGTCATTAATATGCTTTGTTTTATTACTCAATTATCTTTGAAGCAAGAGAATATTAATAATGTGGTTCATGATAACACGAATAACTTTATTGCCATGGGACAAACTTTTGAATGCTGACAACAAATTAAAATTAGCAGCAGTTTCTAACTTGATAAATTTGCTGCCTTCTTTAATTGCACGCCGGTGGGTCGGGCGTCAGACTCTATGATGACCCCGACATAAAGCTATTCGTGTTAGCTGGTTGGGCCGGAGCTTCTTGTCTGTTGCTTGGCCCACCGGGGTCCAACTGGTGTTTTTCTTTTGCTCCGGGCTTCAGTAAGTTATTCGGCGCCCAGGGATCTTACATCGGGCATCTTACTGAATCTGTTGAATCAGGGTAATTATCATGATTTATTCGTTTGTCCTTAATGATTTATTGACCAGTAAGAGATTCACCACGAGGACCGAACAACTAACTAAATGTTGTGAACCACCGCAGAAGATGAGGTTGAGGTTATGGCCATGTAAAACCGGTTTAAGCCCACCAGTAATTTTATACTACAGATCGTTCCAAGGCGATACTTCTGTGGTGGTTCTTAATGTTTTGGAGTCGAATTTTTGTGCTGTTTGAGCTTTATGTACGTTTTCATATTTAAGTTCAGTTCAGGTAAATGAGTAGCCGCCTATTGGAGACTAGCTGCTCACTCGGTTTACTATATGTTTTCCTTTTATAAGTACTTAAGTGTCTTTTTAGTTTTTTTCCCACCCCTCGGTTTATGGAGTGGGAATTTCTTTCTGATTGCACCATTTCCTGATCATTGCCTACTTGTACCTTCATACAGAAAGTTCAGTTTCCTTTCTAATCTATATTCTCTTTGTTTTCATGTATCTATATTTTTTATTCTTTTATTCTTAGTTTCTTGTACATACGAGGGTGGCCCGGTAAATAGTGTACTTTTTTTGATATTTTCATTATTTGACACCCAATTGCCATTAAACTTTTCAAATACTTTCCGCAATTCAAATTCAGTAAAAAGAGGTGAATAAAAGAATAAGTTTATGAACAACTTGTAAAATGCGCATCGTTGATTAGGTCAGTGTATGCGAATCCAAACAGACACATTAAAATAGTCTTCGGTGTGTTCAAGAAAGTAATATTTTTAAGCCATTTCAGTGTTTTTACCGCAAAAATGAACTGTCCGCCTATAGCAGTATTCCTTTGACATCACCAGAGAAAATTTCGAATGTAACATATCATCTGTTTGAAAATGGCACACATTTAAACTTACAACCTAATGAAAATGGTGACGTTAGATGAAGAGAAAGCGCGACGAACGGCAATCTAGTTCTGTGTGCAGACCGTTATGACTTCAAATGATTCATTCACGCATTTCTGCTTCTGCTTCTGCCGTATACTAGCCTCCTTCAACTTGTTGAAGATTATGCTGTATCCGTCATTTAAAAAGCATCAACATAAATAGTGGTATTTCGAGGAGCCTTGTTTTTAAATGCCATGGTCGA
The DNA here is from genome assembly GCA_964017185.1 of Rugalucina vietnamica. Taxonomy (NCBI): domain Eukaryota; kingdom Metazoa; phylum Mollusca; class Bivalvia; order Lucinida; family Lucinidae; genus Rugalucina; species Rugalucina vietnamica. The sequence goes on from OZ024882.1 coordinate 349,352, forward strand.
TTTAGAGATGGGTGGACAGAAAGTACAAAGCATGGACGGAAACCATTTATGAACGTCCGTAACGTACTTTCCGCAGATGAAATCGCATCTTCATTGTAAACGTTTTCAGGGCGACGAGAGGTTCATGTAAGCAATTCAACAGGTAATAACATAGTCTATGGTTCAGTGACATGTTTAAAAAAAAATGGTACACCAATCGCTTGTGTACCGCACACAACAGGACGTAACTCTATAAAGACTAAACGGTTAGTACATGTCGTACATGAAGTTGACGCATACCAGTAGACGACGTCGTCAGCGTGCGCCGGGTCTGCATGACTTGTAGTTTTGTATTGTGTACTGAGATTTCATTCTTAGGTTTATTTTTCTGAAATTTTGTATGCATACTCAGAATATGTGTACGTAATATACTTGTAAATTGGAAGTCTGTGCATTGAATAGTTTTTATACAGCAAGCACAGTCCACGATTTACTGGGCCACACTTCGTATGTTTCGTTAATTTGATACTGGATGGCCTTTGCCGCTTATCAGGTTTTACCATTGGTGAACTGTTGCGATATCCTTTATCCTTTTGTTCCGGGTAGCCCCTTTTGTAAACGTCGTCAACTTTGCGAAGCGGTTCTTCTGTTGCTGGGACTATCGATGTTCGAACAGTGGTTCTCCTTTGCTTCGTATTTTTAGTGCACAACACTTGAAAATCACAGGGAAGCTAAAACAACATCACTCCCCACTGTATCCGTCAAGTCTGCATCTTCAAGTTTCATTTGCCATGATGTTTTGAGGTTGTGTATCCATTAAACCGTCCAAGGAGAAGAACTCTATAAGCTCTGCTTCCGTTCTAATCCTTTTCGTCACTTATGCATATCGATGTAATATTTGTGAGATTTTGAATAAAATATGTTTAAACTAACTAAACCGTTTGAGCCCCCGCCTACAGTTATTCATTATTACTTACCACTCCAATGTGGGTCTATTTGTTCTTGTGTATGTTTCAATAATGTTCCTTTCTTATGAATATAAAATAGAGTTTAGGTGACTGAATGGTCAACAAGCTGATCAGTACTTATTTGTAATTTGAGCCGCGTCGTGAGAAAACAGGATTATTACCTATGAGAAAACAAAGACGCAGATCAGCTGTGCATTAGCTGCGGCTAATGCACAGCTGATCAGCGCCTTTGTGTCGCTACACGGATAGTACAATTCCTCCTCTACTTATATTTCTAGAATCACCCTGTATACCGCTGATGCAACCAAATTTGTTACGGCACATATTGATGCAACATTTCACAAAGGTAGGGGGAAATGGAGAACGGTAAGTTGACCATTAATTCAGTTTTACAGGCATTAATGTTAGGATGTCTGGGCCGTGTCTTTGTGGGAAAACAAAGTAAGGATAACTTCAGTTTTTGCCATAAGTAGTTTGTTAAAAAAACCTTACCTTGTGACAGAAATTATAAATTCCATTGAAGAAATATGCCACCAGATACACGAAAATTGATTATATTTGCTAATTGCTCAAATCCTTCATCATCGTTTGTCATTATCAATAATTAGCAAACGTAATCAATTTTCGTGTTTCTGGTGGCATATTCCTTCAATGAAATCTATAATTTCTGACACAAGGTAAGCTTTTGTTACAAACTACTTATTGCAAAAACTTAAGGCATCCTTACTTTGTTTTCCCACAAAGTCGTGACCAAGACATTCTCGCATTAATGCCTATAAAACTGACATGATCGTCAACTTACCGCTCTCCATTTCCCCCTACCTTCGTGAAATGTTGCATCAATATGTGCCGTAACATATTCAGTTGCATCAACGGTATACAGGGTGAGAATTCTAATGTGCATGTTTAGGCCTTTTTTTTTTTTTTTTTTTTTTTTTTTTTTTTTTTCTTTTTTTTTTGCGGACCTGGTCGAAAACCCCTAAGACCGGTCTGTTTTCTCGCGTCTCGGTTCATTTGTAATTTGATTGTTTCCCCACATCCATGTTCATGGTTGGACATCCACTGCTTACAGCGGTTTATAGTCATTTCTTGATTTATATGATGATGATGATGATGATGATATCATTCTTTCGCTATACTTTTGCGTGTGTCATTGGCGTTTGCTTAGTGCTTTATTCTTCTTTCGTAACAAAGTATAGTGGGAAACAATCTGAATACGTCTAATCATGTGAAAACACCTTCTTTATTGACACAAAATAAAACACCACGCTGATCTGTTGTTGATCCTTCCCATAGAATGTGTTTGATCTACAATTGATCACTTCTTAAGATGTCACAGGGTAGTATTAATATGATGTACATTCAAGTCAACATTGTTTCAAAATTTATATCTTGTAATGGTATCTCACTATTTATCTTGATTAGAAGATACATTATGCTTTGCAGACTAAGTGGCTCGCCTGATCGAACTTGCTCTTTGGTGGGTAATCGAGTTTGAAATTCTGTCACAAAATTATGTATGCTTAAAGTTCGCAATACCTTTAAGATGCCTTAAATTGGCGTGCTAAAGTTTGACCACTTCTTAAGAAGATGTAACAATTACACACTAATTCTAAAGACAATATTTAACTAACAGTCCATACATTGATGCTTAGACCGTTTACCTGTCCAAAACAAGCATTTTCTAAAGAGATTAGAGAGGTTTGAAATTTTTTAGACAGCACGGCCCCTCTGTCTGCAACATATAGAAAGTTTGCTATGATTAAACATTCCAGTTTTAAAAACTTCTCCGTTTGTAAAGACACTTACAACTGATTCCATAATCTAATGATTTTTCCTGCTGTGGTCATTCACAATAAGATAAGGGTCACATTGTCAAAGTTTGACAAGCCTCCAGAATTTCAAAAGAAATAGCTGTGACATTTTTCTTTTGATCACTAAATGTCCTTGAAATCAGGAGGTCAAACCTTTACATCAAAAGATGTTTTCTTTTCTATTTTGGTACACTTAATGGCCATGTCCAGAGAAAAGGAAGAATATGCCATAATGATTTTTTGATGTTTTATCTTTATAAACATCATTACCATATATAAGCTTTAGAGTCATTCATTTCAAAGAAGACGGATTATCATCTAGATTTATTATGGAGCATTCAAAAATGGTTATGTCCATTCAAAAATGGTTATTGGCTATTTTGTCTTTTTACGTGACACAGCTCTGTACTGCTACTATGACAAAAGTATACTGCTATCTTCCTGGGGTTACTTAGGTCATTTTATACTACAAAGGGTTTACATATCCTTTGAAAACAGATTTTACTGTTAGGAACAGGATGAAAGGTGGAGTAGGGGGAACTGAAAAAAGTCATTAGATTTCTTTACCAGTTGTAACAGGAATAAACATAATACTAGGAGAACCAAAAAAATAACAACGAGATCACCCCACCTCTACAAAAAGGGAAACAGATAGTAACTTATTGGAACGTTAAGTGATATACTATTCAAAGTGGTGCTCTTGTCAGATTGAAATATATGGCTTATGTCATAGTACTTAATAATCAGCTCTCTTCAATTAAGTAATGTCACTTTCACTGCGATTGGCCGACAGATAAGACTTCAATCACGTGTCTGATTATACTAATAAGGCTAATTATACAATAGCAGAAAGGTAAAGAGGAATTTTAAATATTTTGGCGACTGGGTGGGAATGGGTTGTCTGTAACACTAGTTTAAGCCTTCCCCAGTGATTTTATATCAGTAATCGTTCAAGGCGATACTTCTGTAGTGGTTCTAGTTGTTTAATGTTTTGGCGTTGAATTTTTGTGCTGTTTCCACCTTATGTTTGTTTTGATGTTTTGGTTAAGTTGCTTAATTGCAAGCAATGGCAAGGATATGTTGCAACCTTTTGCAATAAATATCAAAAACATCGATTTTTTCCATTGCAAATTTCCTTTTTTACATAACATGATTTACATGTATCAAGAACTTGATACAATATAAATGCTATAAAGTGTGCCTGTCACAATTTTCCGAATCGACATTGTGAATGTAGCCAAAGAATTCGTATCCAGCTTAAGCTTTTCGACGAGAGATCTGAAATGTTTGTTGGTCGCATATTGTTTTGCATGGACTTGAAACAATAGTAGACCTACGCCTTTGAACACTACTTCAGAAGATGTAACAGTTACATTTAATTCTTAAAGCCAGATGTACGTAAATGACCTCACGGTAGAATTTTTTTATTTTTTGCATGTGAGTATATTTTGATGTCCTACATACGAAAATGAAAAGAAATCGATACCGTTCCGAGCTTGTTTTCGAGATATCGGCCTTCAAAATCGTCAAATTTGGGAGCGAAAAATACATTGACGTCAAGGTAAAATGCGATTTTTAGACCCCCTTTTTGTTAATTTTCTTGATATATTTCAAAAAATCCACGGTAGGATTTTTTAAAAAACTGATATGTATTAGAGAAATTCCTGACCTACATATAGATGACAAGAAAGTCCTTAGTTACCGGATTCGTTTTCCTCCTATAGGCGTGCGAAGAGAGGTCGTCGTTGCTGAATTCAGTACATTTTACGCGCGACGTCGATTTTGCGCCAAAATTCCCGACACTGTTTAGTATTCATTGTTGATAACTGTCGCGGAAATGTTGTTTTCTTCGGGGTGACATGTCCACAATCTATATCTTGAGCGAAAATAATAAACAATATCAAACTTTTTACATTTCTGAAGTCCTCTGCATAATTGTATGGAAATAGTTTCGTATTCCAAACGTAAACTGACGCTAGAAATGACGTTTCGAGCGAAATCTGACGTTACGAATGCGGCGTAAAAATGACGTTTCGACCCTTAGATACGCACGTTCCTTTGAGCGCCTTCAATTACGTACATCTGTCTTTAAGACAATATTTGATGTATGGGCGCTATTTTAATACTTGAACAGTATCAATATTTATTACATGGCAGAGCAAATGAGTTTTACATTTTGTAGACGTTAGGGCACCTCTGTTCGTTACTGCCTGAAGTCCGTTATGTCTTAACATTCCATACGCGTTTGCGGAATGTTAAATTTGCACAAACATATAAATGTCCAAACAAGAAGTTCTGGAAAGCTAAGCGCCTTTATATGAAACAATAACAGTTTCTAATAAACAGTCATTATGAAAACTTGCCCATACAATATACAGAGATTAAAAAAAATAAAATAAAATATATATAGAGGATATTCAAGTTTTTGGAGTGAATATGAGTTTTATTTCATTGAGTGAAGTGAAAATTTTTATATTTCATGAGTGCCGAAGGCACGAATGAAATATATAATTTTTCACTTCACGAGATGTAATAAAACTCATATTCACTCCAAAAACTTGAATTTTCTTTTTATTATATTGCATGTAGTCATTGTAACGTTGCGCGCTAAAGCATATGACGTCAAAATCTTAAATGACGTCATTACGTCACGTCATTACGTCGCTATTTTATGTGAACGTTCATTGCGTCAACAATAGCATAGATTATCAACCTATGGAAACGGTGTATTAGAAAAACGGTGAATCAACGGGGGTTAATCGGAAAAATGTGAACCATCGGGCGATGTGTCGGTGAGACATCGGGATTTGCACTACCATAGTTGGTTTGTTTGAATTTAAGGCTTTACGTCCCAGTCAACAACTATTCAGTCATGTCTGGACGGGGCCACCGCTTCCCGGGTATTTAACAAGAACTAAGGAGAGTTAATGTGCCTTGCTTAAGGACACAACCCTGTGCCACCGGTGAGGATAGAAAGGTAAAGAAATAACCTTTAATAATCAAGAAAGTCAAAGGGGTGGTCTCACGGTATATGAAATTTACATTGGGTTCTGCCCACGCATCGATTTTTATAATATTATGCATATTGCTTGCTTGGTGCATGACCACTTTATTAGTTATATAGATTTTCTCTTAACTACTTAAAATTTTTAAATACAACATTTTGTATTAGAGGGGGTCTGAATATAGGGGTATGTGTAATTAAAGTCGCCAATAACCGTCATAATAGCATCTTCCTGGTTCTATTTGTTTGTAAAATAATCTAGAATGATCACTGATCATATTTGCATTGCATAATTGTTGATAGATATAATATTGAATTCAGCTGATAATCATTTGTTTCGCAGATGACCCCAAATTTTAGCTCCATAATGGTGTAATCACAAGTTTGATTTTCAATTTTAACATGTTCCCGGTTTTGTCAACCTATAATTTTAACCTTAAATTAGGCTACACATATATAAATTATTTGCTGAAAATTTCGTAAAATTTGAAGACCGGTAACATCTTTTTCTAGAACACTGAATGATACAAGTCAGAATTCTGAAGAACATAAAATTAATAATGATTTTATCCAATGATAAATATTTCATGTTATTAACATGTTACAAAGCAAACTTTTTGTGAAACATTTTCCAGGTAAGCAATTTTGTATCTTGCATGACCATCAAAGCTATTTTACATATTTTGAATATTGATTTAAGTAAGAAAATTGCACCCTGTCTTGGACCTTAAAATGCAAATATGTATTTGCCCATCATTGTTAGTTTTCATAAACAGTTTTAGAACATGATTCTATCTATTAGTTAGCCGTTCTCTATAATGTATTCGTGTTTATGTTGCAATTGCCTAGTTTTTACTGTTTTGTTTATTTTATTTTCAAAAAACAAGTTGTATAGGTATTAATTATTTTAATGAACTTATACAGCTATATTGCTGATTTCAACATCCTTTAACTTATGCCATATGTAAAACCTAAAGGATTTACCAGTTTGCATAAAACAACCAGATGAGGCTAAGGACATTTTTTCCCCTGCTGCTTATATCATGATCTCAGAAAAACACCCCACCCAAGTATATATTGAAGGAAAACCAATAGGATGAAGAGAGAAAACGAAATCTCAATAGATAAAATTATATGATAAGTTACTAACAACAGGAACCGGTTAACTACTTTTGTGTGTTTTTTTCTTTTCTCCTCCATTTGATGCATAATATACACGTACATGACAGCATTTTAACAATACATAATACCATGTTTGAAACAGGCTATACCATATATGAAATCTGAGATGAAAGTTATTAATCTTATGCATGCATTTAATCATCTGCTACAGCAGGCAAACCTTTTGCTGGAAGTTTAAAACATACTTCCAACACTTCACAATTGGAAACCCTAACCCACAATAGAGCTTTTGAACTTATAAACTTACATGTAGCTGAGAGTTTTTTTTTACCTAGCTGACAGATAATTGACAAAACAGCCATAATTTCTAACTAAAGCATGAAATTACAAACATTTCGCTGTATTTATAACTGACAATTAAATGCATGAACAAGAGTCATAAATGGTGAGATTTGTAAACATCAAGTTTGGATATTTGTCTGAGTGTTCAGTAACTTCAGTTGCATTATTCATTACCCTAATATTCATTTCAAAAATAGAAAAAAGAACCACATTTAAATGGTAGACAATAATGGATGTTTTTAATGAAGAATTAAAACAATCTGATATTTAAAGTGAAAGCTTTACCTGTGCATCACATCTGAACACTTACAAAGAGAAAAACCTGTCACATAGTTGAATTATGTACCGTACTTACTGGATAAGTACAAAGATGACGGTAATAGAAACGTTAGAAAGTGCCACTGTATTTTGTATTCTTGTCAATCTTTTAACTAAAGTTGGCATCGGCAACAGTTAAATAAGTAAAGTTATGTACTATCTTATAAACGACAATACAAGATGGTAAAAAAAAAATGAGGAATCAATCAAATGTCTATTACCATTACGGTGGTCGATTACAAATAAAATAAATGTTACTCCGATAAAATCATCCAAATACATCTAAACCTAAAGAAATATTTAGTGATGAAATTATAGAACCTTTCATTAATATATTTGAAATTTTTGTTGAGACCTAAAAATATTTGCTGATCTGATTTGTATAATAAATTAATAACTTTGAGGTAGGTCAGTATTATATTATGTGAAATTTCCAAATCAAATAAGCATTATTATACTAAGTATTCATATTACTTATGCGTTTTATCATTTCTAGTGATAAAGATGTGGAATAATATGATTTTAGACGAAAAAACAGCAAAAAACATTAAAATCCATTTTTTGCCAAAAATTGACCAACATGTATATCATGTACATTTCAACAGTGTTACCGGTTTTGAAAATTTATAAAACTTTACCAGCATGAAGAGGGTACCACTGGCCAATATCATAGAGAGTATCATAGGTTGATAAGCACTAGAACATATCAAAATATGAGACACAATTTGTCATTCTCGAAAATAATTTTGATAAAATTTTGACAATTTCAAGTTTAAGTTTCCATAGAAAATCTATCTGTCTATCTATTTAAGCCAAACTGGTATCAAAGTAAGCCATATAGAGTCCTTTTTTAATTCCAGTTTTAATTGGGTTAATTAAAGTTATTTAAGTGATAACATATAGGCAAAGTATCAGCCAGGTATGGTCACAAAGATGGAGTACTTCAGGGTGCTATCCTGAGACCTAAAAATGTTTTTCAAAATAAATAAGTGCATTTTTTCTAGGTGTTAGAATGAAGGCATTCACCATGCAAAGCAAGAACAAAATCGGTGTGTGGGCGCATATGAGACCCCCCCTTTAACGATGGTCAGTCCTAAAAGGGAATAAGTCACGATTAACGACCGACATTAACATTGTCATATTTTTTAAACAACAAATCACTGCCAGCACGAATTAACAGAATTCGAGGCTAACGCACAAGCAGGCTGAAAAAACAAACAGATTCACTGTTGATACGAATAACATAGAATGCAGAAATGCGTATCAGTCAGAAGGTTTATTTTCATAAATTTAAAGTAATTCCCCTGGGGTGTTACTACCCAAGCTGTGGGACTATAAACGAGGACATACAGCTGTATAAAAAGTTTCAGGTGAGCGCTCTCATGGCCATTGGTCCTCTAGAATATACCTGGTAAACTGAGGCTATGTGGTTGCGCGTCGGACTCCACAGCGAGAAGTCAGGAATTCGAACACCATGATCATCTTGTAGTGTCCTTGGACGTGACACTTAATCTCCCCAAAGTATATGCCAACTACCCCGGAAGCGGTGGCAATGAAAAATTATTGACTAGGACGTTACACAACAACACCATTCAATCTCGATATTCGCAATTCAATGTCAAAACATGATTATGATTTGAACCACTTTCAGATCATGGAACTACTTTGAGTTCTGGAGAATATTTTTAAAGAATTTTACCAATATATGGACGTGGCGGCCGCCTTTGGCATGAACCGTTTATATACATGCCAGTGAGGCTTCATATTTTTCTGAAATATGAGTGATGTTTAAAAAACTGCAATTTGTAGTTTCACGGCAATCACTAATATTTCCTTAGAAGCCTCCGTAGCAAGGTGGCCAAGCTACTGGCCTTGTAAATCAGGGGTCGTGTGTTCGATCCCGGGCTTCTCCAGTCTTTCGGATGAGACTTTAAACCGAGGCCCCTTCTCCATATGACCTGACAGCTGTTGAGTGGGAAATAAAACAACAATCAAACAAAGAAACAAACTAATATTTCCGAAAATATTTCCAGTTGCAATTTGGTGATGACGCAATGTAATTGCTCAAAATATTACTGGACTTTACAAAATTACTACACTTGGGGTTGAGTTTAAAATGAATATATATACATGTAGATATTTTAAACAACAAACGGTAATCCGTTTGGGAACGATTTTCACACAAGTGCGTCTGGCACTGGCAATGATTCAGGTGAACGCTAGCGTTTTACACTTGTCGGTCTAGCACTTTAATTTCCCAACAAGAAAGGGTCGAAGATGACACGGAATATGAAATTACCTTGATCAAAAATAGCTCTAGAGTGTTTATAATCGGAAATTAATGCAATAAGTTTTGATTGCCCGATGATTCACAAAATTCGCCCCGTTGTCTCACACAACTTGCCCGATGCCTCACATTATGTAAATGCACCTAGCATTAAATCCCTTTGCAATGCTTGGCGAGATTTTATTTTTTGTGGGAATTTTCCAGTATACTATTATTCATTTGCAAATACCAACGTGACCTTCTTGGTCCATTTCTTTTACTAGAAAATCAAACGAAAATGTGTTTTCGTGGCCTTGAAAGGCATGCCCTCTAAAATGGGGCGCACAATCATGCGTTTCTTGGAATATTTATTTACAAACTGTTTACATAATAAAGAACAATAATGATTTCTACAGCTCCTGCAGCAAACAGAATTTTGTCACCCAGCCATGTCGGAACAAAACAAAAAGAAGATTAAAACTACGTACCGTGTCGCCATTGTAAATCCCGATGTCTCACCGACACATCGCCCGATGCTTCACATTTTTTCCGATTAACCCCCGTTGATTCACCGTTTTTCTAATACACCGTTTCCATAGGTTGATTATAAAATTTAGTTAAGAAATGAATTTCATTTTTCTGGTGTTCATGGAGCTATGAACCGCAGTGGGTCGCGTGCAAAGTGAATGAACCCCGAAGGGGTTCATGTAAGCTTTGCTAGCGACCCACTGCCGTTCATAGCTCCATGAACAACAGAAAAATTAAACTCATTGCTTATATTTACGTTCATTTCTCTCTATCGCTCGTTGAAAAATCACCAAGGCGGTCACATTTACCAGCAAACAGAGAATCTACACACAGTGTGTGTTCGTTCAAAAAGCGGAACGGCGTCGACGTTTACAACGTCCAATCAGATTGGCGAGATTCATGTTTTTTGACGTCAAGTTTGGATTACGTCACGTCGCGTGACACAATGTTGTTCATGGAAGTATGAACACAGATGAACATCTAATGGTTCATCTAAGGAGGTTTTAGAAAAATGTAAATATTTATGTATAAATTAGAAATGAAACAGTGGAATCGTAATTTGCGTATTCCCAAATCTTATGCTCAAAACATTGATTGTGTGTACACGCTAACAAGTACCCACAATCTATGTTTTGGATCAAAAATAAAGAATAATAGGTGTACCCCTGCATATCACAATTTTACTCTATAAAAGAGGGGTTTACGGGGGTTTCACGGACATGTTTTCTGGATGGCGTACACGAGCTACAGTGTTATCGCCAGTATGAATAAACACCAAGAATCTTAACATTTGCTAGCTGGGTCGCACTGTGGCAATAAAAGCGCTTTTTGTTTTATCCCAAGATTACGCAGCTACTTAAGGAGTTCTTATTTGATAAGTTGCGAAAAAGAATCAATATACCTCGAGATTCTTATATTCCTTTCAATTATATTTTATTTGGCTTTAATCTTCAAATATTAAAATTTGAATTTAAAGCCTCATAAATATTCCGTGATAAGTAAAGTTCTAGATATCTCTTATATCGAAATTCACTCAATATACAGTTATTACTAAGCTATATATTTGACTACTCAGGAAGCAAGATTTACGGTACCTGGTTAAGAGGTTTGTCAACAGGTCTTGGGTTTACGTGATTTCTTGTACATTTGCTTTTTATTTACATGTCATAATTCTTTGGCGATAATATGTAGCCAATAAATGCCAAACCTCCGTAACTACATCGAACTCTCAACCTCTCGATTACGAAGCGAATACGCTATCAATTACACTACCGCGGCCAGTCTCAGTTTAACCCTAAGTGACAAAGGCGTCGCTCACAGCAAGGCCACGAAAATATAGATCAATATACAGAGAATTTTTCATCATTGAAAATTTGATTGGAAAAAATATTAATATTGTCAACATTTTTGCTCAAAACATCGATTGTGGGTACACACACTCTATGTTTTGGATCAAAAATAAGAAAAATAGGTTTACCCCTGCAAACCGCAGTCGTGGGGGTATGAGAGGGTATACTTTTCATGGATATGTTTTCCTGGTGTTATTTTTAAGCAGACACCGTGTAGACTACTTTCCCTAGTATGTATACATCACACCGACGAGACTGCGGTACAAATTGGTAGGAAACCGTGGCCCTGCTGTAAGGTCCGATACCCCAAGCCAAAATATAAATAAAGTAAAATAAACGGTATGCGGTACTTAGGGGAAAATTAGAGGATACACGTTACGCAATGGGTTAGGGCTATTGCTCGTATAAAGTTATAGATCTGTTGAGTAACTGTTCTCATGAATACTTTTATGATTTAATACGAGTAGTCGACATTCTTTTTCTTATCTTTTCATGGTTAAATCAATGTATAAGTGACTGTAATTTTGGCATTTATTAGCTGTTGGCATTGTTTTATCTCAAATGAGTTATGACATGTAAATAATAATGCAATCTACACAAAATTAGCGTATTTCAAGATCAAATTTGTTGACTAATACCTTCTAGAATGGACCTTAAATCATGCTTCTTAAGAAGTCAAATATACATTAATGTGTCGCCAAAAATATTTGAGCCGCATCGTGAGAAAACGGGATTATTGCCTATGCAAAAAACAAAGGCGCAGATCAGCTTCGCAGTAATTGCGAAGCTGATCAACGCCTTTGTTTTCGCTACACGGATAGTATTTTCTCTTCTTCTTAAAGTAAGAATAGAGGGACCAGGAATCGATGCAATTAAATTTAAAGTCCCAACATAGACAGCGGGTGGGAAAGAAATACATAAAACACAACAAAACATTTTCCGACAACACACTCGAAGAGCAGAATGAACAGTAGTATAATGAAGATAAACCACTTTTCCTGGGACACCGATTATCGTTCCAACAGGGGACAAGTATGATAAAGACAAACCACTCTATCTGGGACACAACTTAACGTTTTAACCGGGCACAACGCCGAAAATCACTTCTCCTGGGGAATTCATAAAGAAAGAAAATTAAATAAAAACCAAAAATAATGTTCAACTGGCGAACACATGCAACAGAAAACCTTTGATAAAACCAAGCCAAAATCCCAACCAAATACACTTCTATCCTGCTTCTGTGACTGTACAGATCGGTTTGTGTCGGACCTGGTCGGAAACCCAAATTGTTTGTTTTCTCAAGCAGCGTCTCATTTAAAACACGTCATGGGAACACTTGCGTTTTGCATAAATGGAAGTCAGGAACTACCAAAGACGGGTTTTCTGATGACCCACGGCTCTGATCTTTCTTGACGTATTAACTCATTAACTCATTTTTGGCGAACAGGACTTGCCCATAATAATCAGTTGGGCATGTCCATTTTCATTTTATAGAGGTCAGAAGTGACAACATTTTTTAACCATTTTCCGATGAAATTCAGAAAAGGCTGACAAGAGATATAATAAAACTCGTGTGAAATAAAGTCCCAACATGCCATTTTCTGTATGGGATGTGTTGCTGATTCAGATGTCTGCGATGCTATCTTTTTCGGTATGAATAACACGTTGTTTTTAACCGGATGCTGGTCGCTAGTATGAGTTATGTACATATTTTCTCTTCTGTGAATAAGCATTGCGTGTTTGAATTTACCAAAATAAAAGCCGTACCATAGGAAGTCAGACACAGGTTCGCTGCACCCGGCTGGTAGGAGCTTTTGCTGTCTTGGTGAAGAATTGCGAGAATAAATGAAGCGTTGGACATTTGTTGTTCACTAGACTCAGGATGCAGGATGCCATTAATTGTCCCAGTCAACACTCAACGGATGACATGGATATGTCATACAATCTATGTATTGCCCAACTATGCGGAAAAGGAATGTGTCTATGTGGTGTGAGGTTTCAGATATTTTGTCTATAAATGACCCAATAATGGCCCTTTAATAATCTTGATCAATATTAAAGTGCGTCCCAATAAGTGTTTGCTCAGGATTAATACAGTAAATTACATTTCACTTAAACTCCATCGACATTACACATACACAATATCTGAATATGGAACAACCAACCGTCTTCAAGCGCTGTTCTAGTCACGGTGGAAGGCCAAAAACCTAGCCAATCGAAATCAATTATGAGCGCGGCCCTGAAGGAAAGCATCGTAACATTTTTTTTTTTTTTCGAGACGGCCTCTTTAAGATATTTAACGCGGAACGGAAACCAGATTGTCGGAGCGACTGCACAAGTTTTCGTAACAGTTCTGAATCTGAAACAGTTTGTTTGTGCCTTCTATTTTCTCTGTTTTAAGTTAGGCTAACAGCAGAGGGAGTAAAAGTGTTTAATTTTTTTGTGCAAACATTGTGATCTGAGCAAAATGAGCTCAGAAACGTGACTGGAATATGGGTCGGAATACGTGCCCTAATTTTTGGCATTGTTTATTTTTGGTGTCATGGTCGATTGGATTTTTATCAGCTGATCCTCATCTGTCAGCGGAATGTACCATCAACGTGGATGACGAGATAATTAATCTGAAGCCACTGGCAGGATTTGGAACCCCCAGGTAATATTGACAGTTAAAATTCAAACTTTATTTTAGCTAAATAGGTCAAGTGACCAGCTGATCGGTCAGTTTTAAAGGGACTGCTCCTTTGAGTTATTCTAACCTAATGATTGCGCCGCGTCCAAAGAAAACCGGTATTCGGGATTTCTGGCGAGCTCTGACACAGACTGGCCTGTACAGCGCAGTCACAGATTTACAAAGAAGAGGGGTATGCTGGACTATCCACAAATGAAAACAGAGGCACTGATAGGTTGACAGCTTATCAAAATTCGGTTTTCTTCTGAATCTGACTGGTTTACTGGTCACAATACAGATGTTGTATTTAAAACAGAATTGAGTCAACAGGACAGTTAAAATCAAGCTAGTTGAAACCAACTTACAAGTAATTTTCTATGGAATAATCATGAAACTAAACTTAATAGGGCTTCTTACATTTAAGTCCTTACCAAAATAATTTTTCTTTGACAGAAATAAACCAAACAATCTAGTAAACTGTACTGCCACCAAAAGTATGACTTGCATCTTTTAAATAGTCATCATTTTATTTTCATGTGTAAATTTTTTTAACCATGCAAAAACACATCTTTCATAACTCTTACAGCATGGGCGGATCCAGAGGGGGGACAGGGGGTCCGGTATTTTTAGCAGGTATGGTCATGTTGAGACAGTTCAACTTGTAGTATTGAGACAATTAGTCCATGCAACTCTTTCTGAACAAAGTGCTGACTAAGACATGGGACAAACCTGGTCATTTTACACTATACTTTTATGCTATGGTTGGTTTTACCTTTAACATGTTTTTTTTAAAAAAAACTTTTAACTGATAAGCCTCATTCCTATCAAAAGTATTTCCACTCATTCATAACCAGATTATCACTGAAAATCTCTGCAATCATTACAAAAACTCGCCTATGCAATATACAGAGATTTTTAAAAGCGTAAAAAATGAAAATTATAATAGAATTTTTTTTATATTTTTCTTATTTTGATATTATTCTTCTCGCCTGGCCGAGGCGGGTTCTAACGAGTACCCACAATCTATGTTTTGGAGCAAAAATAAGAAAAATAGGTATACCCCTACAAACCCCAGTTTTGCAATATAAAAGTGGGGAATAAGGGGGTATATATTGCACGGATATGTTTTCCTGATGCTCTGCAAAATTCCACCTAAACTACAGGTACATAAAGATGTAAGGCTGAACCTTACATGTATGTTTGTTTGCTGCTTATTGATAAAAAAAACAGACCTGTCGGTGTAGGATTTTTTGTAGGATTTTTCTACTCATTTTTTCACATAAGCACACTCAGTCTAATAATAAAATATGAAATTTGATAGTGATCCTTTCAGCCATGTAGCTGTAAGACTTGAAAAAATCATTTAAAAAATTTGGTGTTTTAAGACATTTTTTCTCAAAACATATATTGTGGGTAGATCTACATGTTAGAAAGGCCTCAATGAGGTGGTTCGAACATGTACCCACAATCAATGTTTTGAGCAAAGATATTGAAAATATGAAAAATTTTAATTGTTACAGCTGAAAAAAAATTCTGTATATTGCATGGGCATTTAGTGTTTATAGGAATGGTATAGGGTACAAAGACAAAGAATGTAAAACTTGATCTACCTATACATGCAATATTATATTATGATGAATCTTATATCTAACATAGGATATTGACCATCAGATTACAAGTTCACATCCAATATATACTTGGCAGTCCAAATCCAAAAAAGTGGCTTAGTTTTGGTTTTGTTGGCATTTTTGAGTACATTATTCTACCTATGCTCATAATATTCCTTGGCCTGTGCCCAAACTCGTAAGGGTGGATGCCAAGTCTGTAAATGACTCTGTGCCACAGAACAAGGTCAAAGGTCAAACGAGTGCAAAATAGCAAAAATCTGTAAAAATGAAAATAGACATTATTGTTTTGGAAAATAATGGACTGATTATAGCTAACTTGTACTCATGTCATTCCTTGACATGTGTCCAAAGACATAGAGGTGGATGCTAAGACTGTAAATGCTCCTGGGTGACAGAATTAGGTCAAAAGTCAAATGAGAGCAAAATAACAAACACCCGTTACAATAATTAAGTATTTCTTGAATCAAACATGAACTGACTAAAGGCAACATGTGCTTATTTTATTCATTGACAAGTGTTTAAACTCATATGGGTATATTCCAAGTCTGTAACTGCCTCTGGGTCACATAATTAGGTCAAAAGTCATATGAGTGCAAAAATATCAAAACCTGTTATGATAACTAATAGTCTTCTAGCTATGCATACACCTTTCCCCCAGGGGGAATTTTCTACACTATGATTTTCTAATTTAAGTACATTGAAAAAGCTACCAGACCCTGTTTTCTGCCAGTGTAAGCATTTGCGTTTTTCGCATTGTTCTATTAAAGTACCCTAAATATTCATTTTTGCATTTTTATAATGGGGATACACATAGAAAATTGAATATATCTCAATTATTTGTAATGCTAGACCATTGAACTTGGTCTCATCTTAAAGCTTAGACATAGCCCTTTCTTCCAATTATAAGCAATGGAAAATATCTAATTTGCATATTCATGAATTTTCATTAAAAATTTAAAATGAATAAAAAGAAACAATTAAAAATCAATTATCCCATAAAAACTAATTTGTGCCTATCATTTTGGCTTATTGTTATTGTACCAATAACACTATTTGACAAATTTATTGATGACTCATGGGCCTAAATAATAATTATCTCATTTGCATTTTCATAAATATTAATGAAAATGACGAAAATCAAGATATACAAAGGGAAAATCTATTGCCATTTGAAGGGTTTAGGGTGGAATATCTATAGGATGTACCTTTCACCCTTAGAACAAATGCCCATGGGTGCCAGTTTGGTCAGAGGATCTCTTTATTGCCCATGTGTGTCACGTAAAATCATAAAGTGTTCACCCCCACCTCTAATAAGCAGAGGAAGTAGTGTGGTACACCTTTATTACCACATGTTTCTTGGCTACTGATAGACCTTAAGAGAGCAGAAATAGGTATCAAATGATTGGTTTGACAATGCTTGATAACCATGTAATAATTTAAAAAAATATCAAACTGACTTCCTGGATTTCAAATATTAATGAGAACTTTATATATTAGAAAAAATCACAGAAAAAATGGAGTATACCAGCATACTTGCTTATATCTCATCGGCCAAAACCCCTAGAGAGCTTAAATTGGTACCAAATGATTGCTATGACAATGTTCTATAACTCTGTAATAAGATATATAAACAAACTAGCTATCTTAATGCTCAATATTAAAGAGAACTTCAGATATTAGAGAAAAATAACAGATAAATGAAGGGGGTCTACCAACAAAATTGCTTATATCTCAGCTACCAAAAACTCTCTAGAGAGCTGAAATTTATATCAAATGATTGGTATAATAATGGTTTATAATAATGTGATGAGATACAGAAAGAATGTGACTTTCTTGGGGTTCAAATTTTGATGAGAACTTTCAGTATTAGAGAAAAATCACAGAACAATGTAGGGGGTATACCTACAGAAATGCTTATAGCTCAGCAACCAAAAGCCACAGAGAGCAGAAATTGGTATCAAATAATTGCTATTACAACATTCTAAAACCACAAAATAAGATATATTAATAATCAGACTTTTGTGTTGTTCGAATATTGATGAAATCTTAATGAATATAATATTAGAGAAAAATCACAACAAATGGAGGGGTTATACCAACAGAAACGTTTATATCTCAGCAACCAAACGCCATTGAGAGCAGAAATTTGTATCAAATGATTGTTATGACAATATTCTATAACCATGTAATATGGTATATAAACAAGCTGACTTCCGTGTTTCTCATTTTTAAAAAAAAACTTAAGATATAGGAGAAAAATCACTGGCAAACGAAGGGGGTATACCAATAAAATTGCTAATATCTCAGTGACCAAAAGCTCTAGAGAGCTGAAATAGGTATCAAATGATTGCTATAGTAATGTTCTATAATTGTGTAATAAGATACATAAATAATCTTACTTTCTTGTTGTTGGATTAATGATGAGAACTTTGAATATTAGATAATAATCTCAGAAAAATAGAGGGGGTATACCAACGGAAACGTATATATCTCAGCAACCAAAAGCCATAGAGAGAGCAGAAATTGGTATCAACTGATCGCTATGACAATATTCTATAACCATGTAATAAGGTATATTAACAAGCTGACTGTCTTGTTTCTCAAATATTTAAGAAAACTTAAGATATAGGAGAAAAATCAGTGGCAAACGAAGGTGGTATACCAATAAAATTGCTAATATGTCAGTGACCAAAAGCTCTAGAGAGCTGAAATAGGTATCAAATTATTGCTATAATAATGTTCTATAATAGTGTGATAAGACGCATAAATAATCTGACTTTCTTGTTGTTAGAATAGTGATGAGAACTTTAAATATTAGATAATAATCTCAGAAAAATAGAGGGTGTATATCAACAAAAACGTATATATCTCAGCAGCCAAAAGTCATAGAGAGCTGAAATTGGTATCTAATGATTGCTATGACAATATTCTATACTCATGTGATAAGGTATATAAACAAGCTAACTATCTTGTTTATCAAATATTTAAGGAAACTTAAGATGTAGGAGAAAAATCCTTAGCAAACGAAGGGGGTATACTTAAAAACTGCTAATATCTCAGTGACCAAAAGCTCTAGAGAACTGAAATTGGTATCAAATGATTGCTAGGATAATATTCTATAACCTTGTTGCGAGACACACAAACATTATGACTTTCTTGTTTTTCGAATATTGATAAAAACTTTAAATATTAGTGAAAAGCCACAGAAAAGTGGATGGGGTATACCAACAAAATGTTTTATAACTTAGCAACCAAAAGTTCTAGAGAGGTGAAATTGATATCAAATAATTGCTATGATAATGTTCTATAAACATGCGATAAGATAAATGAATAGTTCGACTTTCTTGTTGTTTAAATATTGATGAAAACTTAAAATATTTGATAAAAATCACAGAAAAATAGAGGGGGGTATACCAACGGAATTATTGTTAATTTCTCAGCAACCATAAGTCCCAGAGATCTGAAATTGGTATCAAATGATTGTTATGACAATAATGTATAAACATGTAATAATATATATGACCAAGCTGACTATGCCGTTGCAAAAAATTAAGAAAACTTAAGATACATGTAAAAGAGAAAAAACAGACAAATACAGGGGAGTGTACCAATAAAATTGACAATATCTCAGCAACCAAAAGCTGCAGAGAGCTGAAATTGGTATCAAATGATTGCTACGATCATAATCCTATACACCAATGATACAAAAAGTACCTAAAAGAACTTTATCCCCATCAGAATACCACTGATACTGATGTTTATACAGGCAATTGTAAAAGGGCATGAAAATAAGCATTTTTTGCACTAAAGTGACCTTTGACCTAAATCAGCATTACTTTGTTGTAACAATTGTAACTGATTACACCATACAAATGCATTAGATGTAATTTGGGGCTTTTTTACAAAAAAATGAAAATATTTCATAAGATACTGCTATAATGTTGAAATATCTCAAATTTTACACTTAGTTGACCTTTGACCTATTTTTGGGACTCTGGAGCATTTTCAGACTTGGCATCCACCCTAGCATGTATTGTTACACATTAAGGTACACATTAGGCATGGATGCCAAAATGTACTCAAAAATGCCAACAGAAAAATATTTGGGGGGCTTGGGAGGCCAACTAATAGCAGTTGTAATGTTTAGTTTAACAAAGAGTACATTGAACTTTTAACTTGTGCCCACTGGTGAAATAAATTTAGGAACTTGTTTATGCCATTATGAAAACTTGCCCATACAATATGACAGAGATTTTTTTTTCATCCATAAAAGTTGAAAATTTCATAGGAAAAAAAAAGAAGATGTTTTTCAATATTTTGACTCAAAACATTGATTGTATGTACACATTCAAATGCGCACTCACAATCTATGTGTGACTGGATAGCCTCCCTTGGAAAAATACGCTGGTGCAACGTATTAGCGGCATATTGAGTGCATATTGAGTGCTTGTAATATGCAAATTTTAAACTCGAAACTTTGTGAATCGAGTAAGTGTTGAGTATATAACGCAGTAAACCATCCTTGGTGGATGAGCATGCTTTTCCACAGACGGGGTTTCTGTTCTGTGGCTCTGCTCGGCTGCACGTTACATTTGGTGGCAGTGGTGGGATAATGACAACTGCCAGACCGGGGTTGCCTTACCAATGTAGTCCCCAGGCCAAGACTCGGGACGAGTCTTCTCGGAGGGGGAAGTAATGTGACGGGATAGCCTCCCTTGAAAAAATATGCTGGTGCAACGTATTAGCAGCATATTGAGTGCTTGTAATATGCAAATTTCAAACTCGAAACTTTGTGAATCGAGTAAGTGTTGAGTATATAACGCAGTAGACCACCCTTGGTGGATGAGCATGCTTTTCCACTGACGGGGTTTCTGTGGCTTGGCTCGGTCGTTCGTTACATATGTTTTGAACCAAAAATAAGTAAACCCCTTTATACTACAGTTTTACTATATATAAAAGTGAGATTTAAGGGAGTATACATTTCAATGACAATTTTTTATAAAAATCTCTCTCTCTTTTGAATACACTTCAACCTCATTATAGCATGCCTCATTATAATGTGGTTTTCATTAAAACATGACAATGTCATGGCTCCCAAATTTATTATTAAACTATATGTCTATAGAAAGTAACCTCTTTATAACACAGTTCACTTATAACACAGTCTGTTTCTATGGACCCCAAAGATTTGTTATAATGAGGTTGGCCTGTACCATTATTAAGCCTATAATTTTAAGAAATTATAGTATTTCATGAATTTTTTTGTTCGTTTGATGTTTTATGTCCCACTCAATAACAAAGGTCATGTTGAGATGGGAACTCAGCTTATATTCTTATTGAAAAGGACTGGAGAAGCTGGTGATTGAACTATGACCTCTATTGTACAAGGAATGCATTACGAAAAGTTTGAAAACATGTTAACGCAATATACAGAGATTTTTAAATTTGTAAAAAAAATGTATTGCTTTTCATATTTTTCTTATTTTTGCTCAAAACATAGATTGTGGGTTCACATTAGAACCACCTCCGGTTCTAATGAGAACCCACACCCTATGTTTTGAAGCAAAAAAGAAAAATAGGTAAACCCCTGTAAACCCCAATTTTACTATATAAAAATGGGGTTCAATGGGGTATACATTATTTGTTTTACAAGGAAAGGAACAACAGTTTTGACCCATCATTTCCCTTCTTAAGGCGTAAGACAGGTTGGACTGTATAATATTCAAAAACTTTAATGGTAATTTCTTTCTTTTCCTGTCAACATTGTTTGGTAGACCAGGATCAAAATGCAACTTCAGTGTTCTTTGCTTAATGTAGAAAAAATTAATTGTTTCTAATTACAGGTTATCAATATCGTTTGGTGGGATCAAACTGTGTGCTGTATTATGTGCTAATTTAAAAATGAAAAGGGTAATTTTAAGAAACTTCTTTTGTTTTTACAGGCTATCAACATCGTATGGTAGACCGGGATCAAAGTGGAACTACAGTTTTGATCCATGTTCTCCATTCTCTATGCCAGAAAATCCCAATGAAGGTTTCGGGGACAAATGTCTGTCAGTAGCTGTAAGTGATTTCCTTAAATTATATAATGTGCTTCATTATAATGTGCCTCGTTATACATGTACTGTGGTTTTCAATATAAAACAGCCATCTCATGGCTCCCAAATTGATTATTTTGCTATATGTCTTTAGTAAATAAACTCATTATAACACAGTTCTCTTATAACAAATAAAATATAAAGGTTTGATCCTCTGGAAGCAGTTAAAACATTCAAAGGGAGAAAGTATGGACTTTATTGCGCAATTTCGGGTAGTAGCCCTTTTAAAACCGGAAAGCCAGACTATTGTACTGTAATTTCCAAAATTTGCACGAGAAAGTCTGTTTCTATGGACCCCAAAGATAGCATTATAATGAGGTTGGCCTGTTCTGTCAAACTTATAGGTATTGACTTGTGTACGTATGGCATCTCAAGTTATGAAAGGTATGCATACATACCGTAAATTTGCCAGGTTATAGAACACATACTCCTACATATAGCTCATACACCGAGGTACTATGACTTTTAGCTCACCTGAGCTGAAGGCTCATAGGTGAGCTTATAGTATAACCATGCTTCGTCCGTCGTCTGTCATCGCCCCTCCATCTTCATTCACAATTTGAAAGATCTTCTACTCTGAAGCCACTAGGCCAATTAAAGCCTAACTTCATGTGTAGCATCCTAAGGAAGGGGGAATGGAAATTCTAGGTCACATGACCAACATGGCCGCCATGGGTATAAATAGCAAAATCTATTAAAAATATTTTTGTCCAGAACAGGAAGGCCTATGATTTTGAAATTTGGCATGAAGCCTTGGAAAATGAAGCTCTACAAATTTTATATAAATCATGACCCTGTGATGACCTTGACCTATGTTATGGCATAGTCAACATACAACTGTCTTGCCATGGCAGTTCTAAAGAGTTCCCCGTACAATGTATGTTTTTAAGCAAAGATCTATAAGAAAAATGTATAACCATATACACCTCTGTTTTACTATACAAAGCTGGGGTATAGGTGAGAATACATTTCAAGGACATACAGTGTATTTGCTATTCTGATGATTCTTTTCTTTCAGATCTGTAAGTATGCCGAGCAAAACAAGCGTATGTTCTATTTCACGCTGGGGTTCCATGGGCAAGTTGATGTTGACGTACACACAGACAAGAAGAAAAACAAGACAAATATAACGTTGGAGTACAACGGATACCTGTAAGCAGTTTCAAAATACACCTCAACCTCTTTATAACACTATTTCTGGGGTTCAAGCCAATTTCATGTTAGCTATCTAATCCGTGTCAGAATGAGATTAAAATGTATAGACATATAGCTAAAATAGTCCAGTTGGAGTCCAATGATCAGTGTTATAGCCAAAACTGTGCTGTAATGAACCGTGTTATAAAGAGGTCTATATGTATGCCCATAAAATATACAGATTTCAGGCATGGAAATTTTCCTGATTGATCAGGAATTCCCGATTTTAGAGGGCCAAAATTAACCTTGGAATTGTTAGGATAAGTGTATTATAACTCTATAAACGGAACGTAAACATTCTTTTGCATGCTAAAATGTATGCAAATGATAAAAGGAAATCTGATGAAGCTTCAAACTATAACTTAATTTTTTTTGTCACCATCAGGAAAACATGTCCGTGTAATGTGTACCCCCTTGAACCCCACTTTTATATAGCAAAACTGGGGTACGCAGGGGTATACCTATTTTTCTTATTTTTGCTCCAAAACATAGATTGTGGGTACTCGTTAGAACCGCCTCGCCGAGGCGGTTCTAACGTGCATCCACAATCTATGTTTTGAGCAAAAATAAGAAAAATATAAAAAAATTTCAGTTAAAATTTTCCAATTTTTACAGCTGAAAAAAATCTCTGTATATTGCATGGGCAAGTTTTCGTAATGCTGATCCTGTTCTACATATTTGCATTATGGAACATGCCCATGTAATTTATAGATTTTTCTGAAGCTGTAACAGTGTAAAAAGTTTGATTTTTTTTTCTTGATTTTGCACAAAACATTGATTGTGGGTACATGTTAAAACCCCCTTGCCAATATGTTTCTGAGGAGTACCCACAATCTTTGTTTTGGAGCCAAAAAAAAATAATAAAAGAAACAAACAAAATATATACCTCCATACATCCCAGTTGTACTGGGGGTTTTACTATTATATAAAATCGGGGTGTACATTAGCTTGATGCAGATTTTGGTTACAATGAGTTTGCTTGTATTCCACTTAATCTTTGACAAAGTTATTTCACAGATTCACCTTGGAGGAGATTTTTTGCTTCTTGGCTCAAAAGCCTTTAATTAGTTTCAAAGCTTTGGGGAATAGGTGTTGACTTAGAAATAGAAAGACATTTTCAGTAATTATATACATGATAAAGGTCTTGGTTTTATTTTAAACAGCTTTATAGTCATTGTTCCTTGTTTGATTTTTCTTTTAAATCTTTAATACCAGGTCCAGAGGTTATAAAACGTTTTTCATGTTCAACTCAGCTGATTGCTCATGTTAAAAATTGGCATTTTAACATTTATAAACAAGATAAATTACAGGCTTGGGTGATCTAAACCTGAAATTTTGCTATATGATTTATTTGTGCTATTTCAATATTTTTGAGCACTTTTTATTTCATGCTCAACTCAGACTCAGATGAGCATGAAAAAAGTTTTATAACCTCGGGACCAGGTTTCTTGGTGATGATTATCATTGATCTTATTACAGGTCATTAAAAAGAAAAGAAAGTCATGTTCGCCTGGTTTGTGACAGAAAGCGGACTAGGAAGGAAGATGCTATATTCCGGGTGGTCAGAGATCTCAAGGGCTTTGGAGTCATGGTGAGACATTACCATTATCAAAATTTGCCCATGGAATGTACAGGTTTTTTTTTTTTTCAGAAGCAAAATTGAGAATTTCATTGGAAGAAAAATTTATGTTTTTAATATTTTCGCTCAAAACTTTGATTGTGGGTACACGTTAGAACTGCCTTGATTCATGTTAGAACCGCCTCGATGAGGCAGATCTAAATCAAGGCGGTTCTAATGAGTACCCACAACCTATGTTTTGGATCAAAAATAATTATACTCCTGCAAACCCCAGTTTTCTATATAAGTTTTTCTATGTAAGGGGGTACCAGTATACATTTCAGGGACATTTTTTCCTGCTGCGAAATTAACCTAGTGCAATTTATAGATTTTTGTAATTACAGCTGAAAAAAAAAAATAAAAATAAAAAAAAAATAGTCAGTTAATTTGTCTTATTTTTACTCAAAACATAGCGTTAGAATTGTCTTAGTGAGGTGGTTCTAGCGAGTTCCCACAATCTATATTTTGGAACAAAAATGAAAAAAAATTGTAAACCCCTTACTGTTTGAACCTGAGTACCCACAGTCTTTTTTTTTTTTTTTTTTTTTTTTTTTTTTTTTTTTTTTTTATCATGTTTTGAGCAAATATAAGAAGATTATCATTTTGTTTTTAAAACTGGAAATTTTCAGTTTAAATACAGTCTTCTTCTAAATAAGAAAATTGTATAATATTGCACGGGCATTTTTTCCATATCCACTCAAATATAGGTTAAATGTCCTGTTTTTAAGTTTTGTTATATTATTGTAGCAAATAGTATTTAAATAGCACTCTTTGTAGATAAGCAACCAACATACATGTGCATAAAATGTTTGAAATATGATATTAAATTGAAATGCTAAACCATTATCTAGGTTAATTGTATGCAAAATAATGTCAAGGACCTAGGTTAAGATACATTTTGATTTTAAAGGGCACTCTTGTTACATTATTGTGTATTTTGTATTGGAACATAATTATGGCCAGTCAAGAACTATGTTCATGTCGCAGCACTCAGTTATACTAGCCATGCTGTTCCTAGGCAAGCCTCCCTGAGGCAAGTTACCAGTACTTAGTTCAAATTTCTTTAACCCATCTACTTTAACCACTAACTTACAAATGCTCTTAAGAAGGTCACAGCAATTTTTCATGAAAGAAACATGCCAGATGTAAGGTGGCCTTGTTTGTTACATTGTTACCATGTATTTACTGTTCAGTCAATGTAACCTTAGAGTCTTATAATGCACGGCTCTCAAGTAACAGTGTGTGCAAAATACATGACATACTTCTCTGAAGTTTTATGACATTCAACCACTATACATGTAAATTCAAGCGAATTTGCTATGAACACCTGTACACAGGGCTTTAGATAAGAGTTTACAATCTATTGTAAATTATGCATCTGTTTAAGGATAAACAGTGGTAACATGAAATTTTATTGAGTACTTGACATACACCCTACTGTTTCTACTTTCGATATGGAACAAAATCTATAAATCTTTCACAGATCTGAGGAAACCGTAATAAACAAAGAAAATCGACTCATCCGTGTCCTATGGTTTACAGGTGTGACGTATATACCACAAAGTTTTAAGTATTACTGCTTAATTTCAATGTGCAATGCTATCCAAGGTGCTAGAATGCAACAGTACTGATTACAATTGTTTAGCATTATTTACCTGTTCATGGGAAAAATGGCATAGCCTTATTACCATTCATCTATGAATGGACTGTACTTTGTTTCGTTTGAGATGGTTTACACCGTTTTGACCAATTGGATAAATACGAAACTGGCTACTTTTTGGGAGAGAATGGACTTATTGGCATAGTTATACAATTTAAGGAAATCATTCAAACCATTCAGATCTGTCCAGGTTTTAGTGTGTGTAATCGCAAAATAAAAACATAACGGTACTGCATTTTAAGCTCTTCAAAACAAATGTGCAATGCCATTTTGTTTTCCATACATGGTACACACATAAATATGAATAAATAAATGAATAAATACATAATCTGCCCAAATATTTTTTGTAATTTATGCAATATGCAGGCTTATCTAAGGCCCGGTATACATGTAACTATAAATCTTATCTTTCAGGAGGCAGAACTCTACCATATATGTTGTTGCCCGGGAGCATGTCCCGTCATGCCAGATAGTGCTATGACTGAAACGCAGTTGACGAAGGCGGGCAGGGCAGTGGCTGGAAATGGCACACATGTGAAAGTGGAATACACAACTCACAATTCTCAGGGAAATAATACAGGTGGAAATATTCAGTACAATATTATGAAAACTTGCCCATGCAATAAAGAGATTTTTATCAGCAGTAAAGATTGAAAATTTCATTAAGAAAATTTTTGACATTTTTGTTATTTTTGCTCAAAACATTGATTGTGGGTACACGTCAGAACCGCCTCGGTGAGCTTGCCTGGATAAGGAAGTTTGAGGAAGATTTTTGGGAAAATTAGGTTGGAAATTGGGAAAAAAATGAGTGTTGGTAGCATTGGGAACAGGTCCCAATTATTCGGCCCCAAAATGGGCCTAGAAAAATCCCTAAAACCTAATAATAAACCCCAGTTTTACTTTGTATAAGTGGTTTTTAAGTTTAATAGGGTTAACTTACATTGTATCGGTTCATTGTCATTAAAAAGATGGCTCAATCAGCAGATCAGTATACCATGTTCAACTGATATTGCATAGGAGATAAAATAAACTGAGGTCCTTTAGAGCAGTGAGACACAAGTTGAACTGGACAATCCCCATATCCAGTATGCTTCCTTCATGAAATTTGGGCATAAAAAAGGTTCCTAGGGCCATTCACTCACTCTTAGTGATTCAGGAATAGAATTTAACAGTTAGTTGTGAAAACATGTGCATTTAGTACTGGTAAGCTGCCCTGTGGAGTCTTTCTCAGGAACAGTGATGTTTTGATGGCTGACTTACCAGAAAAGAAATGATGTTGTATATAAATTATGTTTAAACATGACATTGGTCTTGTAATGCATTGGTTTTCATTTGAGTCGCATGGTAAGAAAACCGGATTTTTTGCCTATGCGAAAACAAAGGCGCAGATCAGCTTTGCAGTAACTGCGAAGCTGATCAGCGCCTTTGTTTTCACTACACAGATAGTACAATTCCTCTACTTTCTAAATCCGGAATTTCCAACATCTAGCAATCTTCTGTGCTTCTGCAGGTCGGTTTGTGACGGACCTGGTCGGAAACCCAGAAGACCGGTTTTCTCGCGTCGCGGCTCATTTAATGTTTGATACATCATTGCTTGTATGATAGATTGCATGTTTCTATAAAGACAAACTCCTTGAAGAATTCTAGAATTAAATTGCCAGGTCACTATACTTGTTGCCAAGGCAACATGACGTTGGTGAAACTACAAATTATGTCTGTAACTTCAGAATTTGATAGATAATAATTTGTTGCTGTAATTGAATTTAGATTAATTCATCTGATCATTGCAAATAATATTAGCCAAGTCATGTCCAGCAGAGCTTAGTCTAGCCACTAGTCTGTTAAAGATAGTATTGTAATATGGTTATTATTTTCATTTTTAGCTCACCTGAGCTGAAGGCTCACAAGGTGAGCTTTTAGGATGGCCATGATCCGTCGTCCGTCCGTCGTTGTCCACAATTTCAAAGATCTTCTTCTCTGAAACGTATGTACTGCTTGGCCAATCAAGTTGAAATTTTATGTGGAGCGTCCTTGGGTAGTGGCGTTGAAATTTTGTTTGCAATATTTTGGTCACATGACAAGGATGGCTGCCACGCCCATATATGCGAAAAACCCTTCAAAAATCTTCTCCTCGAGAACCCGTGGGCCAATTTCCACGAAACTTGATATGTAGCATCGGGGACTCCAGCCCATCATAGTTTGCTAAAATGATGACCCTGGGATGACCTTGACCTATTTTGCGGCAATGTCAATTTTGGAAACATAGGCTTTTACATGGGAAAAGACCAAAACAATGGATATTTTGGAAAGTATTGTAGACTGAGACTTAAAAGTTGCTAGATGCAGACAACTTAATTGAGTCAATCACAGAAACATGTCCGTATGAAACCTACCCCAGATTTGCACCTTACATATAGTAAAAATGGGGGAAATCAGGGGTTGGTAAAAAATTATCGATTTTTAATATTTACCAATAAATAATATAATATATTTTGGGTATCTGTTGTCATCATCTCGATAAGGTGATCATAACAGATACCGATAGTCAAAATGCATGATTTTATGAAGAACGAGAGTAATAAATGCAAAAATTCAATCAAAATCAGCTTACTGTAAATAACTTTGTACAAACGGAGATGTTTCCATAATGATGAAGGTATGTAATTAATTAAGGTCACAATCATTTCTTGTCCTTGACCCAAGGTCATTGAAATATCAAAATTAAGTCACAATTTCAAAAATCTATTTCTCTGAAACCCCTTGGCCGATCAAGTTGAAGTTTTATGTGGATCCTTCTTGGGTAGTGTCATTGAAACTTTGTTTGCGATATTTTGGTCACATGACCGGGTGCGCCAGCAAGTCAATGGCGGAACACTACGATACAAGAAGAAGAGGATGGCAGCCACGCCCATATATGGTAAAAACCCTTCAAAAATCTTCTCCTCCAGGTGGGCTGATTTCCACTAAACTTGGTATGTAGCATCAGGAACTCCAGTCCATCATAGTTTGCTCAAATGATGACCCTAGGATGACCTTAACCTATTTTACTGCAAGGACAATTTTGGAAACATAGGCTTTTATATGGAAAAGGCCAAAACAATGGATATTTTGGAAAGTGTTGCAGCCTGAGACTTGAAAGTTGCTAGATGCAGACAACTAATGGAGTCAATGAAGGTATGTAATTAATTAAGGACAACATCATTTCTTGTTCTTGATCCAAGGTCATTAAATATCAAAATTAAGTCACAATTTCAAAGATCTTCTCTGAAACCGCTTGGTGGATCAAGTTGAAATTTTATATGGATCCTCCTTGTGTAGTGTCATTGAAATTTTGTTCACGATATTTTGGTCACATGACCAAGATGGTCGCCATGCCCATATATGGTAAAAACTTTTCAAAAATCTTCTTTTCCAGAGACGCTGGTCTGATTTCCATGAAATTTGGTATGTTGTATTGGGGACTCCAGCCCATCATAGTTTGATCAAATGATGACCCTGAGATGACATTGACCTATCTTACGGCAAGGTCAATTTTGGAAACATAGGCTTTCACATAGGAAAAGGCAAAAACATTGGATATTGTGGATACTATTACAGCCTGAGACTTGAAAGTTGCTATACGCAGACCACTAATGGAGTAAATGAATGTATGTAATTAATTAAGGTCACAATTTCAAAGATCTTCTTCTCTGAAACCGCTTGGCCGATCAAGTTGAAATTTTATGTGGATCCTTCTTGTGTGGTGTCATTGTCACAATATTTAGTGTCATTGAAATTTGGTTCACAATATTTTGGTCACATGACCAAGATGGCCGCCATGCCCGTATATAGGTAAAAACCTTTCAAAAACCTTCTTCTCCAGGACTGGTGGGCCAACTTCGATGAAACTTGGTTTGTAGTATTGGGGAATCCAGCCCATTATAGTGTGCTCAAATGATGACCCTGAGATGAAATTGACCTATTTTACAGCAAAGTCAATTTTGGAAACATATATAGGCTTTTACATGGAAAAAAGTGAAAACAATGGATTTTTTGGAAACTATTGCCGCCTGAGACCTGAAACTTGGCAGATGCAGACAACTTATGAAGCTAATAGAGGTGTGTGAGTATTCAAGGTCAAGGTCATATCATGATATCTAAATGCTCTGGTGAGCCTTCTCAGGACCAATGGTCCTCTGGTTTTAGCTACGATTTTTTTTTCTTCTATATTGAAATTTAAATTCAGAGTCTATCTAGTCTATAAATGATTTTTCTCCATTTGACTTGGCTTAAAAATCGAACCACATCTAGAATAGACTAGCCACAGAGATTGAAAGAAATTGAAACCAAAAATTACGAAAGGCGTATTTCTTTATTTCTAAGCCTTGGCCAAGGCTACTGTTTAGCATTCAGGTCCTGATAATAAATTGTGTGAAATGTATTTTGCACCCAACATTTTAATTGTAAAACCAGGGTGTTAGCCATAATTTTGTTTCTTATTTTTGCTCCAAAACCTAGATTGTGGGTGCTAGTGGGTACAAGTACCCACAATCTATTTTTTTTTGCCACAATCTATTTTTTTGCCACAATCTATTTTTTTTAGCAAAAATGAGAAAAATACCAAGTGAATTAAATTACAAATAGTGAATCGATCTCTCTTAAGTTAAGCCCTCAGAAAACCTCACCTATAATTATCTTACATAGACTGGCCCCCGTCCTATGTTCACTATCATCCTATCATACCATGTTCTATAACCTCCATAAATATTTTCTTGTATGAGTTACCCCTCTTTTAGGCTCAGAACATAGGACTGGTGAAAAGCGGAATGGATGTCTATGGAATCTCGCAGACACCTCATTAGGTTCACCTGTTTAACCTCTTCACCCATTTATAAATGGTTGTGGATAGTGTATACATATGTTATCAATGAAACTGCTAATGGCCCTTATCAAATCAGGGATCAGAGATAATATTCTTTACAGATTGAATTTTGAAAATATGGTATAAAAATGTACAGGCACAGTCTTATCAATACTTGTGTTGGTGTGACCCTTTCAGACATTTGCACAGTCTGGTCAATAACATGAACCGGTGGATTGCTTTCTGACTTTTGTGCAGGCTGGTCAATAACTTGCAGTGGCGGTTTCTTGTCATGTAGGCGACATTTGCACAGTCTGGTCAATAACATGTACTGGTGGATTGCTTTCTAACTTTTGCGCAATCTGGTGAATAACTTGTACTGGTGAATTGCTTTCCAAACATTTGTGCAGTCTGGTCAATAACATATACTGGTGAATTGCTTTCTAACATTTGCGCAGTCTAGTCAATAACTTGCTGTCGTGGATTGCTTCCCAAAACATGCACGGTCTGATCAATAACTTGCTGTGTTGAATTGCTTTCCGACATTTGCACAGTCTGGCCAATAACTTGCTGTGGTGGATTGCTTTCCGACATTGCACAGCCTGGTCAACCTTGTACTGGTGGATTGCCTTCCAACATTTGTGCAGTCTGGTCAATAACTTGTACTGATGGATTGCTTTCCGACATTTGCGCAGTCTGGTGAATAACTGGTGAATTGCTTTCCAAACATTTGTGCAGTCTGGTCAATAACATGTACTGGTGGATTGCTTTCTAACATTTGCACAGTCTGGTCAATAACTTGCATTGGTGGATTGCTTTCTGACATTTGCACAGTCTGGTCAATAACTTGCTGCGGTGGATTGCTTTCTGGTGTTTGCACAGTCTGGTCCATAACTTGTGGTGGATTGCTTTCCAACATTTGTGCAATCGGGTTAATAATTTGTACTGGAGGATTGATTCCCGACATATGCACAGTCTGGTCAATAATTTGTACTGGTGGATTCCTTTCCGACATATGCACAGTCTGGGGAATAAATTGTACTTATGGATTGCTTTCTGACATTTGCGCAGTCTGGTCAATAACTTGTACTGGTAACTTGCTTTCCAAACATTTGTGCAGTCTGGTTAATAACTTGTAGTGGTGAATTGCTTTCTAACATTTGCACAGTCTGGTGCATAACTTGTACTACTGGATTGCTTTTCGATATTTGCGCAGTCTGGTCAACAACTTGTACTGGTGGATTACTTTCCAACATTTGTGCAGTCTGATCAATAATTTGCACTGGTGTATGGCTTTTAAACATTTGCACAGTCTGGTCAATAACATGTAGTGTAACAGTTATATTACGAGACATTTGAACAGTCTGGTCATAGCTTGTATTTTGAATGCTTGCTGATATTTTATAATCAGTCTCATTTCCTTTCTTTAACCAATTTTAGAGCTGTAAAAACAAAAGTTTGACGACGGGAGCCAGTCTATTATCTACAGTATACTGATGTGTTTGAATTCAGGGAGCTCCTCAGTAAAGATTAACTAGAGCAATTTCGGGAGCCACCAGATTGTCAAAAGGTATTGATCATTGTCGATGTCAATTTGGGGATACTATTGGTGCCAGGAGTGATCGGGAATCAGTACGGTTCTAGCATTGGCCTCACCTTTAATAAACTTCTATTATACTGATGTGTTTGAATTCAGGTAGTTCTGCAGTTAAGAAACTAGAGCAATCAAGGGAGCCACCAGATCGTCACAAGGTGTTGATCATTGTCAGTATCAATGTCGGGATACTGTTGGTGGCAGGAGTGATCAGTCTGGTTCTAGCATTTGCCTTACCTATAATAAACTTCTAACGTCTATATATTGATATCTTTTAATTCAGGTAGTTCAGCAGTTAAGAAACTAGAGCAATCAAGGGAGCCACCAGATCGTCACAAGGTGTTGATCATTGTCGGTGTCAATGTCGGGATACTGTTGGTGGCAGGAGTGATCAGTCTGGTTCTAGCATTCGCCTCACCTATAATAAACTTCTAACGTCTATATATTTTGAATTCAGGTTGTTCAGCAGTTAAGAAACTAGAGCAATCAAGGGAGCCACCAGATCGTCACAAGGTGTTGATCATTGTCGGTGACAATGTCGGGATACTGTTGGTGGCAGGAGTGATCAGTCTGGTTCTAGCATTCGCCTTACCTATAATAAACTTCTAACATCTATATATTGATATCTTTGAATTCAGGTAGTTCTGCTGTTAAGGAACTAGAGCAATCCTGGGAGCCACCCGATCGTCACAAGGTGTTGATCATTGTCGGTGTCAATGTCGGGATACTGTTGGTGGCAGGAGTGATCAGTCTGGTTCTAGCATTCGCCTCACCTATAATAAACTTCTAACGTCTATATATTGATATCTTTGAATTCAGGTAGTTCTGCTGTTAAGGAACTAGAGCAATCCCGGGAGCCACCCGATCGTCACAAGGTGTTGATCATTGTCGGTGTCAATGTTGGGATACTGTTGGTGGCAGGAGTGATCGGGATGATGTGCTACAATAAACGGGCATTTCAAGGACCATATCACAAAGTGCCAGGTACGGTAATTTACCCATTCGTGACAAAATTGGGCTTTCCCATCTACTTTCATTTTAAGGGGCTTTAGATTTTTTTTTTTTTTTTTTTTTTTTTTTTTTTTTTGGTTTGATTTCTTTAAGCAAACAGAGTAGCCCCAGATCAGTTTTATCCATTGATTTGCATGTTTTGCTATTGGCTTCAACTTTACAAAATTTAATGCTGAGATTTTAGGTAACGCAAATGCAGAAAACAGTGAACATTGTAAGAGTTGAAACTGCTCAAAAAAGCCAATGGCCTGGCCAAGAAAGTTCCAACATATACCCACAGTCTTAAAAGAGCTAAACAAAGAAACGTTTACAAAAAAAAAAACTGAATTATTCATGTTTTACAGCTGAAAAATTCACTTTATATTGACTACTTGAATGTGTTTTCATAATGAATGCCTCTGTGTTCTTGCTAGGTAACAGGAAAGAATCAGATCCCACAATTTGGCAGCTTGCCAGCTTACAGAATGTCAACATTAAAGGCGGCATAAAAACAGCCAACCATCCAATGAACTCTTTTTTGGAGAAGGAATCAACAGAGACACGACTGTTGTCGACATCTAGTGCTAAAGCTCAGTTTCGAGATTATGAGAAAAAAGATATGAGGAGAAAGTCACTGTGTTTTCCAATTCTTGACAATTGTATGATTCCATTAGATTGTCTGGAACTTGGGCAGAGGTAGGGACTTTTGTAGATCAGATAAAGGCTGTATTTGATGATACTGTAATTCGGAAATTTTCATGTGACTTTTATTTCACAAATTTTCTGAATCATTAGCAAGATCATGAATTTGCTAATAAGCATTCTTGTAGTCTATGAAGTCTATGAAAAAGTCCAAGTAGGCAATGATCAAGAAAAGGCACAATCAGAAAGAAATTCCAACTCCAAAATCCAAAGTGGGAAAGAAACTGAATTGACAATTAGTACTTGTACTAAGAAGGCTTATAGAGATTCTTTTAGAAATAAGTAAGGATTTTGAATTAGCAAGGCAATGAATTCGGAAATATTCGCAAAAAATTAAGTTCTCGCAAGCATTTCTTTATTTACAGTAATTGAGGATAATTGAAAGATAATATTATGAGATGATGTGTCATGCTAAAGAACCGTAACTCTTGCTTGCATATCTTTGGAGTTATTTCCTTTTGATTATTTTTCATACAATTTTGTGTCTGCTCTATAACTCAAAAACCATTAGAGATTTTTCAATGAATCATGGTACACTTATAAAGCATGAGGAGGCGATGTGTCATGCACAAGAATCATTACTCTTGCTTTCATATCTTTGGAGTTATTTCCCTTTGATTATTTTCCATACAATTTTGTGCCCGCTCTATAACTTGAAAACTGTAAGAGATATTTAAATGAAACTTGGTACACTTATAAAACAGAATGACAGGATATGTGATGCACAAAAAACTATAACTTTTGCTTGCATATTTTGGACATGCACTTAGAAAGGGGGGAGACATCAGTTTTCACATCTAGTTAATTTTTTATTTACAGTAATTGCAGATAATTGAAAGATAATATTAATTAAAAAGTATGTTGTATTTTCTCATTAGAATTGCCTTGGATTTGGGAGTAAGTAATGGTGCAGTCTGTAGAGCTTACAGAAAGTCTATACTTTTAAAGCAACAACACTGAATTGTTGAAAGGCAACTAAATCAGAAATTATATGCAAATATTAATTTTTGAAAGGGAACTAAATCAGAAATTATATGCAAATATAAATTTTTGAAAGGGAACTAAATCAGAAATTATATGCAAATATTAATTTTTGAAAGGGAACTAAATCAGAAATTATATGCAAATATAAATTTTTGAAAGGGAACTAAATCAGAAATTATATGCAAATATGAAGTTGTCTCCCATATTTGAATATTTTCAGTATTTCATGCTTTTGATCCCTTCCCATTGGGAGGGGAGCATGGTGGCCCAGTGGCAGAGCATCAGATTCTTAATGGAGAGGTCTTGGATTTGAACCCCCCTGGGAACCATGCTGTGTCATGGAGCAAGGCATATTTACTTTCGTATAGTAGTTGTGGTGTCTTGACATGACTTAAAATTGTTTACTGGGATATTAAAACACACAAACAAACAAATGAGCCGCCTCGTGGGAAAACCAACAATCTGCATATGTGAAAACAAAGACGCAGATCAGCTTCGCGGTAATCGCAAAGCTGATCAGCATCTTTGTTTTCGCTACTCGGATAGTACAATTCCTCTTCTTTCTAAATCCAAAATTTCAAGCCTTTACCTATCTTCTGTGCTTGTACAGCCCAGTTTGTGTCAGACCTGTTTGGAAACCACATTGTTGGTTTTTCCACGAGGTGGCTCATTTACTTCCTATAGTAGATGTGGTATCTTAACATGACTTAAACATTGTTTACTGGGATATTAAACCACACAAACAAATATTTGCAATACTCATCAGGAAAACATGTCCGTGTAATGTATACCCCCTTGAACCCCACTTTTATATAGCAAAACTGGGGTATGCAGGGGTATACCTATTTTTCTTATTTTTGCTCCAAAACATAGATTGTGGGTACTCGTTAGAACCGCCTCGCCGAGGCGTTTCTAACGTGTACTCACAATCTATGTTTTGAGCAAAAATAAGAAAAATATCAAAAATTTTTCACTGAAAATTTTCAATTCTTAAAGCTAAAAAAATTTATGTATATTGAATGGGCAAGTTTTCGTAATGATTGTTTACTGGGATCCTAAACGACACAAACAAATATTTGCAATACTACAGGCTAGGTGGTAGTATATTTGGTGACACCTACATTGGTGAATGGACAGGCCTGACAGTAGCTATCAAGAGAATCACCCTCAGTGTTCATGAAAACCAGCTGAACCTTGACAACATGAAATGGCTGCAGGATGAAGTCTGGTTCCTAAGGTCAGTTGATTTCATGACAAACGTTTCAAATTTTAGTTGACTGAATTCTATCATTTTTTATTCTCATTTTTGCTCAAAACATAGATTGTAGCTAATGCACAGCTAATCTGCACCTTTGTTTTTGCATAGGTAAAAGTCTGGTTTTCTCATAATGTGGCTCATATGTCATAGATTTTCAGGTAGGAAGTAAAACAACTAAAGTCTGTTTCGTAGTGAGTGATAATGGTTTTTCGCACATATTTTACAACTGTTCAAATGTAGAAGAAATATTTTCTTGGCGCAATATAGCATCTAGTTTGTCGCAAAATGTGCAGCAAAAATTTTGAAAATCGGTTGACAAATAAAAATGTTCTGGTCAAAAACGTTTTTGAATAGGGATTTCCTGTACAAAAATCTCATGGAAGGGAGGTAAATATTTTCCCACAAAAATTTTAAATTATAACTATTTAATCATGATTGCTCAAAAATATTTTAAATTGAAACAAATGACATACCTGAGACAAAATCTTCATGATCAGGTGAAAATTCTCGAAAAATATGCATTTTCACGATCATCGATTATCTCCCTTGCCAATGCAAAATCCCTATGCAAAATTCATTTTGGCCATAAAAACTTTATTTATTCACCGATTTTCAAAATTTTTGCAGGTCCTATTAGGACAAACTAAGATCAAGATTTTGACATTAGAATAATTTTTCTGTCGTCCCTCATACAAAAATTTTCTGTGAAAAACCATTTTCAGAGGCAAGTTTTTAGACAGTAGCAGACATGCTGAGTTTATTTAAATACTTGCTCGTTTTGAAATCTGTGAGAAATAGCATAAGCTAAGCCCAGCAGCAAGAAAGGCAGAATTTGTATTATTAGAGAACACAGACGACACAAACCAGACTACACAGAAACAGGTGCTAACAAACATAAGAATTACTGATCAAACTGTTAAAACATGCAGGCTGATCCAGCTCCTTTGTGTTTAACAAGGATGTAACATCAGGAAAACATTTCCATGCAATGAATAATACTCCCTTAAAACCCCACTTTTATATAGTAAACCTGGGGAATACAGGGGTATATTTTTCTCCAAAACATAGATTGTGGGTACTCGTTAGAACCGCCTCGCCGAGGCAGTTCTAACGTGTAACCACAATTTTTGTTTTGAGCAAAAATAACAAAAATAACAAAAATTTTCTACTGAAAATTGTCATTTTTTACAACTTTAAAGATCACTGTATATTGCATGGGCACGTTTTCGTAATGAAGAGACTTTCTCATGCTGTGGTTTAATTTCTAATGTGTCTTTTACATGTTCATGGCAGATTAGATTTCTGAGAAACTAAGAAGGTTTCTGTCATTTAAAAGGAAAAATTGCACTTAAAAGTGGTAATTATCTGTCTGCAAACCACATAGAGATGTTATGATAAAGTGATGGTATTGAGAATAACATGCTTTCAAACACATCATGTAGATAGAACTTTCTTAAGTGAGGTGACACATCTATGAACAAGGTGAATTAGTTAAGGTCATTCCGTAATTGGTGCTCATCAGGAAAACATATCCGTGAAATGTATACCCCCTTAAACCCCACTTTTATATAGCAAAACTGGGGTTTGCAGGGAAGTACCTAATTTTCTTATTTTTGATCCAAAACATACATTGTGGGTACTCTTTAGAACCACCTTGAAATT
This sequence comes from Rugalucina vietnamica, assembly GCA_964017185.1. Taxonomy (NCBI): domain Eukaryota; kingdom Metazoa; phylum Mollusca; class Bivalvia; order Lucinida; family Lucinidae; genus Rugalucina; species Rugalucina vietnamica. The sequence continues at coordinate 387,938 of OZ024882.1, forward strand.
TTTTAATTTTTCTTCTAAAAAATCTCTGTTTATTGCATAGGCAAGTTTTAGTAATGTGTGTTTGAGCCATGTCATGAGAAAACCTTCTGTTTACACATTCAAAGCCAAGATACAAAATGGGCTGTGAGAACTGTGAAGTAAACAGCTGATAAGCACCTTTGTTTTTGCTTGGTTGATAGTACACATCCTCTTCTCTTTGAATCTGAATCCATGCTTCTGTCTGCAAAGCCTGGTTTGCACAACATGTTGTACCTGGTCGGAAATCCCAAAGATTGGTTTATAATTCATTTTCTCTTGATTGGTTTATTTTATATTGATCTTAAAGCATACAAATCATACAAAGATGGCTTGGTTTCCTGATTTAGAATTGATAAGCTATTAGTGATACTGTCTAAGATTTAAAACCTCATTCCATGTAACTCAGGAGCATATAATCTTAGAGATTATATGCTCCTGATGTAACTCCCATGCAATAACATTATTATTCATTTTATTTTGCTCAAAACATAGATTGTGAGATCATTATAACCACCTCAGCAGTTCTAATGATAATTACCCGCAATCTACATTTTAGCAAAAAAAAAAAAAAAAAAATAATAATAATAAATAAAAAAATACAAATATTGCCAATAAACGATAAAAGATTTCAAGTTGTTATAGTTGTTAAAGTCTATGTGTATTTCATGGAAGCGTTTTCATAATGCTCTTTGTTTTTAAAAGGCTTCAAAAAGTTTAGATTATGCTACAGATGAGCTGCTTGACATAGATTTGTCACCTTTGAAGCAAAATTAGTGACACGCTGCCTGTCAGCCACTTACAAAACACAATAACACTAGGAAAAAAATTCCCTTGCAAATCCCAGTTTTTTCCCAGGGTCTATGCCTGGGGGCTGGGGCTAGAGGTTAAAATCTAGAACACCATTGATAATGGCTTTTCTGGGGTATAGTATTTTTGAAGTCTATATCTTGAAAACCTTTTATCAGAGGGCTTTCATACTTGAACCTTAGGTATCCTGTAGGTTTGAGTTTTATTTCTTGGCATCGGAACCCTGGGTCCATGCCTGGGGGGTGGGGCTAGAGGTTAAGAAATAGGACACTGTAAAAAAAAAAAGGATGTACTGCTGGTTAGCTTTACAAGGAGTCCATATCTTGACAACAACTTATCATAAAGCATTCATACTTCATACAATTTAGGTTCCATGACATCTAACCTCTGGGTCGGAGTTGGGGGGGGGGGGGGGTTAGAGGTTATTATTTTTTTTTCTTTTTATTTCTAAATAGAAACAACTTAGGAAGATGATTGGTTATTTTCCTTTAACTTTCTGACACTGACTTGTGTGTCATGACAGTAAGGGTGGGATGACCCACTTTCCATGGTCCAGTGATTTTTAGCTCACCTGAGCGGAAGGCTCACAAGATGAGCTTATAGTACAGTAGTCGAGCCGGTGTCTGTCCGTCCATGCGTACACATTTTCAAACTCAAATATCTCTTAAGACAACGAGGCTGATCATGATCAAATTTTATCTAAAGCATCATTGAGGAGGGGGAAAGGTTGCATTAGGTTTTGGGCCAGGTAGGATTGGAACTCTGGTTTCCATGGCAACAGATAGCTCCCATAGACTTACAATGGGAAAAACATAAAAAATCTTCTTCTCCGAAACCACAAGTCCCAGACCTTTCATATTTTGTGTGAAGCAATGTATAGTGGTCCTCTTTATAAATCCTGCCAACCGTGCCCCTGGGGTCCATACAGGCCCCGCCCCGGGGGCTTGATGGGGCAAAACATAGAAAAATCTTTTTCTCGGAAACCACATGGCCCAGAGCCGTCATATTTTGTATGTAGCAATGTGTAGTGGTCCTTTTTATAAATCCTGCCAATCATGCCCGTGGGGTCAAAAATGGCCCCGCCCCAGGGGTCATTAGCACCCATAGACTTACAATGGGAAAAACATAAAAAAATCTTCTTCTCCGAAACCACAAGGCCCAGAGCTTTCATATTTTGTCAGTAGCAATGTATAGTGGTCCTCTTTATAAATCCTGCCAACCGTGCCCCTGGGGTTCATACAGGCCCCGCCCTGGGGGGGGGGGGGGGGGGTCATGGGTAAAACATAAAACAATCTTCTACTCCGAAACCACAAGGCCCAGAGCTTTCATATTTTGTTTGTAGCAATATAGAGTGTTCCTCTTTATAAATCCTGCCAACCCTGCCCCTGGGGTCCATACGGGCCCCGCCCCGGAGGCGTCATGGGAAAAACTTTAAAAAATCTTCTTCTCCAAAACCATAAGGCCCAGAGCTTTCATATTTTGTGTGTAGCAATGTATAATGGTCCTCTTTATAAATCTTGCCTTCTGTGCCCCTGGGGTCCATACGGGCCCCGCCCCGGAGGTCATTAGGAAAAACATAAGAAAATCTTCTTCTCCAAAACCACAAGGCCCAAAGCTTTCATATTTTGTATGTAGCAATGTGTAGTGGTCTTCTATATAAATCCTGCCAATCATGCCCCTGGGGTCAAAAATGGTCCCGCCCCGGGGGTCATTAGCTCCCATAGACTTAAAATGGGAAAAACATAAAAAAATCTTCTTCTCCGAAACCACAAGGTCCAGAGCTTTCATATTTTGTTTGTAACAATGTATAGTGTTCCTCTTCATAAATCCTGCCAACCGTGCCCCTGGGGTCCATAGGGGCCCCGCCCCGGGGGCGTCATGGGAAAAACTTTAAAAAATCTTCTTCTCCGAAAGCACAAGGCCCAAAGCTTTCATATTTTGTTTTTAGCAATGTATAGTGGTCCTCTTTATAAATTCTGCCAACAGTGCCCCTGGGGTCCATACGGGCCCCGCCCACGGGGGCGTCATGGGAAAAACATAAAAAAATCTTCTTCTCCGAAACCATATGGCCCAGAGCTTTCATATGTTGTGTGGATCAATGTATAATCCTCTCCTTTATAAATGCTGCCAACGGTGCCCCTGGGGTCCATACAGGCCACGCCCCAGGCATGTCATTATCTACCATAGACTTATAATGGAAATATATGAAAAAATCTTCTCTGCAACAGCATGACACAAAGCTTGTATATTTGATATACAACATTGTCATGTGGAGCTCTACATAAATCCTGCTAATCTTGCCCCTGGGGTCAAATATGGTCCCACCCAGGGGGTCATTATAGGACCCTGACCTTGTTAGATGATTTTTTCACGTGAACCAAAATGGCAGAAAAGAGGATACACAATCCAGACAAGAGCTCTTCTGCTGATGTAAGTAGGGTTTCAAGGTCACATGACCAAGATGGCCAACATACCCATATATGGTAAAAACCCCAATTACTTTGTCCATCGACTGTACTTGTTGACTCTCAGGTGAGCGATCGTTGCCCCTGGGCTACTTGTTGCTTTATATCTTGACACTCAATTAGTATATTTTCGTTCTTCTTTCAGATTATGAGTGAGTATGACCAGACCTTTGACCCCAATATACTTATAGGTCACTGTGACCTGATTTCATGGTTCAGTGATTTTGCCTTATATCTTGGCACTCAATTGGTTTATGAACATACTTCTTTCACACTATGTTTGCATATGACAAGACATTTGACCCTAAAGTAGTCCTAAGTCATTGTAACCTAATTTCATGGTTCAGTGATTTTCCCTTATATCTCGGCACTCAATTGGCTTATGAACATACTGTTTTCACGATATGTTTGCGTATGACAAGATCTTTGACCCTGAAGTATTCCTAGGTCACTGTGACCTAATTTCATGGTTCAGTGATTTTGCCTTCTATCTCGACACTCAGTTGGTATTTTTTTTTACTTCTTTCAGATTATGAATGAGTATGACCAGACCTTTTACCCAAACGTTCTTATAGGTCACTTTGACCTGATTTCATGGTTCAGTGATTTTGCTTCTATATCTCAAAGCTCAATGGGTATATGATCATATTTCTTTCACATTACGAGTAAGTATGACTAGACCTTTGACCCTTAGAGTACTTATAGATCAATGTGACCTTATTTTATGGTTCAGTGGTTTTGCCTTGTATCTCTTCACTCAGTTGGTATATGAACATACTTTTTTCACATTATGAGTGAGACCTTTAAGCCTTAGGTAGTTATAGTTAAGTGTCATGGGGTTCAGTGATTTTGCCTTATAGCATCAAGGCAAAAACATGTATGAGGATAATGCTCTGGGTAACAGGTCGAGTTTGGCCTTTGTTTGACAAAGGTCAGAAGCAGTCAAGCATGCTGTCCTACGACAGGTTTTATTTTTTTCTGGTGAAAATTTCAACTTTTAAAGGTAAAAAAAATTCTCAATATATTTTATTGGCCTGTTTTCATAATGATATATAGCAGCATAATAAATAACTGGTACTTTACCCAGAAAGTGATTGCTACATGATGTGAAAGAAAACTTGCAAATACTTCACCAATGTTTAAAATATCTGGCTCAATTTGATGATACTAGTCTTGGCAGCAGCAATCATTTTAAAATTTGCAAAATAACAGCAATTATCTTTGGCTTCATGTTGCCTTATCTAAAGGGTCACTGAAGAGACTTAAGTAGCCGAAACTGTGGTATGGCTCATACCCTTTCTCATTAATATGCTCATTGCTTTTAAAGGTTCTCAGTTTTAATTCTCTTATTAATTATTTATTTTTAATTTTCAGTCGTCAGCGCCACAGGAACATAGTGTCAGTACTAGGATTTTGTTTGGAATCCAAACACCCATACATCATATCGGAGTTTATCAAGGGCCAGTGCCTAAAAGACTTCATTAAACTCTCAGGGAGCCAGCTCACTTGGCCACACAGAGTGAAAATTGTAAGTTTGTTACATCTTAAGTTTGTTACATCTGAAGCTTGTTACATCTGGGTCGCGGGACAACGGGACTTTCTTGCCGCAAAGCAAGAAAACAGGTCTTCAGAGTTTCCGACCAGGTCTGATGCACAGCTGATCTGCACCTTTGTTTTCGCATACATAAAAGTCCAATTTACTCATGACGCACCTTATTTTTAAGATAATTACTACCCTTGTCTGGTACACTTAAGTCAAATGAAATTGTTTCACGTAGTATCATACACTGAAGTAGAGTCCACTTTAAGCTTGCATGTAAAGGTGTTTTATTTCACATTACTGTATATATAACGTTTTGAAACAGATGTAAAATGTACAAATCTTGTTTTTGTGGCATACCAAAATCACTTTCATAACCAGTGTTCGTAAAATTATTCACGTAACGCTTTCTTGTCAAATCTATACTTTCATATTATATGAGCAACCACATGGGAAAACCAACAATCTGCATAGGCGAAAACAAAGGCGCAGATCAGCTTCGCAGTAACTGTGAAGCTGATCAGCGCCTTTGATTTCGCTACTCGGATAGTACAATTCCTCTTCTACTTAAATCCGAAATTTCAATGTTCTAGCTCTTTTCTGTGCTTGTACAGGTTGGTTTTTGTCAGACCTGTCCAGAAACCACATTGTTGGTTTTCCCACTAGGCGGCTCACTGAAAGACTCATTATGCCCTAAATTGTCACATTTTGATACTATTATGAAGTGCACAACTTATTTTCAACCACACCACCACCCACACCCACACACAGGCTCTTTTCAGTTTCAAGTGCCCCATTATCAGCCCCACCCCCAGGGGACAAACTGGAGGTCAAAACTATGCCCTTGTCCCTGCCTCACTGGCGTAAGGACCCTAAGGTCAAAACCCTGTCATTTCTCAGGCACTGCAGTAACAATAAAAAAAGCAATTGCCCCAACTCTTTGGCTGGGTTATATGCCACACTTTGATGCCTGATGCAGAATCATGTAATCTTTTCTCTATTTTTAGCTCTCACATTAAGTGGCTGATGGGATGACATAATCTTCATTATACGAATCTGTCAATATTACTCCGTGATTTACGATGGGGTAATCTATTTCTATTTTTAGCTCTCACAAGTGGCTAATGGGATGGCATATCTTCATTATAAGAATCTGACAATATTACTCCCTGATTTACGATGTGATAATCTATTTCTATTTTTAGCTCTGACAAGTGGCTGATGGGATGGCATATCTTCATTTTACCAATCTGTCGATATTACACCGTGATTTATGATGCGGTAATCTGTTCTGTTTTTAGCTCTCACAAGTGGCTGATGGGATGGCATATCTTCATTCTACCAATCCGTCGATATTACACCGTGATTTACGATGCGGTAATCTGTTTTTGACAGAAAATGATGTCATTAAGGTACTTGTATTGTAAAACATCATGTGAGCAGCGACGTGAGAAAACTGTTTTCAAGGTTTCCGACCAGGTCTGACACAAACCGAGTTGTACAAGCACAGAAGATGACTAGACTGGAAACTTTGGATATAGAAAGAAGGGGAATTGTACTATCCGTGTAGCGAAAACAATGGCGCTGAGCAGCTTCGCAGTGACTGCGAAGCTGATCTGCACCTTTGTTTTTGCATAAGCCAAAATCCGGTTTTCTCGTGACGTGGTTCACTTGCACATGCAAAACATGGATTGTGGGTCCATGTTAGAACAGCCTTGCCAAGGCAGTTCTAACGGGTACCCACAATCTTTGTTTTTGATCAAAAATAAAAAAAAAAAAAAAAAAAAAACCTTCACAACCCCATTTTTAGCTCACCTGAGCCGAAGGCTCACAGGTGAGCTTATAGGATAGGCAGGCATCCGTCGTCCGTCGTCGTCCGTCGTCCGTCGTCCGTCGTCCGTCCACAATTTCAAAGAAGAATATTTCTGAAGCTAGTTGGCCGATCTTGATCAAATTTAATGTGAACCATAATTGGGTTGGGGGATTGATGGCATTAGGTTTTGGAGCAGATTGTATCAAAATTGTGGTTTCCATGGCAACAGATAGGTCCCATAGACTTACAATGGGAAAAAATTAAAAAAATCTTCTTCTCTGAAACCACTAGGCCCACAGCTTTGATATTTGGTATGTAGCAATGGCTAATGGTCCTCTACATAAATTGTGCCATTCATGCCCCTGGGGTCAAATTTGGCCACGCCCCGGGGGTCGATAGTCTCCATAGACTTACTATGGGAAAAGAATTCAAAAATCTTCTTCTCTGAAACCACAGGGCCCACAGCTTTGATATTTTGTAGGTGGCAATGGCTAATGGTCCTCTACATAAACTGTGCCAGCCATGCCCCTGGGGTCAAATTTGGCCACGCCCCGGGGGTCGATACTCTCCATAGACTTACAATTGGAAAAACTAAAAAAAATCTTCTTCTCTGAAACCACTAGGCCCACAGCTTTGATATTTGGTATGTAGCAATGGCTAATGGTCCTTTACATAAATTGTGCCATTCATGCCCCTGGGGTCAAACTTGGCCACGCCCCGGGGGTTGATAGTCTCCATAGACTTACTATGGGAAAAAAAATTAAAAAATCTTCTTCTCTGAAACCACAGGGCCCACAGCTTTGATATTTTGTAGGTGGCAATGGCTAATGCACGGGGACCCAACTGTTAATCGTGATTATTGATGCGACGTGGAATGTTAATGCATGCCATTATGAAGTTTCGTATGCGTCGGCGAGTTCGTTACGAATGCGACGTTCCACATCCTCTGTCCTTGGACGGTAAATACCACATGTTTTGCTCGCGTGAAAGTAAACAAAGTCCAGTTTACAAAATCGGCGTCCACTATGATCTTCAAAATTCTTCTATATTCCCACTTGAAGTCAACTGGAATACTTACGGCACTTGTGATTTTCAGCTAATGGTTTATAAAGTTGACAGGTAGATACAAGATTGCCACGAATACACATTACATTCTTAAAGTCATTTTGTTTTTCTAATTCTTGGTCGTAAACTAAGAAGTATAACACAATCCTATCGGTGTCTTTATTGAAATATGTATCAAAATGGCGTTGTAAATGCACATTTATCTACTGAGCGTGAAAAACAGTAAGATAAGTATCTTTTGTATGCATCGAAGATGAAGATACATACTACTAGAATGAGTCATGGAAGAATTAGCATTTTGTTGTGCTCTTACAAAAGTTATTTACGTCAATGCAGAAGCATAACTTGCGCCTTTATCAAGCGCAATATTGCATGGCGTATTTTTTCCTTGTACTACATGTACTTCGTTGAGCGAGCTTCAAAGCATGTGCCACTTTTATTTTGAATGAGATCACAGAGTGGTTTTCTGATATAGCTTTGTCAACATTCGAGTGACTTCTTGCCTCGAAACAGCAAAGGCCAGCAAATCATTTTCGGGCATATCAGTGACATAGGTAATAAGTTTTCTAACATTAAATGACCACTAAGGCTAAACCAAGTATTATTTGATCATTTGATATCGGTGGCTCCATGCATTTTGATAAGCGGGGTGGGGGGGGGGGGGAGAATTAAAGGGATCTGTGCGAGTTTTAGGTGCGGTTGTCAATCAGTTTTCCATGGGAATGGTGTGTTGTACAAGAACAGCGATCAACTATGGTTATTTTATTGCAACTAGAAGAGTCTTTCGGGAGCCCTTTGAACCCTCGGCCTCAGGCTAAAACAACTTTCTCCAGCCTCTGCAAATGTTAATACAGTATAAAAACATGGTTGACCCCTTTAACATGCATCTAGAAAATATTAATTGAAGAAAATGCATCACTGTCTCCATATCGTAACATTTGCAATCTTATTTTACTGATTCATCGGTCTCAATCTTCCACGATGCATTTCTGTGTCGCATATTAAATTTTAACAAAATCTACGATGCATACGAAAGATGCTTATCTTACTGTTTTTCACGCTCAGTAAATAAGTGTGCATTTACAAAGCCATTTTGATACATGTTTCAATAAAGACACCACAAGACTGTGTTATACTTCTTAGTTTACGGTCAAGAATTAGAAAAAAACAAAAGGACTTTAAGAATGTAATGAGTTTTCGTGGCAATCTTGTATCTACCTGTCAACTTTATAAACCATTAGCTGAAAAACACAAGTGCCGTAAGTATTCCAATTGACTTCAAGTGGGAACATAGAAGATTTTTGCAGATCATAGTGGAGGCCGATTTTGTAAATTCGGCATTGTTTATTTTCACGAGAGCAAAACATGTGATACTTACCGTCCAAGGACAGAGGATGTGGAGCGTCGCATTTGTAACGAGCTCGCCGACGCATACGAAACTTCATAATAGCATGCATTAACATTCCACGTCGCATCAATAATCACGATTAACAGTTGGGTCCCCGTGTAATGGTCCTCTACATAAATTGTGCCAATCATGCCCCTGCGGTCAAATTTGGCCACGCCCCGGGGGTCGATAGTCTCCATAGACCTACAATAGGAAAAAAACTAAAAAAATCTTCTTCTCTGAAACCACTAGGCCAACAGCTTTGATATTTGGTATGTAGCAATGGCTAATGGTCCTCTACATAAATTGTGCCATTCATGCCCCTGGGGTCAAATTTGGCCACGCCCCGGGGGTTGATAGTCTCCATAGACTTACTTTGGGAAAAAAATTCAAAAATCTTCTTCTCTGAAACCACAGGGCCCACAGCTTTGATATTTTGTATGTGGCAATGGCTAATGGTCCTCTACATAAATTGTGCCAATCATGTCCCCGGGGTCAAATTTGGCCACGCCCCGGGGGTCGATAGTCTCCATTGACCTACAATAGGAAAAACTAAAAAAATCTTCTTTTCTGAAACCACTAGGCCCACAGCTTTGATATTTGGTATGTAGCAATGGCTAATGGTCCTCTACATAAATTGTGCCAATCATGCCCCTGGGGTCAAATTTGGCCACGCCCCGGGGGTTGATAGTCTCCATAGACTTATTATGGGAAAAAAATCAAAAAATCTTCTTCTCTGAAACCACTAGGCCCACAGCTTTGATATTTGGTATGTAGCAATGGCTAATGGTCCTCTACATAAATTATGCCATTCATGCCCCTGGGGTCAAATTTGGCCACGCCCCGGAGGTTGATAGTCTCAATAGACTTGCTATGGGAAAAAAATTAAAAAATCTTCTTCTCTGAAACCACAGTGCACACAGCTTTGATATTTTGTATGTGGCAATGGCTAATGGTCCTCTACATAAATTGTGCCAGCCATGCCCCTAGGGTCAAATTTGGCCACGCCCCGGGGGTAGATAGTCTCCATAGACTTACAATGGGAAAAACTAACAAAAATCTTCTTCTCTGAAACCAAAAGGCCCAGAGCTTCTATATTTTGTATGTAGCAATGTTTGGTAGTCCCCATTATAAATTGTGCCAGTCATGCCCCTGGGTCAAATTTGGCCATGCCCTGGGGGTCAATAGTGTCCATGCATATACTTTCATTGGTCGATTCTCAATTAATTTAAATCTCATGAGCTTACAATGTGATAATCTCTCAGGTGAGCTACAGGACCAATGGTCCTCTAGTTACTATATAAAATTGGGATTTAAAAGAGTATTCTTTTCATAGCCTTTTTTTCCTGATGTTAAAATATTAATGTTCTTGACAGATGAAAACACTGAGGGAAACCAACTCCATGTACATGTAGCCTATCAGTTGTGTACAGGTCACTTGTAAATTTAACAGTTCTGTCCATTGGATTGAACCTAAGTTTGGAAAATATGTGGTGTCATTTACAGAAAATTCATCAGGGAAACATGTCTGTGAAACATATACCACCTTTAACCCCACTTTTATATAGAAAAACTGGGGTATGCAGGGGTATACCTATTTTTCTTATTTTTGCTCCAAAACATAGATTGTGGGTACTCGTTAGAACCACCTCGATGAGGCGGTTCTAACGTGTACCCACAATCTATGTTTTGAGCAAAAATAAGAAAAATATTAAGAATTTTCCACTGAAATTTTTCAATTTTAAAACTTAGGAAAAATCTGTTTTATTACATGGGCGTGTTTTCGTAATGATTTTGAAAATTTAAACCTATTTTGTAATATGCAACATTTATTATTATCTGTACAACTGTATGAAATTTAAAAAAAAATCAAGCCTTTTTGTGATGTGGTTCATGTGATACTGCGCTAGAATTTTCATTAAAAAAATATTTTCACTTAAATGGCTTCCTGAAGAACACAGCTAGTAGTTAACCTGTTAAAAGACATGAAAAAAAAAAACTGGAATCAGGATTTCTCATCATAATTTTCTGCTGCTTTAAATAGGAGCAGCCTTACGTGATACGAAATTTTATTTCAAGAAAATGAAGATGCAAGTACTAAAAAAAACTTATTTTAAAATATAAAATTTGCTACAAAACAATCAAAAGCCAGCTAAAAGATTAACCTTGGCAAACCTCTGTATAAATGGAATCTTTATTTTCTATATGAAGAAAGTTCTGTTAAGGTGCTTTGCCATCCATTCAGTATGCAAGTACCATGATCGAACTCACACAGTGCATGTACATTTATTCCATGCGGCCAAGCTGAAATGGTAGGATTTGTCACTGGCTTTAGCTCATTTTAAACTTGAAAGAAACCTGATCTCTTTAATTAGGTTCTCAAATTACAGCTTTCAACCTTATAATGTTGCAGACGGCAATGACATAGGCAAAGGAGCCTTGCCATGAAAAAACCAACACAAGCCTGTACTGTCACAGAAGCAAGCTAGAACCTTGAAATTTCAGATTTAAGAAGAGGGACAGGGAAAGTAAAGGCATTGATCAGCTGTGCAGTTACTGCACAGCTAACCTGTGCCTTTGTTTTCACATATGCAGATTGTTGTTTTTCTCATGTGGCAGCTCAAATCTGTTTCTGCGCAGTCTCATCAGCACCGTTTGCTCATTCCTTGCCTAGTTATGAGACAAAATGAATCTAAATGCAGAAAAAAATCAACTCATTTAAGCCTGGAGTCCTTTTTATTGGACATAGAAAGTGGACTCATCCAAATGATAAGGATGGGAAACCCCTAAAAATGAAAGTGGACTCATCCAAATGATAAGGATGGGAAAGTTCATGTGAGCCGCAACGCGAGAAAAATGGTCTTCAGGGATTCTGACCAGGTCCAACAGAAACTCGCCTGTGTAGCTACAGGAGATGGCTAAAAGCTTGAAATTTCGGATTTAAGAAGAAGAGGAATTGTACTATCTGTGTAGTGAAAACAAAGGGGCTGAACCAGTTTTCTCACGATGTGGCTCATTTGTCACTAAAGGGCTATAACTACACCACAACCTCTTTATAACACTATTGTTGGGGTCCAAGACAATTTCCATGTTAACTATCCAATCCGTAGTAAAACGAGAGTTAAATGTATTGACATAAAGCTAAAATAGTCTAAAATGACCATTTGGGGTCCAATAGTGATCTGTGTTATATCCAAAACTGTGCTGTAAAGAACTGTGTTATAAAGAGGTCCAGGTGTAATATGTTGCAGAAGTTATAAATCTCTATTATGTTTCAGATATGTGACTTTGGTGTAGTGAAACTAACCCAGCCTCTTAGATCTGCTTGCCAGAAAGACGATTGCTGTTGTAAGTGGTGACAAATTATAGTTATACTGTAAATTAGGAAATTTTGTGTGACTTTATCATTACGAAAACACGCCCATGCAATGTACAGAGATTTTTTTTTCAGCTGTAAAAATTGAAAATTTCCCAAGAAAAATTTAGATCTTTTAAATATTTTTGCTCAAAACATACATTGTGGGTACACATTAGAACCGCCTTGCCTCACCAAGGCGGTTCTAACGAGTAGCCAGCAGGCACACGACATCAGAATGACATCATATCGATGTTGATGTGACGTCATCATTGACGTTGATATGACGTCATTTTACGTCAAGTGCCCGCTGGGTACTCACAGTGTATGTTTTGGATCAATAATAAGAAAATTAGGCATATCCCTGCAAACCCCAGTTTTACTATATAAAAGTGGGGTTTAAGGAGGTATTCATTGCACGGACATGTTTTCCTGGTGTTTTCTGAATTGTTTATTTCGAATTATTAGCAAGTTCTCGAATATACAAACTAGTGCATCATGAGTCATGCACAGCCTATAAAGCTTGTAGTTATTCTTCATTAGAGAGAACTATAAATTTGCAAGGCCATGAAGTAGCAGATATAAGCGAAAATTAAGTTCTTGCAAACATTTCTGTTCTTACAGTATTTGTTTCCTAAAAAAAATTAATGAAAATTTTTCTAAAAAGAAAAGGTAGATTTTCTTAGTTAAAAGCTAGACTGCTTGACAGTGAATTCAAGAACTTGCAAATAATTAGGAAGTAGATAATTTGTGAATTTTAACGTCATGCCAAAATTTTCTGAACTCATATTAAAAAAACAAAAATAACTTTCATGCTTTATCAGATGTAGTCAGAAGTCCATAAGACAGATTTCGTATTATAATGAAATATAGGAGAATACCTGCATTAACTATACATACACACATCAGCTGTGCAGTAAGCGCACAGCTGATAATTGCCTTTGTTTTCACTACACAGATGTTAAAAACCCTTCTACCTGTACTTCTCGAACCCAAAATTTCAAGCTTCTAGCCTTCTGTGACTGTATTAGTACCTTTGCGTCAGATATGGCCCCAAGGTTATAAAAGAAATTCAAACTCAACTCAGGTGAGACTGAAATTTATTCTGCTCATATCAAAATAGCCCAAATAAAATTGAATTTTCAGGTTTAGAGGCCTGTAATTTATCCCGCTTATAAATGTTAAAATGCCAGCAATTGTTTGCATTTTAACATTTATGAGCAGGATAAATTATAGTCTCAGGTGAGCTGAGCATGCAGAAGTTTTACAACCTCAGGGTCAGGTCAGATTCCCCAAAGACTGGTTTTCTTAGGACATGACTCATTTAAATTTTTCATATTCCAGGTCAAGGTCGTTACAGCGCCTGTCCCCCGTCAATAGCCTGGACGGCCCCCGAGGTCCTGAGAAATGCCAACTCCCAAGAATCAGAGGGGCATATCACAAAAGCCAGTGATGTTTACTCCTTCGGTATTGTGATGTGGGAACTTGTAATGTGTGAAGATCCATTTGAAGAAATCAGTACTTTACAAGAGGTATTTTCGATTGATTTCATGTTTATGTCCTGCTCAACAGCTGATGTCATATGGGGACATTTTTGTATGATAATGTGGGGAGCTGGTCATGTGAGAAGATCCATTCTAAGAGACCAGCACTTTACAAGAGGTCATGTAATATGACATCCCACAAAAATAGGCCCATTAAATATACTGAGATTTTTACTGCTGGAAAAAAATGTTGATTTCTATTTGATTCCATTTGTCCCCCCAAATGAAGGTGCAAATCCTGTCGGCGTAAGCATCCGCATAGAATAGCTCTAAAGTCAATGGGGGATGGGGTTCCTGTTACTAGTGATGGGTGTTGTTACAAGTGACCAGTGCATTATATAATGGCTTGGTTTTCAGGTGATGGATTTTGTAATCAAGGGAGGTCGCCCTGAGGTGCCACACTATCATAAACTGATGCCACTGTATAGCGAACTGATGGAAAAATGCTGGAGAAATAAACCAGAGGAGAGGCCGAGCTTTAAAGAGGTAAAGCATTCTTTCTAGCTCGCCTGTAAGAAAGTACAGGAAGAGCAGGAAGAGCTATGTCAGTCACCCCGACAACAGCTTCTGAGTGAGCATTTGCGTCGGCGTTTGTGTCAACGTTACTCAAATGTTAATGTTTTTGGCTAAACCTTTTATAAGTCTATATCTCTTGAACATGTATAGATCCGGACGATCATAGTAGACTTATGTCATAGGTTAACTGTTATACATACATGAAATGTTTGTATTTGACCTATAGGAACAGGCGTGTCATTAAATCTGTGACGAAAGTCTACTACGATTGTCCGTGATCTATAGATGGATCAAGTTGATACTTTGAATGTGGGTAGATATTAGTCTGAAGTTTTATGCTGTACCATCATGACCTACCTGGGCGACCTTGAGGTCAAGGTCACAGACTTAGAAATTTTGTGTTAAAGTTTTTGATTAAAGTTTTTAGAAGTCTATCTCTTAAACATAATGTTGAATCTAGTTGATACTTTGCATGAAGGTAGATATGGGTTGAAATTTTATGCTGTACCATCATGTCACAGACTTAGAAATTTTGTAACAGTTTTAAGAACTCTATATCTCATGTACATGTGGATGGATCTAGATGATACTTTGCCTGCTGTTAGATATTAGTCTGAAGTTTTCTGTTTTACCATTGTGACCCAGCTGAGTGACCTTGAGGTCAAGGTCATGGACTTGGGAAGTAGGTTTTAATAGTTTAGTGGCAAAGCACAAGTCAGGTGAGCTGCGCTGTCCTGCGGCAGCTCTTATTGTCATTCCTTCATCAACATTGCAAAAGCATGCCTATGCAATTTACAGAGATTTTTGGAGCTGTACCACTTGAAAATATTCAAAATGAAAGTTTCTGATATTTTGCTAACAACATTGATTATGGGTTCACATGCCTCAGTGTTTATCAAAAATGACTAAAAAAGACATTTTCACTGATATTGATATATGGAATTTGTATTAAGTGATTTATATCAGCCGACAATTTAACTGTAGAATTGGATTATTTCTGACATTTCCATTTGCAATAACGTCATTTAATGTGCTTTACTTAAAAAATGTAAAACCCTATTAACTCTGTTAGTTAAGAATGAAAACATGAAGTGTGACATCAATTGAAAAGTGGCTTTTTCAAAATTTCCTTACACTTTAAAAAGCTGTATATGAAAAATGCAATGATGAAACTTCATTAAATAGCCATTGTTAATTGCGTTAATCGTGTAACTTTCAAATGCCACCAGAATCATGAATATATGTTGGACTGAAGAGGCAAGATATTTTTTCTGGTAAACATGAAAATACAATGAAATCTATGAGTTTTCTGAAAGTTGTGATTAATAATGTCCAATGACAGTATTTGAGCCGCCACATGGGAAAACCAACAATCTGCATAGGCGAAAACAAAGGTTCAGATCAGCTTCGCAGTAACTGGGAAGCTGATCAGCACCTTTGTTTTTGCTACACGGACAGTACAATTCCTCTCCAGTTTGTAAATCAGGAATTTCCAGCCTCTAGCCATCTTCTGTGCCTGTACAGCCCAGTTTGTGTCAGACCTGGTCGGAACTCAAATTGTTAGTTTTCTCACGCACAGGCTCATTTCATATAACAGATTCATCTATCTTGCTATTCCAGGTCACAGTACACCTTAAAGAGTTGATGCATCATGCCAAAGTTTTCCAGAAAGCCCTAAATAATGTTGCAAATGGACGACCTATCACAACGCGATCATCAAACACTAATTCTAATTCAACTTCTGTATCAACAGTGTCCTGATATTATAACGTGATGAAAACTTGTCCATGAAATACACAGCATGTTTTTAAGCTGTAAAAACTGAAATTCTCATCAGAAAAAAAAAAAAAAGATTTTTTAAATGGTTTTGGTCAAAACATTGACTGTGGGTGCACCTGAGCACCGCCTCAGAAAGGCGGTGCTAAGGTGCATCCACAATCTATGTTATGGATCAAAATTAAGATAAATGTATACCCCTGTACAACCCACTTTCACTACATAAAAGTAGGGTGTAAGGGTGTATTTATCACTACATAAAAGTAGGATGTAAGGGTGTATTTATTTCACGGACATGTTTTCTTGATGAAAACGGGCACACAACAGTCATCCCGAGATGCAACTGAGAACAACCAACACAGATGAAATCAACAAGTTACTATAAGAAGTAAATACCTGTTTGGGAACAACTTGCCATGGCTTTTTGTGATCATTGACAATGTGCTTAACGACTAAGTTATGTGACATCCTATACAACCAATGTTAAAAAGGAATACATGAACACAGGGTCAGACAGCTAGGGATAGATGAGAATTTCTACCCCTGGCCGAAACCTTGGATATACTGATATTTTCTCACCAGGTGCAAGAAATTTGCATACTTCAGCTTTGTTTGTTGTTCTCATTCATGTTGGTTGTGTCTAGTAACCAGTGTGAAGAAGGCTGGGACAAAATTATTCATTCAGGATTCGAAGAAAAACCACATGGGATCTAACATTGTCATTTCTTGAAAATGATACAACGGATAAGACCCCAGGTATCATCTATACATCACTACAAGAGCAGGGACATTAGAAAATCAGTCTTAAAGGTTTCTAAATAGGTCAAACACAAACCAACCTGTACAGTCGCAAGAAGAAGGCTAAATTGAAATTTCATATTTAAGAAGAGGAATTGTACTGTCTGGTTTTGCTCACAATGAGCTCATATTTTAACCAAAATTGGAATCTAGTGGTGTAAAAATGTGAACCAAAGTGCTACAAAAAATATGAGCCACAGCATTAGAAAACCAACAGTCTGCATGTTACTGCACAGCTGATCAGTGTCTTTGTGTTTTTGCTCCATATATAGTACAGTGCCTCTTGTGTCCTGTGCAGAATCTAAGATCGTTGTTGGTTTTCTCAGGCTGTGGCTCATAATTATGTCACTTTCAGGATTGTTGGGGTTCTGGCATAAATATTAGCCCATTCCCCTGTGGATGATATTGGTGTTTGGTACTATTTATTTGTGCAATAAAAACACTTTAAAAGTTGATATTTGAAATCCAATATTTGTTGGGCAGTGTTATAATTTAGTGGTAGTGAGTCAGACCCTTAATCCAGAGGTCTGGGTTTCAAATACCCCTGGAGCCACAGTGTTGTGTCTTTGAGTAAAATACATTTACTCTTCCAAGAAGATTGAGCAAGAAAAATTGAGGCTGATTTGATTGATGCTTTACGTCCCAGTCAATAGCAATGGTCATGTCAGGATATTGCCTCTATTTATGGAACCTCTACCCAACATATGGATGTCATGACATTCGAAATGTGTTGTAAATCGAGGCTGGTGTTACACCAAGTCCAACATTACAGACCTGATGAATGTTAGCTACAGGTATAAAACATGCATAGCAATTGACTCCTCCGCCAGCAAGGAAAAACCACGCCCACCCCTATTTCCTTAGACAAAAACTGTGTTTTTGCACCTATATTTACCTGTAAAAAACGTGTTGGTTTGTTTGTCTAACCCCTTGTTGTCTTACTGTCATTGACCGTTAGCTAATGTTCTGATTTGAATGGTCAATTTAAAAATGAATACTAACAATGGGTGGTTTGACGGAGGACTCAATTGTCCTTTTCATATGCACCAGGCAGGCATATTATGTGTGCTGCAGTTAGTTTCAGGTCAAATCAACCTCCAAATTGTTCTATGTTTTGCATGTGGAAGGATCGAGTGCAAAATATTGTTCGATTATTGAGTTATGTCCAAATCTGGCATCATTTTGGTATATTGATTTTGTGCATTTGAGAAAGAGAAATTTAATTAAATTTATAATTGATTCATTTTCTTCTTGGAATTTCATTTCAAATATGAAATGTAATTTACACCCACAAAATGTTTAAATAGAAAATAACAGTAAATCATTATTTTGCTGTGATAAATCGGTACCTTAATTCATTTGATTGTTTTTTGTTTTGTTTTTTTTTTTTAATTCAGTTTTACATCTCTTTTAAGATTCTTTCAGCTCGTATGAAACGGGCAGATCAGAAGGTGCGGCGAAAACCTGAGAAAACCCATCTGGCTTAAACCATTTGTGACAAATGGTCTTCCCGATCACTATCATTTAGATCAGGTCACTTTCATCTTTAGGGACACCAGGGATGATTCTTAAATTTTATTTCATTGTTCAACAAAATTGCTTTATAATAAGGTAACAGACAGTCCCAGATGGGACCCAACATCTGAATAGTTTAGTTTACTGGTGACACGCCAAATGACATTATTTCTGCGGCCTATAGTGATTGCCAATGTCCCATATTAAACAGGAAACTAGGCTTATATCAGTTAAATGTAGAAAATCTGAAGCTAGAAGGCAGCAACAATCCTTTAAGTATACATTTTGTTTGTCAGTTACAGACAATTAACAGATTTGAGCCGCCTCGTGTGAAAACCAACAATGTGGTTTTCGAACAGGTCCGACACAAACCGAGCTGCACAGTCACAGAAAAGAGCTAGAAGCTTGAAATTTTGGAGTTAAGTAGAGGAGGAATTGTACTATACAAGTTGTTTTCGCATATGCAGTTTGTTGGTTTTCCCATGAGGCGGCTCATTTGTTGAAGACTTCATCTACCTTGTTAGCATATTATTTCCTAATTTAAAGAATTTTATTATGTTTTATACTAAATGTTTTAGACATTTAAAGCCTTTGACAGTTAAATTATGAGGTTAATTGATATAAACTGTACTATTTAGTGAATAACTAGTTATTGTGATACAGACTGTCCTAGTGAATTGTGTACAATTTGCAACACCATAAACTACAGGTTCCTTAATGTTTGTTCCGTTTTTCTTCCAAAGCCTCCTTGCATGTAATGGCCATCTCGTTACTCTTAAGGGCCTCCGCCCATTGGGACCCAGTGAAATAGATTGGCGCTCATAATGTATAGATTTTTAAAAATAGATAATTTTCAGAAGAAAAATTTGGATAGTTTTAATATTTTAGCTTAAAACATACATTGTGGGTACACGTTAGGCGGTTCTAATGAGTACCCACAATGTATGTTTTTGATCAAAAATAAGAAGTTAGGTATACCCCTGCAAACCCCAGTTTTTCTATATACAAGTGGGGTTTAAGGGGGTATATATTGCACATACATATTTTCCTGATAATTAATAGATTGGCTGCTTGTGCCTCCAGGCAAATCTTATAAACTACTGACTGTCTTATCAATTACTAGTAAACTGCGAAGGTCTGAGCCTGCCCAAAACAGTTTTTAATGTCAAAGCATCTATACATATAAGCCTCTCTGGTCTACTTAGGTGGTTATTCTTAAGCACATTTTGCGTGTCTTAATGTTGGGTAGAAGTCCTTTAAAATGGGGGCAGCGTCCAAACCATAGCTGTTGACTGGGATGTAAAACATCAATTTTAACAAAATCATTGCTCGTACAGGAAGCAGGGTGTTAGAGTGTCTGATTCTTTATAAAAAGTCCTGGGTTTGACTCCTGCAGGGTGCCGCGTTGTGTACTTGAGCAAGACACTCCCCATAGTACTGGTCAATGCCCAGGAAGCAGTGGCTCTGTATGGACATGACTGAAAAATTTTCAGCTGCAACTGTAAACCACCAAACACAAAGATCATTACTCCTTATACAAACAGATTTATCTACCCTATAGGCAGTTAAGCGGATGCCAAAAACAAAATTTAAAACATATAATTATATTTACGTGTATTTATTCTTTCACATACATCAAATCTGCATGCTTGGTTTGAGCGTGCCTGACATCTATTCTACAGAAACAATCGCCTATTATGGTACACAAGCATATCACACAGTATGCGATTCCTGGATGGTTTGTAAGAAATATACCATAAATATCATGTTGAATGCTCTTTTTTTGCTGTTTGATAGTGGTTTGGGGCTTAACAATCTTCTTGTTACATCATGGAAAAGTTCATATCTATGGCACTGCAATGAGAACATCAATGTACACATGTATATTCTATTGATAGGCCTCGTTCCCACAACCAATTTTTCCTTGTCAAAGTAAGATTGTCACAGAAAAATATGCTCCTGTAAACTCAATTCCGTGGCAAATTTCTTTGTCAAATATCTGTGACAAAGGTGAGCGAGCTAAGTAGTATAAGTAAGCTTTGCTGTTTGTGAACACAATCTCATTGCCAAAGTTTCTGTGACAAAGAATCTTAGTCAAAGAAACATCGTCCGTGGAGATGCGGCCATATGCATAATAAGGTCAGTACAATCAAACTCATTTTTCATTACACCATGAACAACTATTCATCATAAAACTCTATGGAGGACATTTTTTCTACCCCTGTCAGGGTAAGTGAACATTTACTGAAAACAACATGTTACAGGAATAAGTCAATGAGACAAACAATGTACCACCATTTTTATGAAAATCCGTCAAGTGGTCTCGTAGATATAATCATTTGTACATACTAAAATAGCAGTTCATGGAGGTCGCCATTTTGTTCCGCTGGTCATGTGACCAAAATTCAAAAAGCCCTCTAATATTGACAGTATCTGTCAAAGTTTAAACCCTTGAAAACTGAACAGAATCATTTCTTTAATTGGATCTAAAACATTTTCTGACATCAATCTTCATGGCAATGGTTGATATAAATCTCTTTAAGACTGTGAGAGTATGACGTCACTCCCTCACAGCCTCATTTTGGATTCCAATTACCAAAATTTTCAAACCTTCACAACTTTCTTATAACTTGTTCAACTTTCTTGAAGTTTTTTGCAAACTGTCCAGCTACGTGAACACTTTCATATAAAGCACATTTAGAAGTTAATTTCTCTTCCTCTAAGAAATATTTTCCACACTAAATGTACAAAAACTGAACATCAGGTCAAGCTATCAATATCTGTCACTGCCACACGTGACGTTTCTAACTTAGAAATATCGTCTTTTAGTTTCTGTATGGTTTGTTTTTTCTGTTTTAACCTCTCATTCAGCTCAGAGATCTCGTAGCGAATCTTTTTCTTGGCGTTCAGAATCTTGTTCAGTGTCTTTTCTTTCTTTTCATCAACTGTTAAATATAATTTTGAAATAAGAGCTTTATTCTTTTATATAAATACAATCCGATGACTCAGTGGAAAACTTCAAAATAAAATCTTTAGTATTGTTTTTAATACAATAGATTATACGATTCTAAAACATGGAACAATGTTTTTCCAGACACTTCATTACGAAAACATGCCCATGCAATAACCAGAGACTTTTTCAGCTGTAAAAACTGAAAACTTCATAGAAAATTATTGATATTTTTAACACTGCTCAAAAAACTGATTGTGGGAAAACATTAGAACCATCTTGCCGAGACAGTTCAAACAGGTACCCACAATCTATGTTTTGGATAAAAGTGAAAAATACCCCTGCATAATGAAAACATGCCCATGGCATATACAGATATTTCTTATTGCTTGAAAAAATGATTTTTTTTTATTAGAAAAAGTTTGACATTTTTATTATTTTTGCTCAAAACATAGATTGTGGGTACTTGTTAGAACCGCCTAAAAAGTACCCACAATCTATGTTTTGAACCAAAAATAAGAACCAGAGGACCAATGGTCCTGTAAACGCTCACCTGAGATCTGCTGCATATACCAATAAACATGTTTGAATATTATGGTACTTAACTCCAGTGCAGGGGCAGATGAAGCCCTTGGCCATTTTCTTTTTTCAGAATCTTCAATATTCTGTCCATTTGCCAATTTCCTGCTGGCTTTTCCCTTCAAATGACATTTAACAGTTTTCCCAATTCAAATGCATAGGCAACCCATGTTGACCGTGCATGGTCATCACAGGGTCATGATTTATATATACATAGGAGTACTTTAGCCATCGATGCTTCACGCCAAGTTTCCTTGAAATCAGTCTATTGGTTTCAGAGAAGAAGATTTTTGATGGGTTTTTACCATATATGGGCATGGCGGCCATCTTTGTCATGTGACCTAGATTATTTATATATACATTGATTCCCCCATTCTATAGATGCTTCACATAAAATTTGGCTTTGATTGGCCAAGCAGTTTCAGAGGAGAAGACCTTTGAATATTATGGAAATATACACATATATTGCTCCGGGGTGGGGGCACATGAGCACCTGGGGTCCAATTTTTTTCAGAATCATTAATATTCAGTCCTACTTCCCATTTCCTGCAAGACTTTTACTTTAAATTACATTTTAAAAGTTTTCCCCATTCAAATGCATTGGCAACCTATGTTGACCTTGCCGTAAAATAAGTCAAGGTCATCACAGGGTCATGATTTATATACACATAGTAGTGCTTGAGCCATCGATGCTTCATGCCAAGTTTTGTTGAAATCGGTCAACCGGTTCTGGAGAGGAAGATTTTTGTAGGGTTGTTACCATATATGGGCATGGCGGCCATCTTGGTCATGTCACCTGGATTTTTTATTTACATATTTGTGACCCCTTCCTATTGATGCTTCACATATAATTTGGCTTTGATTGGTCAAGTGGTTTCAGAGGAGAAGACGTTTGAATATTATGGAGATTATTATCAGATATACATGTATATTGCCCCGGGGTGGGGGCACATGAGCCCCTGGGGTCCAATTTTTTTCAGAATCATTAATATTCTGTCCTACTGTCCATTTCCTGCAAGAATTTCACTTTAAATGACATTTTAAAAGTTTTCCCCATTCAAATGCATTGGCGACCTATGTTGACCTTGCAGTAAAATAGGTCAAGGTCATCACAGGGTCATGATTTATATATACATTGTAGTGCTTGAGCCATCGATGCTTCATGCCAAGTTTCGTTGAAATCGATCCACCGGTTGTGGAGAAGAAGATTTTTGAAGGGTTTTTACCATATATGGGCATGGCAGCCATCTTGGTCATGTGACCTGGATTTCTTATATACACATTGGTTCCCCCTTCCTATTGATGCTTCATATAAAATTTGGCTTTGATTGGCCAAGCGGTTTCAGAGGAGAAGATCTTTGAAATTGTGGACGGACGGACGACAGACGACGGACGGACGCCGGATCATGGCCATCCTATAAGCTCACCTTGTGAGCCTAACGGCTCAGGTGAGCTAAAAATAGGTATACCACTGTATACCCCAGTTTTACTATATAAAAGTGGGGTTAAAGGGGGTATTTATTGCATGGACATGTTTTCCTGATGGTATACCCCAGTTTCGCTGTATATAAAAGTGGGTATACTTTCAGGGATGAGTTTTCCTGATGTATTCATTGTAAATATGTGTGCCTAGTGGAAAACAAACCAATTTTTATCTGTTTTAGTATGCCACAGCCTTGCGTGCAAACAATTGTTTTGTATAAACCTCTCTGTGAACAAACCACCAAAACTCATAGAAAATTGGTTTGATTTGGTTTGGTAATGGTGCAAGTCAACAATTTTTTAACCATTTCGGGACAGAGCTGGTGGAAAAGAAAGCGTACAACTTACAATCTGTATCACACTTGTATGTGCCTAGAGTTAATGCCCTTGCATTGTTGAGATAATACAACTTACAGTCTGTATCATGCTTGCATGTGCCAAGAGTTAACACCCTTGCATTGTTGAGTAAATACAACTTACAATCTGTATCATGCTTGTATGTGCCTAGAGTTAACACCCTTGCATTGTTGAGTAAATACAACTTACAATCTGTATCATGCTTGTATGTGCCTAGAGTTAACGCCCTTGCATTGTTAAGTAAATACAACTTACAATCTGTATCATGCTTGTTTGTGCCTAGAGTTAATGCCCTTGCATTGTTGAGTAAATACAACTTACAATCTTTATCATGCTTGTATGTGTCTAGAGTTAATGCCCTTGCATTGTTGAGTAAATACAACTTACAATCCGTATCATGCTTGTATGTGCCTAGAGTTAATGCCCTTGCATTGTTGAGTAAATACAACTTACAATCTGTATCATGCTTGAATGTGTCTTAGAGTTAACGCCCTTGTATTGTTGAGTAAATACAACTTACAATCTGTATCATGCTTGTATGTGCCTAGAGTTAATGCCCTTGCATTGTTGAGTAAATACAACTTACAATCCGTATCATGCTTGTATGTGCCTAGAGTTAATGCCCTTGCATTGTTGAGTAAATACAACTTACAATCCGTACCATGCTTGTATGTGCCTAGAGTTAACGCCCTTGCATTGTTGAGTAAATACAACTTACAATCTGTATCATGCTTGTATGTGCCTAGATTTAATGCCCTTGCATTGTTGAGTAAATACAACTTACAATCTGTATCATGCTTGTATGTGCCTAGAGTTAACGCCCTTGCATTGTTGAGTAGATGCTGCATCATCACTGTGGGCTCGTTGAATACCTGTGAAGAGAAAATCTGGATCATATTAAATCCTTTGCATGAGAAAATTGACAAAATTTTGGTTTCTGACCAGGTCTGACACAAACTGGCCTGTGCAGCTCCAGAAGCTGGCTAGAAGCTTGAAATTTTGGATATAAGAAAAAGATAGATCATACTATTTGTATAGCAAAAACAAAGGTGCTGAGGATTGAAATTTTGGAGAAGAGGGATTGTACTATCCACATAGTGAAATCAAAGGCGCTGATTAGCTGTAAGGTAACTGCACAATTGATCTGTGCCATTGTTTTTGCCTATGCATGTTGTTGGTTTTCTTATGCAACTGCTCAATTATAAAAGATCCAACAATCGATTGAAAAAATGGTTCAAGATTATTTCATTATTATTTGATGTTTTTGCCTATTTCTTTATACAAACAGTTACAATGCAAATCATTTTTCTATTATTATGATATGAGCGCCGTCACGCAGAAAGGGGGCTTAACGTAATTTTTATCGAAATTTGGTTTATTATTGATTCTGAAGCTAGAATTATTACAAAGTCGATTGGTGACTATATTTTTGCTCTGCGACGTTTCACACTGGTAAACGTAAACGCAGTGGCTAAGGCACGAACGTATTGGCTAAGGCAATTTCAACGCTATGGCTAAGAAAGAAAATGGCGGACAATGATACACATGTGCAGGTTTGTTGTTGTTTTACACTTTCATTTTCCGGTTATCAATGATGACAGCTACTGGCTTGGCGGCGCGGGACCCACAAATGAGTCACAAACCTACGTTCGATGGTCAGATGTCGCCAGCTGCAGCCAGTAAAAGTGTAACCTCGACAAAGTGGAGATAATGAACCACGAAATCTCATGATTTTTCACGAAATACTGTTTTTCTATGATATCGTACGCTGTCTTGTAGTTTATACACATGCAAATGATAAATCGGACGCATTTGAGCACGATTCGTGAAAAAAATGAAATTGAAGGAGCCTCAGCGTGTCACAATACTTGAAGTTTCATTACAACGCTACTGGCTAAGGAACTGGAAACAACGTAGTGGCTAAGACCCCAGAGTTTCTCGGTGGGGAAAATGTTATAGTATGGTAGTAAGACTCGTAAGTGTCTTTCTCAGAGTAGGTTTTGAGGTCTAAATTATTGTTCAAACATGGTCTAGAGCTGCGTTAAACCATTTGAAGTTCGTTTGAGGTTACCCCCCCCCCTCCGAAAAATATCAAAAATTGCCAAAACGCATTAAAAATAGTCCCTTTTTCGACATTAAACACCCAAAACATATACGATGTTTTATGAGACCCCCAAAACATCTCCAAAAATCTCCCTGACCAAAAAAGAAAAACCGATTTTTACAGAAAACTCCCCCAAAATATTGACATTCAAATTTTGATCCCAACCCACAAAAAAAGAAAATGAAAAGAAAATAGACCGAGCCTATATACACAGAAAATGTCATGGTATCCCCCCCCCCTCGGGACCTCAACTATAGTTAAAATGATTTTAAGTAAACTATATAAGATGTTTACGAATGTTTTATAGATACTCTTCTTACACCATCCTTTGGAACTCACCTTTTTCTATACCCCATTGTTCTGAAACACACCAGAAGAAAAGTATTTGGTCGTCATCCTTTTACAATACAAGAGTCCCCAAAACGGCCAAAACTGCAAATCGGTTCACAAATAAAAAAAATATCCCCGTGGCCGAGTGGTTCAGTGCTGTTGATCATTCGATCATCTCACCGATGTGGGTTCGCGCCTCGCACGGGGCACGAATTCATATGTGAGACAAGCCATGTTCTGCTTGCGGGTGTGTCAGGTGGTTTTTCCCCGGGTACTCCGGTTTTCGCCCCACCTACCGATTGATTCGTCTCGATATGAGTGAAAAAGCTTGAAAGGGACGTAAAACTGAATAAAAAAATAATAATAATTTTGAATAGGTTTTTTTTTTGCACGTACAAGGTAGATAGTACAATTTTTTTTAATTGGATATATCTAGCAGACTTAGAGTTTTTGTTGAAGTGTTGTGCCCTTTATCAGGCATAGTTTACCGTTTGGCATTGATTTGCAGCATTTAAATGAAAAATTATTACTTTTACCTTTTTTTAGGAATGTTCTTGCACCCATTTTACAATGGAAAAATACCCTATTCAAAGCTACTTTTGGTCATAAAACTTTTATTTGTGGACCGATTTTCAAAATTTTTGCAACAAAATTTAGGTAACCTCAAACGAACTTCAAATGGTTTAACGCAGCTCTAGACCATGTTTGAACAATAATTTAGACCTCAAAACCTACTTTGAGAAAGACACTTACGAGTCTTACTACCATACTATAACATTTTCCCCACCGAGAAACTCTGGGGTCTTAGCCACTACGTTGTTTCCAGTTCCTTAGCCAGTAGCTTTGTAATGAAACTTCAAGTATTGTGACACGCTGAGGCTCCTTCAATTTCATTTTTTTCACGAATCGTGCTCAAATGCGTCCGATTTATCATTTGCATGTGTATAAACTACAAGACAGCGTACGATATCATAGAAAAACAGTATTTCGTGAAAAATCATGAGATTTCGTGGTTCATTGTCTCCACTTTGTCGAGGTTACACTTTTACTGGCTGCAGCTGGCGACATCTGACCATCGAACGTAGGTTTGTGACTCATTTGTGGGTCCCGCGCCGCCAAGCCAGTAGCTGTCATCATTGATAACCGGAAAATGAAAGTGTAAAACAACAACAAACCTGCACATGTGTATCATTGTCCGCCATTTTCTTTCTTAGCCATAGCGTTGAAATTGCCTTAGCCAATACGTTCGTGCCTTAGCCACTGCGTTTACGTTTACCAGTGTGGTTTGGAGAGTGGTTAAAACGTCGATTTTGTTGGGGTACCCACATCTCAATTGTTGCAAAATTACGTTCAGACGTAACGTCGTTATGTTACGTTACGTTAACTTAGTGAAGTGATTGAAAGGGGTCAAAACACCTTGCCTGTCTTTCAAAAATATGTAAGCTCTAAAATTCAAAACTAGTGTGGTAATGAAATTAATTTTCAAAGTGTGTCGTTTCAATAATGTCGCTTTGTGAAATTGATTTTCAGCTTCTACTGGCCATTTAAATTGATTATATTTTAGTTTTAAATTTTATCAGACTTGCCTATTGTTACAGTAATCGCATAAACAATAATATTTTAGGTCACAACTATACCTTTATTTATAAGGGAAGTAACAACTAGAGGACCATTGGTCCTGTAGCTCACCTGAGAGATTATCACATTGTAAGCTCATGAGATTTAAATTAATTGAGAATCGACCAATGAAAGTCTATGCATGGACACTATCCACCCCGGGGCGTGGCCAATTTTGACCCCGGGGACATGATTGGCACAATTTATGTAGAGGACCATTAGCCATTGCCACATACAAAATATCAAAGCTGTGGGCCCTGTGGTTTCAGAGAAGAAGATTTTTTTAGTTTTTTCCTATTGTAGGTCTATGGAGACTATCGACCCCCGGGGCTTGGCCAAATTTGACCCCAGGGGCATGGCTGGCACAATTTATGTAGAGAACCATTAGCCATTGCCACATACAAAATATCAAAGCTGTGTGCCCTGTGGTTTCAGAGAAGAAGATTTTTTAATTTTTTCCCATAGCAAGTCTATTGAGACTATCAACCTCCGGGGCCTGGCCAAATTTGACCCCAGGGGCATGAATGGCACAATTTATGTAGAGGACCATTAGCCATTGCTACATACCAAATAACAAAGCTGTGGGCCTAGTGGTTTCAGAGAAGAAGATTTTTTTAGTTTTTCCTATTGTAGGTCTATGGAGACTATCCACCCCGGGGCGTGGCCAATTTTGACCCCGGGGACATGATTGGCACAATTTATGTAGAGGACCATTAGCCATTGCCACATACAAAATATCAAAGCTGTGGGCCCTGTGGTTTCAGAGAAGAAGATTTTTTTAGTTTTTTCCTATTGTAGGTCTATGGAGACTATCGACCCCCGGGGCGTGGCCAAATTTGACCCCAGGGGCATGATTGGCACAATTTATGTAGAGGACCATTAGCCATTGCCACATACAAAATATCAAAGCTGTGGGCCCTGTGGTTTCAGAGAAGAAGATTTTTTAATTTTTTTCCCATAGTAAGTCTATGGAGACTATCAACCCCTAGGGCGTGGCCAAATTTGACCCCAGGGGCATGAATGGCACAATTTATGTAGAGGACCATTAGCCATTGCTACATACCAAATATCAAAGCTGTGGGCCTAGTGGTTTCAGAGAAGAAGATTTTTTTAGTTTTTCCAATTGTAAGTCTATGGAAACTATCCACCCCCGGGGCGTGTCCAAATTTGACCCCAGGGGCATGGCTGGCACAATTTATGTAGAGGACCATTAGCCATTGCCACATACCAAATATCAAAGCTGTGGGCCCTGTGGTTTCAGAGAAGAAGATTTTTTAATTTTTTCCCATAGTAAGTCTATGGAGACTATCAACCCCTGGGGTGTGGCCAAACTTGACCCCAGGGGCATGAATGGCACAATTTATGTAGAGGACCATTAGCCATTGCTACATACCAAATATCAAAGCTTTGGGCCTAGTGGTTTCAGAGAAGAAGATTTTTTTAGTTTTTTCCTTTTGTAGGTCTATGGAGACTAGCGACCCCCGGGGCGTGGCCAAATTTGACCCCAGGGGCATGATTGGCACAATTTATGTAGAGAACCATTAGCCATTGCCACATACAAAATATCAAAGCTGTGGGCCCTGTGGTTTCAGAGAAGAAGATTTTTTAATTTTTTCCCATAGTAAGTCTATGGAGACTATCAACCCCTAGGGCGTGGCCAAATTTGACCCCAGGGGCATGAATGGCACAATTTATGAAGAGGACCATTAGCCATTGCTACATACCAAATATCAAAGCTGTAGGCCTAGTGGTTTCAGAGAAGAAGATTTTTTTAGTTTTTCCAATTGTAAGTCTATGGAAACTATCCACCCCCGGGGCGTGGCCAAATTTGACCCCAGGGGCATGGCTGGCACAATTTATGTAGAGGACCATTAGCCATTGCCACATACCAAATATCAAAGCTGTGGGCCCTGTGGTTTCAGAGAAGAAGATTTTTTAATTTTTTTCCCATAGTAAGTCTATGGAGACTATCGACCCCAAGGGGCATGGCCAAATTTGACCCCAGGGGCATGAATGGCACAATTTACGTAGAGGACCATTAGCCATTGCTACATACCAAATATCAAAGCTGTGGGCCTAGTGGTTTCAGAGAAGAAGATTTTTTTAGTTTTTCCCATTGTAAGTCTATGGGACCTATCTGTTGCCATGGAAACCACAATTTTAATACAATCTGCTCCAAAACCTAATGCCATCAATCCCCCAACCCAATTATGGTTCACATTAAATTTGATCAAGATCGGCCTATTAGCTTCAGAAATATTCTTCTTTGAAATTGTGGACGGACGACGGACGGACGACGGACGACGGACGGACGGACGGACGGACGACGGATGCCTGCCTATCCTATAAGCTCACCTGTGAGCCTTCGGCTCAGGTGAGCTAACAATACACATTTTGACTATTAAAAGCCAGTACCGAAAACTATAATTAATTTCTTAATTTCATTAATTTCTTTGACTTTTCCGACAACATATAAATGTATGAAAACGTCTTGCGTGTCAGTTTTGGCGCTAATTGCACAGCGCAGATATAGTCTGTGTTCACAAAATAGCAATTACATGTTGAATTGAATGGAGGGCGTGCTGTCTTTCACCGTACTCCTCATCGCAGACAAGATCGCAAATGTCTGAATAATACAACGATCTATTGGCGCTCGATCCAGCAGCATGAAGAACATTTGACATTCTCTCCGAAAAATTATTAAGATCAAAATCATAAAAATCTTTATTCTTCCGTTGTTGGTGAAACTTTTGCAAATACAGTTCCAGGCGTAGAGGTGAATCGGAACTTGCTTTTCGGAACTTGAGGCTATTTAGATATCCATTCAAAATACTTGAATTATTATAAAAAATTTGATTGAAATATGCTTTCAATTTATGCAAGGTAATATTGTTGAATAATTGTCTCATTACATGTACTATAAAGTATTGTAATGTTTTGTACGTATTACTTGTACTAACAACAGCATGGGCAGATCCAGAGGGGGGACAGGGGTTCCGGACCACCCCTTGAAATGCCAGATTATTAATTTTTGCCATGTTGAAATTTTCCGTCAGACACCTTCTGGGAATTTGGACTCCCCCTGAGAAAATTTTCTGGATCCGCGCATGATGTGGAAGACAAGCGTATCACTTCGCGTATGTAGCGTTGTCTTATGAGCCAAAACATGCGTCAAAAAGTATGATATGCGTCACAAAGTATGACCCGGGGTCATAAAATTGAGGTTTAATTTCAGAATTCTGTCCTTTGAAGCAGCGCCATAACATCAGGAAAACATGTCCGTGAAATGTATACCCCCTTGAACCTCACTTTCATATAGCAAAACTGGGGTATGTAGGGGTATGCCTATTTCG
Organism: Rugalucina vietnamica; assembly: GCA_964017185.1. Lineage (NCBI taxonomy): Eukaryota > Metazoa > Mollusca > Bivalvia > Lucinida > Lucinidae > Rugalucina > Rugalucina vietnamica. Next base: position 419,309 of record OZ024882.1, read on the forward strand.
CTTATTTTTGCTCCAAAACATAGATTGTGGGTACTCGCCGAGGCGGTTCTAACGTGTACTCTCAATCTATGTTTTGAGAAAAAATAAGAAAAATATCAAAAATTTTGGTAAATTTTTACACCGTATGAAAATTCAGTATGACACATGGGCGTGTTTTCGTAATGTAATGAATCATCGTTTTATTCTTATTTTGACCAGCGGCATTACATGTATTTCTCACCCTATGACTTTTCTTCAAATGCTATTGATACTGTTTGTGCCATGAAATCGAGTGCCGTATTTACCGGTAGTCGAGTCCTAGTCAAAAAGATAGTTGAATTATAAGGCTAATACCAAAGCACCGAACTTTAAGTGACCTACTTGCTGGGGACAATGTGGAACTATAAACATAAACATAATTTACGAAATTATTCACTTCGTCGAGCCGTGGTTGCATGATGCTCGCACCAATGCTGTCATTTGCGGTTTTGATTAATTTGTTGTATAAAAACTTCTCTCGACTGAAATGCACCAGTCATTTGTATCCACGAGGGCCGGGGATAGCGGTGACAGGGCGGGGACAAAGTGCTTAAATTTAACCTCTGATAAGTCCCGGCAGTGCCGCGGCTGTACCGGGCAGGGATTTAATTTCCCGCCAATACACGGTCACATTCATTCAACTTAGATATTAACACGTTGAAACTCAAACCCCTCTCTCTTATTTCAGTTTCATCAGAACAACTTCCCGTTGTCGTTCCATATTATTGTCAGCCTCTGGGGATCTGGGGCTTTTAGCGGGGATTTTACCACAAATCTGCCCTGACAGTGTCGAGCTTTTAGCAGGGCTTTACAAATTGAAAAGTTAAAAGCCCCACTTTTCCCAGGCCCTAGGGGTGCCGGGGATACATATGACTGGTACATAAATGTCTCAATGTGGTCCATATATGTCCGTGTTGCAACAAGTTTACTAACCTACGATATTTCAAGCATCCGAGGCGACCATACGGACATCATACGTTTTCTTGCTCTGATACGGAGATCATATTCTTATCAGACTTAAAGTGGAAATCGTAAGGAGCCCGTGCGATATCCATGAGGAGTCCCAACGATTTCACATTGAGCCATGGTGGTTTCTACGAAGATCTTACGTTTTTTATTGCCCCAAAATTATCATATAATATCGATCGTCTGGTGAGCGCACACGATCATCGAAGGTCTCCGTACGGTGCCCGTACGAAGCTACCTACCAGTGTCTACAGGCTACGGCCTTACGACTTTAAAAAAAAATGTAAAAGTGCAGTAACTATTACTCAATCATAGATGATATGGAGATCGTAGGGAGCCGTAGAATCGGGACATCGTAGGGTCACCCTGTGGAGATCTCAGAAAAAAAAACAAAACATATAGACATAGTCGAAGCATGTTTCATGCAGACATGAAAAATAAATACTCGTACAGTCAATGGACATAATTATTCGCCACCTTTGGAAAACTCCATAGTCTTTAATGTATATTCATTTTTACAAGAAAAATACGCTAATTGTCCTGGTCAGCATGTTTATGTTTTTGGTGTCATTTGAAAGATCAACGAGTAAAGCAGTAAACAAGATGATTTTCTTATAGTTTCATGCATACGTTTTAAAACTACAATCCTTAAAAACGATTTTTTTTCGGACTTCATCATTGACGTCAATGGTAAAATTTAAACTGCTACAGATGAAAATATCAACAAATAACCTTAATTTATTGCTTTATTGATTTAACTTTCGAATGGCATGAAAATCATGAATTTATGTTGACCATAAACGGCAGCATATGTTTTTCGTGTGCATTGAATCTAAGGAGTTTTCCGAATGCGGCGAATAATTACGTCCTTTGACTGTAAGTTTTGTTGTTGTTGCTTTTTCTTTTCAGAAAAGTATACTTCAGTATCACTGTGAAAACCTCGAACGCAACATCGAGACAAACGAATGATATGTAAATAAGTAGCAAAATAAAATCGATTGTTTTCCTCGCTGTTGTTCAACACAAACTGATGAATCTTTGACAACGAAACTTGTGTATTACGGCTCCGTTTCGCAGATGTTGCTTATCTGTTGTCAAGGTAAACAAAAATCTGTTTCCGGTATCTGGGCGTATCAGGGGCTCGTTGTTGAGGAAATCGCCAACAAACACATGTGAAATAATCGGTGGGTCACAAGGAAAAGAAAAGCAATGAAAAAATCAGCAACACACGTTTTCTCAATTACGGCACGCAAATTAACATCAACTTGCGACATCATTTTCTCGGAACGTCACAACTTACGTTAAGCCCCTTTTCTGCGTGACGGCGCTCATATAAGCATCTCACCTAGCCATTTGGCTGCCTGTGTTATGGAAACAACCACCTACTTTAGTTTTATTTCGGAAATATTCACAAGCACTGTAAAACTGGATAAGGCCTCCCAATAATGTATTTCTTACCTTTTTAATGTGACAGTCTTGCTGGGATTAAATCTGTTTCTTGCTTTTATGTTTATTTCAGAGATGTCAGTTTATTATATAAGATCATATAAGGTAATTGAGTGGCAAATGTTTTGGAAAAAGTTGCTTCCCCTGCATTCTTATTGTTTATTACCAATCTGCTGCTTAAGTATGGTGATTTCCTTTTTAGCTTTCAAGAATGGGTGCTTGTTTATGATTGGGGTAGTTTTTAATCATTGCTAGATTATTTTTTTTTTTTATTTTTCATTAATTTTTATTATTTTGGAGGGCACAGTGGCCTGGTGGTGGAGCATCAGACTCCGAATCCTGAGAACCTGGTTTCGATCCCCACATGGGGCACAGAGTTGCGTCCTTGAGCAAGATAAATTAACTCCCCACAGTACTGATTAATACCCAGCAAGTGTTGGCTCCATCATGACATGACTGAATAAGAGCTGTCGCAGGACAGCGTAGCTCGCCTGACTTGTGCTTTGCCACTACATCTGTTAAAATCTATGACCCATGACCTTGACCTCAAGGTCACTCAGGTGGGTCATGATGGTACAACATAAAACTTCAGACCAATGCAAAGTATCAACTTGATCAATCTACATGGTCAAGAGATATAGACTTACAAAAACTTAAATCAAAAACTTAAACACAAAATTTCTAAGTCTGTGACCATGACCTCAAGGTCACCAAGAGTGGGTCATGATGGTACTACATAAAACTTCAGACCAATATCTAGCAACATGCAAAGTATCAACTCAATCCATTAATAAGGTCAAGAGATATAGACTTACAAAAACTTTAACCAAAAACTTAAACACAAAATTTCTAAGTCTGTGACCTTGACCTCAAGGTCACGAAGAGTGGGTCATGTGGTACTGCATAAAACTTCAGACCAATATCTAGCAACATGCAAAGTATCAACTCAATCCATTAATAAGGTCAAGAGATATAGACTTACAAAAACATTAACCAACCAGAGGACCAATGGTCCTGTAAACGCTCACCTGAGTCTGCTGCATATACCAATAAATATGTTTGAATATTATGGTATTTAACCCCAGTGCAGGGGCAGATGAAGCCCTTGGGCCGTTTTCTTTTTTCAGAATAATCAATATTCTGTCCATTTGCCAATTTCTTGCTGGCTTTTCCCTTCAAATGACATTTTAACAGTTTTCCCATTCAAATGCATGGGCAACCCATGTTGACCTTGCCATAAACTTGGTCAAGGTCATCACAGGTTAATGATTTATATATACATTGTAGTACTATAGCCATGGATGCTTCACGCCAAGTTTCATTGAAGTCAATCTATTGGTTTCAGAGAAGAAGATATTTGAAGGGTTTTTACCATATATGGGCATGGCGGTCATCTTGGTCATGTGACCTAGATTATTAATATATACATTGGTTCCCCCATCCTATAGATGCTTCACATAAATTTTGGCTTCAATTGGCCAAGTGGTTTTAGAGGAGAAGATGTTTGAATATTATGGTAATATACATGTATATTGCCTCCGGGTATGGGCATATGAGCCCTGAGGTCCATTTTTTTTTTCAGAATCATTAATATTTAGTCCTACTACCCATTTCCTGCAAGACTTTCACCTCAAATGACTTTTTAAAAGTTTTCCCAATTCCAATGCATTGGCGACCTATGTTGACCTTGTCTTAAAATAGGTCAAGGTCACCACAGGGTCATAATTTATATACACATTGTAGTACTTCAGCCATTGGTGCTTCATGCCAAGTTTCTTTGAAATCGGTCCACCAGATTCGGAGAAGAAGATTTTTGAAGGGTTTTTACCTTATATGGGCATGGCAGCCATCTTGGTCCTGTGAACTAGATAATTTATATATACATTAATTCCCCCATTCCATAGATGCTTCACATAAAATTTGGCTTTGATTCGCCAAGCGGTTTCAGAGGAGAAGATGTTTGAATATTATGGTAATATACATGTATATTGCCCCGGGGTGGGGGCACATGAGCCCCTGGGGTCCATTTTTTTTCAGAATCATTAATATTCAGTCCTACTGCCCATTTCCTGCAAGACTTTCACTTTAAATGACATTTTAAAAGTTTTCCCTATTCAAATGCATTGGCGACCTATGTTGACCTTGCCGTAAAAAAGGTCAAGGTCATCACAGGGTCATGATTTATATACACATTGTAGTACTTGAGCCATTGATGCTTCATGCCAAGTTTCTTTGAAATCGATCCACCGGTTCTGGAGAAGAAGATTTTTGAAGGGTTTTTATCATATATGGGCATTGCGGCCATCTTGGTCATGTGACCTGGATTATTTATATATACATTGATTACCCCTTCCTATTGATGCTTCACATAAAATTTGGCTTTGATTGGCCAAGCGGTTTCAGAGGAGATGATGTTTGAATATTATGGTAATATACATGTATATTGCCCCGGGGTGGGGGCATATGAGCCCCTGGGGTCCAATTTTTTTCAGAATCATTAATACTCAGTCCTACTGCCCATTTCCTGCAAGACTTTCACTTTAAATGACATTTTAAAAGTTTTCCCCATTCAAATGCATTGGCGACCTATGTTGACCTTGCCGTAAAATAGGTCAAGGTCACCGCAAGGTCATGATTTATATATACATTGTAGTACTTGAGTCATCGATGCTTCACGCCAAGTTTGGTTGAAATCGGTCCAGTGGTTCTGGAGAAGAAGATTTTTAAAGGGTTTTTACCATATATGGGCATGGCGGCCATCTTGGTCATGTGACCTGGATTATTTATATACACATTGGTTCCCCCTTCCCATAGATGCTTCATGTAAAATTTGGCTTTGATTGGCCAAGCTGTTCCAGAGAAGAAGATCTTTGAAAATGGTGGACGACGGACGACGGACGGACGGACGGACGCCGGATCATGGCCATCCTATAAGCTCACCTTGTGAGCCTGACGGCTCAGGTGAGCTAAAAACTTAAACACAAAATTTCTAAGTCCGTGACCTTGACCTCAAGGTCACCCAGGGTGGGTCATGATGGTACTGCATAAAACTTCAGACCAATATCGAGCAACATGCAAAGTATCAACTCAATCCATCAATATGGTCAAGAGATATAGACTTACAAAAACATTAACCAAAAACTTAAACACAAAATTTCTAAGTCCGTGACCTTGACCTCAAGGTCACCCAGGGTGGATCATGATGGTACTGCGTAAAACTTCAGACCAATATCTAGCAACATGCAAAGTATCAACTTGATCCATCAACATAGTCAAGAGATATAGACTTTTAAAAAACTTTAACTGAAAGTGTGACGCGGATGCACACGTAAACGTAAACGCGCACGACCGAGGTGACTACAATAGCTCTATGCACTTCATGCAGGTGAGCTAAAAATTGTTGATTGGGATGTTTAAGCCTGAATAACAAAAAAAATATTACTTTACTATCTTTTGTAATGATTTATTCAAGACAAGAGAACTCACCAATTCATCGTAGAACTCCACAACAAGAGATTTCTTCCCCAACATGATATCAGTTTCAGTCTGGAATAACTTCAGGAGGTGGTAAATTGTCACCTGTGAAATACCAAAAATATACTCAAGCACAAAAATAATGCATCACCATATCACTGAAAATAGTTGCTTTGAAAAGAATACTAATTAGTCATAGAACTCCACGACTAGAGCTTTCTTCCCCAGCATTATACAGATCAACCTCATTATAATGCTATATTTGGGGTCCATGGATATAGAACAAGTTATAAGTGAAACAGTGTTATAATGAGATAAATTACAATAAGGGAGCCATGAGACAAAACTGCACTACAATGAGGCATGTTATGATGAACTGTATCTGTCTTAGTTTGGAATAACTTCAGGAGGTGGTAAATTGTCTCCTGTATTTTTTCTTTTTTTTGATCCAAAACAAAGATTTTGGGTACACGTTAGGCCTCTGCTCTATGACTCACAATCAATATTTTGATCAAAAATAAGAAAAAAAAAATCAACTGGTTTCCAACTTTAAAGTTTCAGAAAATACTATATACTACATGGCCATACTTTCGTAATGAGACACAGATTTTGCCCAGAAAACTCACAAGGCATGTGTTACCATTAATGTCAGAGGTTGAACTGTATTTGAGCCGCTGCATCAGAAAACCAACAATCTGCAAAGGCGATAACAAAGATGCAGATCAGCTGCACAGTAACTGCAAAGCTGATCAGTGCCTTTGATGTTGCTACGTGCATAGTACAATCCCTCTTCTACTTAAAAACTGAAATTTTAATCTTCTAGCCTGCATTTGTGACTGTACAGGCGGCTTTGGGTCAGAGCTGGCCGAAAACCCTACAAATTGTTCGTTTTCTCACGTGAAGGCTCATTTGTCTCAATGACCTGTGTATACATCACTTACTGGTCTTTCCTGCGGATCATTGAAGTAAATCTTGATAATCACTTCAAATTCTCCCCAGCCTGTCTCAGTGACTTCATATGGTGGCTTTGTTACAACTAGAAATACAAAATAGTCTGATATCATTAAATCACTGCTAGACACAAACTAGCCTGCTCATGTACAGCTCCAGAGACATGATATCCTGGAGAATTTTATCACAGTGTCCAAGTTTGTGCAAAGATACAATCCTTGACACTTCCCCGACTCAAATCAACTTTCCCTGACTCAAATTTGTGTATTTTTCATGTAATTTTCTCAAAAACGGGGAGGCAAGGGATGCCACTCTCTTTGGTTTTTTACCAAGGAATAATTTGAATGTAACGAAATATGCTTATAATTTTTTTTTTTTGTTTTGTGGTGTACATCTCGGTCAACAATTTTTCAGTCATGTCAGGATGGAGCCACCAGTAAGATGTGGAGAATGTGTCTTGCTCAAGCCTCAAGGACACAACATGGCAAACCAGTCAGGACTTTTTCCAACCACGGCAGATATTCTCGAATGAATGAGTGGTGCAATGGGACATAACACACCCCCATTTCAAGAGAGTAATCATGTATGATTACAAGAATGTCATTTTTATGACCATATGACTCATTTGGTCAATCTCGGACAAGACCCCATCTTACAAATATGAAAATTCCTAATTATGCGATGATGCATAATTTGAAAAAAAAATCACACGTCACTGATGGGATTCGAATCCGGATTGCTGTGGTAGAAATCCAATGCTCTAATCATTCAGCCAAAGAGTCAACTCTGATGCAGTATGTCAGAGATTGTACTAATCAGATACATTGTATCAAATAGCTGTGCTATTTATATACGCTACACATCATGTGATCTGCCCACCCCACCTTCCAACCACGGCAGATAATCTCGAATGAATGAGTGGTACAGAGGACATAACACTACTGACTCCTTGTTATATTCCCTAACCTTTCATTTTTGCTCAGAAAATGAAATCCTTGTGTGTGTGTGTGTGTGTTTTTTTGTTTTTTTTCTTTGGTAAAAGGCCCACAGAACCTACCTCTATTCTGGTTTGGATAGCTCTCGTGAAGTTTAAAGTTGACTTTCTTTACATAGCTGGACATGTCCTAGAAATGAAAGAGAAATACCCCATCAAATGAGGAATGTAATCTTAAATTTTAAGAGTGATAATGTACAGCACAGTGCATGTTTCTGCTGAAGAATAAACAGTACAAACTCCTTTCATAATATTCAACAAGTCTAAAAAGGATTCTAATGACTGGCTTTTATTATCTATACCTGTATGGGCACCAGCCCATTGGGGCCCAGGAGAAATAGATGGGCTGCTTGTGCCTCCAGGCAAAGCTTCATATACCATCTGATTACTGGTTAACCGCTCGTCTGAGCCTGCCCAGGAAAAGTGGTTTAGTCAAACCATCCATACATATAAGCCTTATTGGCCTTGTTGGGTGGTTATATTTATGAAGCACATTTTGAGTGTCATGACATCCTAATGTTGTGTAAAAGTCCCATAAAATTGAGGCATGACCCTTGCTGTTGACTGGGATGTAAAGCATCAATTCAAACAAACAAATACCTGTATTTTCCATTTTTTTAGCATACGTTGTATATAAATTTATGAGAAACTATCTAAATCACCTCATTTTTGTATGGTTTGATATAGACAGTCCACTGATGTGTGTGGCCATCTTCCTCCCTCTTCTTACCAAAGTACCGGGCTATGTTACCATAGATTACTGGCTTTACTATTGTTGTGCCCTGAAATAAACCCATGTAATAAATGGGCTGCTTCGTGGGAAAACCAACAATGTGGTTTCCGAACAGGTCCGACACAAACCGACCTGTACAGTCACAGAAGCAGGCTAGAAGCTTGAAATTTTAAAGTTAAGTAGAGGAGGAATTGTACTATCCGAGTAGCGAAAACAAAGGCGTTGATCAGCTTCGCGGTAACTGCAAAGCTGATCTGCGTCTTTGTTTTCGCCTATGCAAATTGTTGGTTTTCTCACAAGGCGGCTCAAATAAATATACAAAGATTTTAATAGTTGCAAACTTCAAATTTTTCATTAGAAAACATTGTAGTTGATAAAAACATAGATTGACCTGCCTCAGTGACGCTGTTCTAACGAGTACTCATATAATCTGTGTTTTGGTCCTTTTGGATCAAAAATAAAAACCAGAGGACCAATGGACTTGTCTTGTAAACGCTCTCTTTAGATCTGCTGTATATACCAATAAACATGTTTATTATATTGTGCCAAATAGCCCCAGTAAAGAGGCAGATGAAGCCCTTGGGCCATGTTTTTCAAAATAATCAATATCCTATCTAAATGCCAATTTCCTGCAAGATTTTCCCTTCAAATGAGTATTATGACATTTTAACAGTTTTACCCGTTCAAATGCATATGCGACCTATGTTTACCTTGCTGTCAAATATGTCAGGTCATCACAGGATCATGATTTATATATACATGGCAATACTTGAGGAGTTTAGTGATCGATGCTTCATGCCAAGTTTCGTTGAAATCGATCAACCAGTTTCGGCGAAGAAGATTTTTGAAGAACTTTACCATATAACTCACATATCCTCGACACCAAGATCAGGCTAGACAGCCTCTGTAGGTGCATTCTTGTAGTAGTCTCTTGGTTTTGGTCCGGGACTGTACCACCAGGGACTTAACTTATACGGGTGTTTTTTCCAAAACACATTTAACCGTGATTTGAAGCAGTTGAGGGAGGGTGCCATGACTACAAAGCGTAAAGCGTTCCAAGAGTCTATCACTCTTAGACTGAAACTGTTGGATCTGATTTTTGGCCTATGCTGTTTCTTGGCTAGTTTAAATTGATGTCCCCTTGTCACAGTGTAAGTTGGAAAAGCGAACAGCTTGTCCTTGTCGATTTTGTCAATATGTTGTGCATTATTTTATAAACTTCTACTAGGTCAGCTCTTTCACGTCTGTATTCTAGTGACGGCAACCCCAGTTTTCTTAGCCTTTCAGGGTATGATAGATTTTTAACACTGGTTACCAATTTTGTGGCTCGCCTCTGAAAAACTGGCCTCATATATAATGGGCATGGCAGCCATCTTGGTCATGTCACCTGGATTATTTATATACACATTGATTCCCCCTTTCTATAGATGCTTCATATAAAATTTGGATTTGATTGGCCAAGCGGTTTCAGAGAAGAAGATGTTTGAATATTGTGGTAATATTATACACAGGGATTTTTTCAGCAATTTTGGGAAGGGGCCCTAGTGCCTTTCTGATTGGGAAATTTAGCGGCATAAATCCTGAATTTGGGAAATTTTCAAAACATTCATAGTTGATAATATTTTCAAATGTGACCTAGTTTATTAGGGTATTTCATTTAGAATCATTAAATAATAACTTATAATCAAAGTTAAACACCATTTCAAACATCAAAGTTTGAATTTTACATTGTATGGAAATGTTTAAAATTATTTTCAGCTCTGATTGGGAATTTTTTTCTTCAAATTGGGAAAAATGTCACCTAAATTGCATTGGGAATGGGGCCTTATTTCGGCCCCTGAGACACCCGAAAAAAATCCCTGATACAATTATTGACTTCAATGAGGTAGATATAAGGATTTATCTACCTGAAAAAGTGATATTCACCGAGGCCGGAGGCCGAGGTGAATATCACTTTTGAGGGTAGATAAATCCTTATATCTACCTCATTGAAGTCAATAACTGTTTTGTTATATGACTTTTCAAGTGTTTTAACGTTTATCTTATAACAAATAAACAAACAAAATCATATCAGATGTTAAAGAAGGCTACACTAAGAGGAATAATTGATCATGCTCGAAAGATAATTTTGTTAGCTCTTAATAAAACATATGTTATGGGTACTCGACGAGGCAATGCCAATGGGTACCAACAACATGGGTTCTTCTGAAAAATAAACAAAATTATCCCATAATTATCACCAAATACACTTAAATTATCTAGTGCTTTGTTTACCTGTAAAAGTGTGTTACTGCAAAGCATGTAGATTTCATGAACTGAAATGAGTTCAGGTTATTTATAGCTAACTGGCAGTGGCAGGTTTTAAACATATACACCAAATCATGTCAATTTCATCAAGCCCATGTTGATTTCATGCTGGTGCTATTTTTGGGTACTCAGGAGCGTAATATAGACTTTGGAGGTTAATATAGATAACCTGTCAAAATGATTAACCTCCAGGAACTGGTTTGATCTGCTTTTTATCAGTTTGGTCTGGTTTCAGAGAAATATGAGGATTTATTAATACTACATGAGCCAATCAGGAGACAGGAATTCCTTCAGTCATATAACAAACATGTATATTGCCCCAGGGTTGGGGCAGATGAGCCCCTGGGGTCCATTTTTTTTTCAGATTGAGAATCATTAATATTCAGTCATACTGCCCTGCAAGATTTTTCCTTTAAATGATATTTTAACAGTTTTCCCCATTCAAATGCATATGCGACCTAAGTTGACCTTGTCGTAAAATAGGTCAACTCATCACAGGGTCATGATTTATATACATGTGTATGCATTGTAGTACTTGAGTCATCATGCCAAGTTTTGCTGAAATCGGTCCCCCAGTTCGGACTAGTGTTTCCCCCAGTCCCAAAAAAGGGCATGGTAAGGTTGCTAAAATATGTCACTTTTTAACGCGTGGCAACATGTCAAAAGGGCACTTTCAGCGTGTGACGGCAAGCAAAAGGGGCACTTTTAAGTGGCCCATGGCATGATAGAAGGGCACATTTATGCACTGTCATTAAATTTAGCACTTATTATATTTTCTCTGTAAATTTCAAGTTTGCTTTTCAGCTTAAATTGTTCTTTCCTCGATTTCCATATTTCAGGATTCACTTTTACCAGAGGCAACTTCGATTTTTTTTCCCCTCTGCTTCACATACTGTACTTTAATACTGAATTAACCATAAGAGATATCCTCACTCATAATTTGTTTTGAAAAGTAAACTATTGATAACTGAAACTAATTGAATGGCACACTTATATTACCAGGTAGGACATTCAATTTTCACACCTGTCAAATTGGGTAATTGTCATTGAGTAATTATCAACATTTGCCACTGCTATTAAGTGACAATAAACATGGGATTAAAGCAATCAACAACTGTAAAAAATATGAAACTTATGATAATAAATTTTGCCAAATTTGTTTCTGCAGAATTCAAGCAAAAAGTCTTGTAACTTCCTTATTTTTTGTCCGATTTTGACAAACTTTTTACCAAAACGTAGGGCTTAGAAGGTAGATTCAGAAAAAGGGCATGGCGCTGGGAAAAAGGGCATGGCGCTGGAGAAAAAGGGCATGGTGCAGCGCCATAGTAAAAGTGGCTAGGGGAAACACTAAGTTCCACAGAATATTTTGGATGGGTTTTTACTATATATGGGCGTTGCGGCTAATAAAATGCCAGCTCTCCCATATACCGAATTTCCCTTGCGAATGCCCTTCCGAATGCAATGTTTCGAATATTCACATTAATAGCTAGAATTCGATAGCATTTTGTAGTATTTGTATGCATCCATAAGCATTTGGTGAAAATTTGCTTGTCACGAAAGAGATCGGGTTCGATCCGGGCTCGGGACATGGTCTCTACCTACTATGGTCTACCTACTATGGACTATGGAATTGCTGCATTATCAACGGTTACAGATAAGGCCAGCAAGGAGTTGAATCAAGTTCAAAGAGCGGCTTTACTAAAGGCAACAGGATGCTTATCTAACTCCAGTACAGAAGCAGTAGAAATTTTATCTAACTGTAACCCACTTCACCTTCATCTGAAGCTAAGGCAGGCAGAAGAGTTACTGAGAATTCATAGTAAACATGACACAGAACCAGTTAAACAAGAATTTGATATAAGCATAAATGATCAAAAACTCAAAGGAAAAAAGACCACTTTCAATTTATTACTGTCTGCTTTTACTGAAATGAAAGCTAAGTTCAACCTTGAAAATGTAGCAAAGGAATTCCAGTATACAAAAGAACTTATGGGCCTTTGCAGACAGCCTAATATGTCATGTAAGTGGGAAGAATTTGAGAAAGGAAAAACTGTACAAGAGGAAAACATCAAACTTATACTAGACAATCTAGAACCTGGAACTGTATCGGTTTTCACAGATGGATCAGCTTTAGGCAACCCAGGACCTACTGGAGCCGGAGCGGTTATCTACCATGATGGACTGGACAAAGAACCCATATGTATATCAAAGCCAGTATGTTCCAATGGTAATAACTACATAGGAGAACTTATTGGCATTTTAACGGCTTTACAACACCTTGTGGATCAAGAAAATCTGAAGAAGAACATACACTTCTTTATTGACTGTCAACCAGCTATAACTTCAGCATTTGGTACAGATATTCCCAGACACAATGTGGATGTGATTCTTAATATCAGACAACTATCATCACAGTTGCAAAACAATGGCCACTGTTTCACTGTACATTGGATTCCGGGTCATAAAGATTTTAAGGGCAATGAGTTAGCTGACAAGTTAGCAAAAGAGGGAGCAAAACAAATGGAGGGAAAGAAAGAGGATTTCTATGAGGGGGTTGCTGACAGATCGGAACTTCTAAAACTAATGAAACATGGGCTGAAAGATAAATGGCAGCAGATATACACAAATTCTACAAAGACAGACTTGCTGCAAGAAATTATTTCAGAAGTTGGCAAATCACAAGTTACCATTGGAGACAGGAAAGTAGAGTCAATCATAAATCAGATAATTACGGGCCAAGTGGGACTTAATCAACTAGCATCTAAAATTGACCAAACCAAATCAGATCTATGTGAGACATGTTCAGAAAAAGAAACTATCCAGCACTATGTATTTCATTGTGAAAAATACAATAATCAACGGAATGACTTAGAGAGGGATGTTGAGGAAATTCTGGCCAGAAACGGGATTGTTCAGTCGGAAATCAACCTGAAAGTCTTGACGGGTAATCTAGAGGAAGCAAGCAGAAGCATCAACGGGGAGCTGAAGAAGGCATTCGGAACATTCTTGAGATCAACAGAACGACTTATAAAAAATCAAAATTAAATTCAAATTTTCAAGTAAATAAACTCGTAGTAAAACAAACACCTTTTGAAGTAAACTCGCTCGAAGATCTAACACTTTGTGAAAAGCACCTAGAGACAGCAAAAGAATTGAGAAGCACCTAGAGGATATAGCCAGTGTTATATTGGCAAAAGAATTACCACCACCACCACCATCTCTTTCTCCTAAAATACATCAGACTTTTGGGTTGCAAAACGATGACATGGTAATATATATTTTTTGTGGCGTCTTAGAAAAATGAGATTTTAAACTTGCAGTTTCTGAAAAAAATTGTACAGACAGTGTGTTCCCCACGAAATTAGGATACATCCGAATTACAATTCATGTTACCTTAATTCGTGACCCGCCTTCAGAGTGTAAATCAGCCATTTCTTTTGAACTGAATTAATCTTTTGTGCTTCTTGGACATTTCAGGACAATTCAGGCATAATCAATCAACAAAGTACATGATAACAACGTAAATATAGCTGTTTTCTTCCTCTTCTTTTACATATCGCGCCGATAGCGGTGACGACAATAAAACTAACCTGTTCATTTTATCGGTCAAATAATTAAAAGTTATAAAACCCGGTATCCGCGTAACGCAAACTCCAAGCAGCGATGTCCTATTCTACTCTTGCAGTCCAGATTAATCTCTATATACACGAACATCCTAGGTAGGATCTTGGTCTTGTTAGTACACCCGTGTGAATTACTTTTAAGGCTTAATACTTGCACCCCACCGATTTCAAGCTCTTAAATAGTTCTTGCAATCAAATGTTTTCCCATGCGCCACGAAAATCATGCAACTAACTTCACTTGAACTTATGTACACTTGTATATACAAGTTCGTAACACTTCAGTTTGACTGGCTAAGTAAGGCAGTGCGTTTCTTATAGAGAGCCTAGCAGAGTCCTCTATAGGATGTCTCCAACTCCTGCAGTAATGCTTCCAGAGGTAGCCCACAGTCGATATCAGTCGGCAGCACTGTACAGTTCAGGAGAACAGCAGTGAACTCTGTATCACTTATTTTTAAAAGGTCATTCAACTTTGCCACACCCAAGGAATTCTGAATTAACTAGATATTATCCAGAAGTGTCTTATTTTGTTTAGTGACTCGCATCTAAGTAAATGACTCGCATCTAAGTAAAAAATGCTCAATATTTTATGGTTCTTTGCAACATGACAAGCACGTTCGATCCACCTCAGACTGATCATAGTTAAACCACGCACGTGTGGCCTGTAGCAAATAAGTAGCAGACATTAGTCTAACACCTGCCCTATGGTCCGACATAATATCAAAGCCATCATCACGCCTGACCAGATGAGCCAGTCCAATGGTATAATTCTAAGTATTCATAAGTCACATGGAAGTTTTTCCCACAGCCTTTTCCAAAATTTTGTCTGACCACTCAGTGACCAGTACCCATTAACAGCCTGCTCGTAAAGACTTTTCCACTGTGCTTTGGCACAACCAGCACCAAATAGTTCCATCGTGCTTGGAAGCCCGTACTGCTCCAAAACGTTGTTTACATAAACAAACCATCTTTTTGACTTTCCATCCTCGACAAGCAAGCACTCTCAATGGGAACTTTTGCAAACGCATAGTAAATTTTCATATTTTTTTCGTGTCCGTTCTCCGATCCAAATCCGGTGAATACAAGATACAAGATACAGGACACAAGAAACTTTATTTAAAGTCGACTATCAAATTTACAACAGAATAACATTAGCCGTAGGCTATTTTGTCGACAAACACTAATTTAAAAACAACAACAAAAAAACTGTACATGTATACATGGGAACAACGAACATCACAGTTTTTTTAAAAGAAATATCACAGCATGCAAAATTATTAATTACATATAAACAAATAAGATAGGATAGTAAAGGTGAATGCGTTCCGTGTGCGGTGTGTCCGTTTTAACCGTTGTTATCCGGTGT
The DNA here is from genome assembly GCA_964017185.1 of Rugalucina vietnamica. Classification (NCBI taxonomy): domain Eukaryota; kingdom Metazoa; phylum Mollusca; class Bivalvia; order Lucinida; family Lucinidae; genus Rugalucina; species Rugalucina vietnamica. The sequence goes on from OZ024882.1 coordinate 435,184, forward strand.
GCTCAAACTTTGTGTCATGGGAACGGACGCCGCCGTACTAATCCGGATAGACCGGAGAAAAATATTTTATCAATTTTATCTGTTTCAAAAATATGAAACCATTCATTTTTGGGTGTTCTAAGTTAAATTGGCAATTAGGGGTAAAAACCCTGGCTCGGCATACGAGCTCGGCAACTCGGACTTAATTGTCTCTGGCTCTCGATACCCCACCGTTCGTTACACGTTGCGCGATGGCGCCCGTTCAAATTTTACTACCGAATTAATACAGTTTGATGAACTATCCGTTCCGCATCCATTAGCATTACGTGTGACAGCCTCTTAAGCGACATTCGTACCAGATTTGTGAGACACTACCAATATCGTAGTGAGAATCTTACAAACTCCTTAAATTGTCACGCAAATGTACCCCGAATGCAGTGAGACGACAACGTTAAAAGTGTGTCCATATCGAGAATCTTCGTCGCCATCATGGGGTATGGGATAATGGGATCCCCATACCCTCTAGGGTAGGCGAGGCGGTTCTAACGAGTACCCACAATCTATGTTTTGAAGCAAAAATAAGATGGGTATACCCCAGCATACACCAGTTTTGCTATACCAATGTGGGGTTCGAGCGGGTAAACATTTCACGGATATGTTTTCCTGATGCGTGTGCCGCGTAATCAGAAGGCTTACAGAAATCCACTGGAAAGTACCATCATAGTTTAGTTGTCCTCATGATCCGGAACTGAACGCGAGAACAATCGATATATTCCCAGCTGAGCATGCCGCCATGATTTGAGATCGATACATGTCGCATACAACATGTACAAGTTCCAAGGCATACGGAATATTAATGGTGTATGAGCCGCCTCGTGGGAAAACCAACAATGTGGTTTCCGAACAGGTCTGGCACAAACCGACCTGTACAGTCACAGAAAAGAGCTAGAAGCTTGAAATTTCGGATTTAAGTAGAGGAGGAATTGTACTATCCGAGTAGCGAAAACAAGGGCGCTGATCAGCTTCGCGGTTACCGCGAAGCTGATCTGCGTCTTTGTTTTCGCCTATGCAGATTGTTGGTTTTCCCATGGGGCGGCTCATATGCTCCTTTTTCACGGTATGTTTGCATTTGAGCCGCTGCATAAGAAAACCAACATGCCTAGGCGAAAACAAAGGCGCCGATCAATGACTACATAGCTGATCAGCGCCTTTGTTTTCACTCCATAGATAGTATGCTGCATCTTCTTTTTAAATCTAAAAAGATCCTTTTAAGCTTCTAGTTATTTTCTGTGCCAGTGTACAACCCGATTTTTGTCGGACCTGGTCGGAAACCCAAATTGTTGGTTTATTTGTTTGTCAGGGCGACCCCTTTACGTGGACAGTTTATGCACATACAGTGTGCGCACAGCGCCGCATATTGTAACGTGTCTTTTCTATTTCTTTTTCAGAAAGCACATTCAAGTGCATGGCTTGCAACTGAAATCATGACTGTGAATAGGTCATACAATAATGCAGCCAAAAGATAAAAGTTCGGTCATATGGTTTATACAGCATTTTAGCCGAAACTTGACGCGGTGTCAATTAAATTTGGACCGGAGTTTAATGTTCCTGTGTCTGAGTCGAAACTCTACCATACTTCACAAACTCCTAAGACGATCGTGAATATTTAATACAAGGTAAGCTTTATATTGCATGTTACTTTTACTGATATATTTCATATTTCTTTTCAAGTTTATTTCATTTAAACACGTTTTTAAATACAAAAAAACAACAACCTCACATCACTTGTGTGCCTGATTTGCATACAGATTCTTGTAAACTAAGTGAGAAAAAAAAATGACACCATTGCACGGTGCAATTTTGCCGAGGCGGTTTTAACGTTTTCAAGGTCGAAAAAAGTCTCTGTATAATGTGTTAAAATATGGAGTATTATATAACCCCATCGTTAAAATTGGACATATACTAGCATATATAGCGAGGCATTTTTATATCTCCCTAGTAATGAAAGCACTCGCACATAAGAATATATCGCACTCCATGGGTTACGAACGTTTCTTAAACGATAGACCATCGAAGTTGACAAAGATTTAACATTTTTCCCATCTTATCTCGCATACGAAGTTTTATCTGTTTCAATGTCTAAGACAAGGTCGCCTTAACCCTTTAGTTAAAGGTTCACCGCATGCACCGGTCACAGTCATTTTATAGAAGAAAGTTACACACTAATTTATGTTTATGCATATAATCCTATGTGAATGCATACTTCTCATGTTAAATAATTTTTGTGCACTGGTTTAAGGATGTGATTATTACACGGCATTTGCTGTGCGCGGACCAATATTAGTTTATCTTTAGGAGTTCAGGAGTTTACATAAAAAGAAATCATTGTGAAATGAGTTCAAGATTATTTGTTCGTTTATTCGTGAATAAGCATTCTGACTGTCTATCCAATTTGTGTTCAAAAGGTAAATCATACCAACAGCTAGTTCGCCGTCACTGCCGAAGTATGACGACGACTGTAAAACCGACCGACCCGCCAGAATGTCTTCTCAAACCCATGAACTTCCCCATGAAGACGCTGATGGGGCCCGGGCCCGCAAACTGTCCGCCGAGGATTCTGAATGCCAGTGCACTACCGCTCCTTGGTCATCTTCATCCAGAGTTTATTCAGGTACAGTACAAACGTCGCGGCTGTTCGATTTTTCTCGCGTTTCGCGAAATTCAAGTAATTGTTGACTATACTAGTATATGTGTGTGAACTCGGTGGCCTAGTAATTGATATATATAAAAACAACAACTAAAAGCAATGTGTTACAATCGCGATATGTTTTGCGTGAAAGACTTTATGCGCGTTATGCATGCACCAACACAAATTGAAACCATGTTTATTTTGTATCCGACTCGTATATATGTGAAAACTGACGAATGTATTTTTCTTTCTAGATTATGGACGAAGTAAAGGCAGGAATAAAATATGCTTTTCAGACAGAGAACCAGTGGACAGTATGCGTCTCAGGAACAGGTAAGCAAACATTTCTTTTGAAATTTAATCATTCAAGGGGACAGAATGGAAAATTCTATTGAGCGAAAATTCAAATATGACCAGTGCATTTTTACTGCTGGGAGTCTGTCAAATTAACCTTTTTGAGCCTTAAATCGCAGTTGTCCCATCATGCACTGAAGATATTGGCAGCGGCTTGTTTGCTTCAGAGCATCCATAATCATTTCCCTGCCACCAGTCTTACGTTGATTTTAAAGCCCATGTCACACACTCACGAGTTGGACCTAAGAGTTAAGCCCCGCCCACTTTTTTTGTGAAGTCGTAGCAACTCGCAGAGAACTCGCCTATGTCGGCGGCTGTAGTACACAAGTCTTCCCAACTCGTAGCATGTCGTGGAAAGGCTACGAGAATTTTAAACGGTTTAAAATTCTCGTAGTAAGTCGTAGCAACTCGCCGTCTTAAAGTGGGCGGGGCATGGGCGGAACATAACTCGCACTGGTCTCGAAGCTTGTCGTACAGAACTCGACTCGTAGTAATGTCGTCGGATGCCGTGAGTTCTCGGCGTCTTGCCAAACGATCGAGTGCCTTACGAGATACCTACGAGTTGCTACGACATTGAAGGCGACTTCTCACGAGTTCCTACGACATCTCACGAGTTTTCTACGAGTGTCCGCGAGTTCCCAAGACTTTTATCGTAGAGATGTCGTGTAGAACTCGTATGGCATTATAACTCGTGGCAACTCGCGCGACAAGCGGCGAGTTATTATTTGCGCTAACTCGTAAGATCAACTCGTGAATGTGTGACAGCTTTTACACTTTTTCATCATAACTCGTGGCAACTCGCGCGACAAGCGGCGACTTATAACTCGTACCAACTCGTAGCATGTCGGGGCTTCAACTCGTGAGTGTGTGACATTGGTCAAATTACTCATCGCTGAGTCAGTCCCATAAACAGGAGTAATGGTCAAATTCAAAATCATCTTACAGGCCATGCGGCTATGGAAACATCGGTGTGCAACATGCTGGAGGCGGGTGAAACAGTTTTAGTATGTACAAATGGTCTCTGGGGAGAACGGTTTGCGGACATGGCTGAAAGGCATGGTAAGCTGATAATTTTCAGAAAAAGCATAAAATATCTGAACTGAAGAAGCAAAAATACAGATAACTACAACTAACACGTCGCAGGACACGTTGGATTTGCTTCCACGTAGTGATATCGCGAGAAACAAAACATAGTTTCCTGAATAGTTTCTAGGATTTGATCTAATTAAACGCATAGCTCGTATTAAATACAATTACGATTTATTTTTATTGTTCTTTTTATACTTTAGTTAAGTTTTGGGTAATTGAGTGACCACCTATCGGGAAAATGCTGCTCATTCGGCTTACAATATGTTAAAGTGTTCTCTTCGTATAAGTGCCTGATTGTTAATTTAGTTTTTTCCCACCTCGGTTTTTGAAGTGGGAATTTCTTTCTGATTTCGCCATTTCCTGATCATTGCCTACTGTTACTTTTAATTGAATTGAGATTTGAATCACCTTGAACATATGCTAAGTCATGGTCATGGATTTGCAGATTATGTGTCAACTAGCTAACCTTCACTCCGAAGCACTTCAAATTCCTGGTCAAGGTATCACGAAACACCGATGGAACACCTAGTTTTAGCAATATTATTGATCATGATTTTGTCTCTTTCAGCTGCCAATATAAAGCAAATAGTTCGACCAATGGGAACAGTTTTTACTCTCCAAGAAATTGAAGAAGTAATTAAGATTTATATCATTATTTCTGAAATTTGGCTAATGTGTATCGCTGCTGTCAATGTGAAGTCGAAAGATCGAAACTTAAGCCCCGTTTATACATACACGATTTTCTCTACGAGTCACCACGATTCACCCGATTTCTCTTGGTCAGAAAATCGGGATGGATCAGGATGAATCGTGGCGAAAAGTGGAAATATTCAGTGTCACTACGATTCCAGTAAGAATGTCCTCGAATGCTCACGGTGCTTGTACGGTTCGATACGGCACTAGTACGATTCACGGCGGTAGCCGTCGTGGCCAATCGTGGAGCTCCGTAGCGAAACCGTGGATGATTCGTAGGACAACCGTACACAATTCGTGGTGAATCGTGAGAGTTCGTGGTGTCAAAGATTCCACGGTTTCGCTACGGAGCTCCACGATTGGCTACAATCTCGAATAGCCGCGAATATAGCTACGGTGTCAGTACGAATAAGCACGATTCCGATACGGTTGCGCTACGAATTAGGCCACGCCCAATAACCACCACGATACGTCACGAATATTTTAAACAGTTTAAAACTTCCGTAGCGCTACCGTGGAGTTTCACGAATCATCACGATTCATCAAGATTCACCACGATTCACCACGGTTCAATACTAATGACCACGGTACACGACGATTTTACAAATCGTGGGTAATCGTAGCGGCGCCGTAGTTAAAAATCGTGAATGTGTAAACAGACCTAGTAAGAGAAATCCGAAGTGTTCTTGTCCGCCCTTGCATCTTTTTACATCGCTTATTTGCGACGTATACACTGCAATTTACCGTTTTATGTCGCAGTTTGAGGTGACTCATTTCGCTACTATATTACAACCTTTTTATAACCTCTTTATAACACTATTATTGGGGCCAAAGCCAAATCCATGTTAGCTATACAATCCATGTTATAACGAGAGTAAAATACATAGACATACAGCAAAATGAGTGTTAATTAGCATTTGGGGTCTAATTGTCACCCGAGTTATATCCAAAACCGTGCTATAACGAACCGTGTTATAAAGAGGCTGAGGTGTAGTTTCAGTGGCCGGTTCCATTTTCGCGTGGGCGTTAATTACACTGGTTCATTCGTACAACTAAAACACAGAGACCTCATGCATTCCGGCGTTTGGGTTTAAATATGTGAATGTGCTGCTCTGTAGTAGTTGATAAAATCCTTTGATTTTGCAGGGTTTGAAAACCCACAAGCCGAAGGTTATGTTCATCACCCACGGAGAATCATCAGGTACCACTGTACAGCCCCTTGAAGGTGTAGGTGCTTTATGTCATAAGTAAGTTTATGAAATATTTTTTATTTGTTTGTTTGTATTGAGGTTTAACGTCCCAGTCAACAAGTTATGTCGAGAATGAACAATGTTTGTATTGAGGTTTTTACGTCCCAGTCAACAATTGTTCAGTTATGTCAGGAAGGAGCCACCGTTTCCTGGGTTTTTATAAAAGTACAGCCCCTGGAAGGTGTAGTTGCTTTGTGTCATAAGTAAGTTTGTGAAACATTTCTGATAGTAGATACATAATAATTAGTCGCATGCATTTCTGTCTTATGTCTTATGCCAGAATGTGTGCGACGCCTTGTCCTATCTCCTTGATAATATTTATATTAGATTTGGGACCAAGTTATACAAACAAATTGTTGGAATTCCGATGGGTTCAAATTGCGCACCTCTCGTAGCTGATTTATTTTTATACTGCTACGAAAGAGATTTCATGGATTCTCTTAACCATGATAATCAAGCTGATGTTATCGAGGCTTTTATTCCACATCTAGGTACCTCGATGACCTTTTGAACATTGACAACCCTTATTTTGAAGGTATGGTAAATCAAATTTATCCATCTGAACTGCAGTTGAACAAAGCCAATATCTCAGATACCGAAGCCCCCTTTTTAGATCTACATCTTTCTGTTGCAAATGGATTTGTTTCTTCTAAAATTTATGATAAGCGCGATGACTTTAATTTTGATATACATAGTAAATTTTCCGTTTTTGGATGGTGACGTTCCTCGTCGTGCTTCTTATAGTGTTTACATTTCGCAACTTATTAGGTTTGCTAGAGTCTGCAATCATGTTACAGACTTCAACGCTCGAAATAAATGTTTAACGGCAAAACTTCTCCAACAGGGCTATCGGTATCATAAACTTCGAAAAACCTTTTCTAAATTTTATCGTAGACACTATGAATTGATTTCCAAATATAATGTTGCATTAAAGACGCTTTTAAGTGAGGGCCTTTCGGAACCTGAATTTTATGGTGACTTAGTTTCCAAATTTAAGAAACTTATAGGAATTAATGATTTTTCTTTTCAGTTCAGAAAAATCATAACACGTTACAGACGTATAGGTTATAACTTGAATGTTATGCGACAGTCTGCATGCTTAGTTTTTAAACCAGTCATGGTTGATAACTATGCTGCCTTCTTTAATTGCACGCCGGTGGGTCGGGCGTCAGACTCTATGATGGCCCCGACTTAAAGCTATTCATTTTAGTTGGTTGGGACCGGAGCTTCTTGTCTGTTGCTTGGCCCACCGGGGTCCAACTGGTGTTTTTCTTTTGCTCCGGAGTTAGTAGGTTATTCGGCGCCCAGGGATCTCCATCGTCGGACAGCTTACTCAATCTGTGAGTCCTTGTTTTTGATTCATCAGGATGTTTATCATGATTTATTTGTTTGTTTTTGATGATTCATTGATTAGTTAGAGATTCACCACGAGGACCGAAGAACTTACTAAATGTTATGAACCACTGCAGAAGCTGAGGGTGAGGTTAGGATCCTGTAAAACCGGTTTAAGCCCGCCAGTAACTTTGTGTTACTGATCGTTCCAAGGCGAAACTTCTGTGGTGGTTCTTTTTGTTTTATTTCTTGGTGTTTAAAATTGTTTTGTGCTGTTGGCGCCTTATGTATGTTTTCATATTTTTAATTAAGTTAAGGTAACTGAGTGGCCACCTATTGGGAAAATAGCTGCTCATTCGGCTTACGATATGTTTCATGGTATAAGTGCCTGATTGTTAGTTTGGTTTTTCCCCACCTCGGTTTTTGGAGTGGGAATCTCTTTCTGATTGCGCCTTTTCCTGATCTTTGCCTACTTGTACCTTTTTTCTTGATTGTTTTTCTTTTGAATGTCGTGATGTCTCGAATGCTTATTTCTTATATACTGAATGAAAGATGTGAGAAGAGTTTGGTTTTATAGTTATATTGTATTACCACTTAATAATATTTTGCTTAATAATTGTAACTTTTGAGAAATGAATTCTGCTGTGACTTATCTGAACATTGTCTGATTGGTCTGTCTACTTCTTTGTTGTGCATGTCGTTTTTGTATCATGATTTGAAGCTATCCGGATTGCCGTCTTGCTTGCCGCGTGTATTGTTTCGTTTTATTTTGTGTGATGTCTAGTGTTAGTTTTCCACTTGTTATCTGTGTTGGGATCTGAAATTGTATCTATTTCTGGGCATGTTATTCCTGAATGTTTCAATCATTTTAACATGTTAACATTTTTTTTTCAGGTATAATTGTCTCCTGATCGTCGACTCAGTTGCTGCAATGGGAGGTGTGCCTTTGTTCATGGATAAATGGGGTATGTAGATGATAGATAAAGAGAATTTCAATGTCTCGAACTATCAACATCTTCACTTGTTATTTTAGCACATCCTATTGCTTAAAGAAATATTGATCTTAAGTTATGTTGTTGTCACCAGATTTTAACAATTTCTGATCTTTTCTTATCTTTTTACTCTAACTTTATTAGTTTAAGTTTAAAATACTCTCAGTGTCAATGAAAAGTTACCACCACTAAAATTTCAATATCTTTTAAAAATAAGAAATTTCTCTCCAAACATCTAGTTTCATTGGTGATTCAGGTCAACGGCAAATCGATTGAGTGACATTAAACTGGCCCACAAGCCCTGGAACTATGGTGGATGTAATGCACTTGCAATTTGTAATTTTTCGAAAATATACATACTTTGTACATGTTGTATTTCTCTCGTTTCATAGACCAATACCATTGCGTATCAAATATTTTTAAAACATTGGTCAATTCCAGAAATCGATGTTCTATACACGGGTTCACAGAAGGTTCTCAGCGCGCCACCAGGTGTCAGTCCAATATCATTCTCAGACAAAGCCAGGTATATCATGGATTTCACTAAATTACACATCATACTTGCAAGTTGTCATGTTTTTGTGACCTCGCTATGATGAGAGACACATGGCAGTGCAGTGAAAATATCGTAGAGATAACCCAAGCTTAAAGAAATATGGAAGTAAAATGTCATGTAAATTTGCTACTGTTTTGAAAGTGATTACCTAAGTTCTTTGCATTATTTTTAAGTTAATAAGTTTTTAAATTCTCAAAAGTCTATTACATACATTACATACATACATGATTTATTTTCAGAAAAAAAGTTTTAAACAGAAAAACCAGAGTGACTTCTTATTATTTTGATATGAACCATCTGGCGAATTACTGGGGATGTGACGGGGAGACCAGAAAGTGAGAGCAATTTTTAATCTCCTTATGCTGTGGTGCACGCGTACGATGAATGGATATCCCTAATAAATTTGGCAGATCAAGACATTTAAGTGTATTGATTATTTAAACATCAATTAACAAACGATTAAAGGCTGGATAAAGATCAGTCCATAATGGATAACTTGTTAACATTTATAGTTCTTGACACAAATGCAAAATAAATGTGAACAGGATGAATGTACCATTTTACCGATTTTCGGTGGTAGTGTTATAAGCTAGTGTGGCGACGCCTTAGGCATCATCAAGACATGTCCAGATATGTATACCACTTAAAATTTCTACTCACTTTCATCTGTTGTGTAAGCATTTATAGATATTTTTTTTTCTTTTTTTTTTTCTTATTTCTAAAACAGAGACTGTGGGTACTGCATGGTCCAAACCGCTAACGTGTATACACAGTCTACGTTTTAAGCAAAAGTAAGCTCAATGCCAAAATGTTTCAAATGAAACTCTTGATTTAGCAACTGTTTAAATGGTGTATATATAGGCATATTTCCGTAACGATTCTTTCAGGTACCACCATACGGGGCCGATTTCGAGTGTGTACGCTCTGAGGGAGGGCCTGGCACGTTTAGCAGATGTTGTAAGTTGATTTACATTGTTGGTTTCCTGTTAAGTGAATGTTAGGTAAAGATAGATGAAGAAGAAGAGGAAGAGGAGGAGGAAGATGTAGAAGAAGAAGAACAACAACAACATCAACACTAAGAAGAAGAAGAATTGTATTTTCAAATCCAGAAGGTCATTTAGCCCATGCCGAAGATGCATATTTACAATAGTTACAGTTGGTAAGATAGTATAGTACAAAAGATAGTATTGTACAAAATAAGTACATGCACACATAAGACACTGCAAAGTATCCGACTTATGACCCACGAAACGTTAATGTCACATTCAAGGCGCAACCTCAAGCTGGTCGAACTTCCGCTAAATTTATGTCAATGAAATAGAGGTTATCGTTAAAGCGTAAGAAAGACGCTTCACCGCGACTATACTGTACTGTCTACCTTATAGTTTACTTCAAATTCAGAGCCTCGAAAATAGCTGGTCTGTTCACAAGAACTGTGCAGAGATGTTACATGAAGGTCTACAGAAACTTGGCCTCGAACTTCTAGTCAAAGATAAGGTAATGTTTCGTTGGAATAAAGAAACGGAACGCGGCATGAAATTTTGGACAGGAGGTGTACGTTATTTTTTTTTTTTATTTTATTTATTTTTTTTTTTGAAACTTCGGATTCACACTGATTTGAATGCACTATATATAGAACTATATTCTTGATTGAATATTCCACAGCAAATTAACTAAAACAAACTATTTCTTAAGTCACTCTATTTGTTCGTATTGTCTTAAGAAATAAATCACTTTAGTGAAGCTTGACCTCTAATTACTAGTCAAAAATGTAAGTACATGTATTCAAAGCATTTTTTAGTCCAAACAATACAAAGCATTTTTTAGTCCAAACAATACCAGAAAATGGCATATGACTGTCGTATAATGCTTGACCCTTGATATTAAATTTTATGTTAGGACGCAGTGGTTTAGTATCATTTGTTAATTTCCGTACAGGTACAATTCCCAATGTACATGTATATCAACTTATTGTGTTGAAATTGAAATATACGAATAGAATAGAATAGAATAGAATAGAATAGAATTTATTAAAATGCACAGTTGTACCCATAGTCTGGGTTAAGGGCATATATAACATACATGAAACAAATACATGTACAATAATATACACAAAATCTAATTAACACACACACACACACACACACACACACACACACACACACACACAAAATTTAAGAGTGAATTACATGAGTGTTGATGTAAAACATATACGATGTATATAAATGGTTTGGAGTCTGAAGCATTGCAATTATATTGCTTATTAAGTGATTCCACAATCATGAATAAAAGTTGCTATGAACTTGTTAATATCTCTATCAGAACTTGTCATAATTCTTATGAACATACTCTCATTATCTGTACCAAGAGCTATATCAGATGAATTCATATTATCAAACAATATCTGTCTTTGTGTGTCGTATTTACTACATTCACATAAGAAGTGCACTTCATTTTCAACAACATTACAAGAATCACATAATCTTTTCTCAGGTTTTTCTCTACAATATCTGCCGCGTTCTATGCTTAATCTGTGGGCACTTATGCGAAATGAAGAAAGACATCTTCTTAAATCTTTATCAAGTATATTTTCTAGATAGGGTTCAAGTCCAAAATGTTGTTTGAATAACTTATAAGTACGCAATTTCCCCTTTCCTTCTTCACCAGATAAGCTCTTTTTCCAAAATAAAATAAATCTTTCTTTTAATTTGTTTTTCACCGAGAAAAGAAGCGCCGATGCATTGAATGTACCCTGATTAGTCCAAACATGAGAGAACCCTAAGTCACATAACACGTTTTTAACAAACTGTATCCAAATGTTATTGTAGTTGGAAGAGTTCATTTGCTGTTGGTATGCCTTCTTTAACAAAGAATTTGTATCTGACTGAATAGTATGTACCCAAAAATTAATACAGTTTGTTATAATAGAAATAATTAAAGGAAATTGCCCTAGTTCACTTATAACAGCAAAATTACTCGCTTTTGAATGAACACCCAAGATATGTTTACAAAACCGCATGTATGTCTTATCAAAATCGTTTGTGTTTTTCAATGTTAATTTGAACAATTCATCTACCGTTTTACCCTTAAAACACGGTTTATATATAGACCAAATTTCACTATTATACAAAACTATTGGTTTCACTAAAGCATCATAAATATGTAAAATTGCTGAAGGTTTCAAGTTTTTATTTAATATACTTTGTTTAATAGCAAATGATGCTCTACTGGCTTTCATACTAAGAGTCTTTTCCGCTACCGAAAATTTCGCATTACTGGTGAATACAACACCTAGATATTTATATTGTTTTACATATTCTATACATCAGCAACTATAACAAACCTAAACTTATCTTTAGGCACACATCCCGATTTAGAAAAGTTCATGACTTTTGTCTTATCGGTATTTATGGTTAAACCCCACATTTTACAATAATCAAGAATTCTGTTAATATTACGCTGGAGTTCCTCTTCTGTAGTTGATAACAAAACTAAATCATCGGCATATAGAAGATGATTAACCTTAGAATCATAAACAACCGGTGCATCATTTGCTATGAGTGTGTTACCAATATCGTTGATAAAAATATTAAATAAAAGAGGACTGAGGACACTTCCTTGATGTACACCTTGTTTTATAGCAATAGAATCTGTCAGCGTATTTTTACATTTTACTCGTGACGAAGCATTTTGATACATTGATTTTATTAGTTCATAGATATTACCGTTTATTCCAGCCCTTTGTAACTTTAGCAATAACCCATCATGGCAGACTGTATCAAAAGCTTTCCTAAAATCAATAAAGCATGCATATATCTTATTGTCCTCACCGTCTTTATGAATGTATTTATCTATTATTGTTTTAAGGATGAATATTTGATCCGAAGTGCGATGATTTTTACGAAATCCTGCTTGTTCTTTCCTGATAAAAGACTTATCATCTAAAAATTTTGAAATCCTCTCATTTAAGACATGACAAAACAGTTTGCCTAGACAGCTACTTAAGGTTATTCCACGGTAATTATTGGGATCTGCACTATTGCCCTGTTTATAAATGGGAACTATTATACCGTCTGTCCAGGATTCTGGAAATTTACCTGTATTAAGAAGAATGTTAAATACCTTTACAACTGTTTTACTAATATATGGCATGGCTGATTTAATCATTTCATTTTTTATCATATCATATGCACTCGTTTTATTATTTTTCAAGTTTTTACAAGCATTTAGCAATTCCTTTTCAGTTATGTTATAGTCTAAATTACCCTCCTGGTTTGTTTTCTCATGTTCAAATAATTCTTTTCTAATCTGTTGTTGTCTTACCTCTGTCATTTCACAAGTTTTGCTCTTTAACAAATCTTTAAAATGTGAATACCATTCCGCACGATTAACCTTCTCTGCTTTATCTGAGGGCAAAGATTCGCTTTTTAATTCGTGTATTATTTTCCATGCTGATTGTGGATCAGTTTCCATTATCTTGTTAAGCATTTCAGTTAAATTCTCTCTATACTTTCTTCTTTTGTATTTATGTCCCCCCAACCGAAGGTGGGGGACATATTGTTTTTGGTGCGGTTCCCGTCGGCGTCGGCGTCGGCGTCGGCGTCGGCGTCGGCGTCCGCGTCGGCGTCCGCGTCCGCGTAGCTTCTTTCTTACGCGATATCTTTTGAACCAGTGGATGGATTTTGACCAAACTTGCATAGATACATGGTTGGGAGGGGGGAAAGAGTTGATTAGATTTTGGTGACCTTGACCTCATTTTCAAGGTCACCAGCCCATGAAAACTGATCAAATTAGGTTTTCTGACGCGATATCTTCTGAACAAATGAATGGATTTTGAGCAAACTTGCACAAGAGCATTGTTGGGAGGAGGCTCAGAGTTGATTAGATTTTGGTGACCTTGACCTAATTTTCAAGGTCACGAGTCCATAAAAACTGTTGAAATTAGTCTTTCCAATGCAATATCTTGTTAACCTATTGATGGATTTTGACCAAACTTGCACAGAAGCATTGTTGCAAGAAGGCTCAGAGTTGATTATATTTTGGTGACCTTGACCTAATTTTCAAGGTCACGAGTCCATAAAAAATGTTGAAATTAGTCTTTCCAATGCAGTATCTTGTAAACCAATCGATGGATTTTGACCAAACTTGCACAGAAGCATTGTTGGGAGGAGGCTCAGAGTTGATTATATTTTGGTGACCTTGACCTAATAATCAAGGTCACGAGTCCATAAAAAATGTTGAAATTAGTCTTTCCAACGCGATAACTTGTAAACTAATGGATGGATTTTGACCAAACTTGTACAGAAGCATTGTTGCGAGAAGGCGCAGAGTCGGCTAGATTTTGGTGACCTTGACCTAATTTTCAAGGTCACAAGTCCATAAAAACTGTTGAAATTAGTCTTTCCAATGCAATATCTTGTAAACCTATTGATGGATTTTGACCAAAATTGCACAGAAGCATTGTTTGGAGGAGGCTCAGAGTTGATTAGATTTTGGTGACCTTGACCTAATTTTCAAGGTCACGAGTCCATAAAAAATGTTGAAATTAGTCTTTCCAACGCGATAACTTGTAAACCAATAGATGGATTTTGACCAAACTTGCACAGAAGCATTGTTGCAAGAAGGCTCAGAGTTGATTAGATTTTGGTGACCTTGATCTAATTTTCAAGGTCACGAGTCCATAAAAAATGTTGAAATTAGTCTTTCCAATGCAGTATCTTGTAAACCAATCGATGGATTTTGACCAAACTTGCACAGAAGCATTGTTGGGAAGAGGCTCAGAGTTGATTATATTTTGGTGACCTTGACCTAATAATCAAGGTCACGAGTCCATAAAAAATGTTGAAATTAGTCTTTCCAACGCGATAACTTGTAAACGAATGGATGGATTTTGACCAAACTTGTACAGAAGCATTGTTGCGAGAAGGCGCAGAGTCGGCTAGATTTTGGTGACCTTGACCTAATTTTCAAGGTCACAAGTCCATAAAAACTGTTGAAATTAGTCTTTCCAATGCAATATCTTGTAAACCTATTGATGGATTTTGACCAAACTTGCACAGAAGCATTGTTGGGAGGAGGCTCAGAGTTGATTAGATTTTGGTGACCTTGACCTAATTTTCAAGGTCACGAGTCCATAAAAAATGTTGAAATTAGTCTTTCCAACGCGATAACTTGTAAACCAATAGATGGATTTTGACCAAACTTGCACAGAAGCATTGTTGGGAGGAGGCTCAGAGTTGATTAGATTTTGGTGACCTTGACCTAATTTTCAAGGTCACGAGTCCATAAAAAATGTTGAAATTAGTCTTTCCAACGCGATAACTTGTAAACCAATAGATGGATTTTGACCAAACTTGCACAGAAGCATTGTTGCAAGAAGGCTCAGAGTTGATTAGATTTTGGTGACCTTGATCTAATTTTCAAGGTCACGAGTCCATAAAAAATGTTGAAATTAGTCTTTCCAATGCAGTATCTTGTAAACCAATCGATGGATTTTGACCAAACTTGCACAGAAGCATTGTTGGGAGGAGGCTCAGAGTTGATTATATTTTGGTGACCTTGACCTAATAATCAAGGTCACGAGTCCATAAAAAATATTGAAATTAGTCTTTCCAACGCGATAACTTGTAAACGAATGGATGGATTTTGACCAAACTTGTACAGAAGCATTGTTGCGAGAAGGCGCAGAGTCGGCTAGATTTTGGTGACCTTGACCTAATTTTCAAGGTCACAAGTCAATAAAAAATGTTGAAATTAGTCTTTCCAACGCAGTATCTTGTAAATCAATTGACGGATTTTGACCAAACTTGCACAGAAGCATTGTTGGGAGGAGGCTCAGAGTTGATTAGATTTTGGTGATCTTGACCTAATTTTCAAGGTCACGAGTCCATAAAAATGTTGAAATTAATCTTTCCAACGCGATAACTTGTAAACCAATTGATGGATTTTGACCAAACTTGCACAGAAGCATTGTTGCGAGAAGGCTCAGAGTTGGTTAGATTTTGGTGACCTTGACCTAATTTTCAAGGTCACGAGTCCATAAAAAAATGTTGAAATTAGTCTTTTCACTGCAATATCTTGTAAACCAATTGATGGATTTTGACCAAACTTGCACAGAAGCATTGTTTGGAGGAGGCTCAAAGTTGATTAGATTTTGATGACCTTGACCTAATTTCCAAGGTCACGGGTCCATAAAAACTGTTGAAATTAGTTTTTCCGATACGATATCTTGTAAACTAATAATTGATGGATTTTGACCAAACTTGCTCAGAAGCATTGTTGTGAGGAGGTTCAGAGTTAATAAGAATTTGGTGATTGTGACCCAATTTTAGACAGGGTCCAAAACAAGTTTAAACTATCAGACCTTACATGGTGTCTTCCCTAGAAAAACTTCATATCACAAGGTAGCTACACTTCAATTACTAAACGGTTGGGGGGACATAGTTTTCCTCAGAAAACACTGTTTTAATTTATTAATTTTTTATACTCCTTAAATTTTATGTAGTACCTTATTCGTAAATCATTATTAGAAGTATTTCTATTAAAACTATTCTTTGCTGATTTCAAATCTTTAAGTACCATTCTACAATCCTTATCATACCACTTTTTATTGATTCTTTTTATTTTTCTTTTGGTAGGTTTAAACGATTTCCTTATCAAAGCTTTATTTCCAGCCAACACCAAGATATCGGTTATCTCATTAATCATAAAAGTAGTATCTTTGCAGTCACTTTCAAGTTGTTTGTTGATACCGATAAGCTTTTGTTTAATTTCATTGGAATGAAAAACATCTTGATACTTTTGTTTTGATTCATCTGACCACATAAATTTATCAGGTAAGTGTGAATATTTTGAATTTGAATGGATCTCAGAAAAGGGCTCATCAGTTTCATTACGAAAGCTTATTTTTAGCTTAAGTGATATTAAACAATGATCAGAATAAAGGCTGATATCGTTTACATGCATGCTTAATATATCATTTGATAAAGAATTGCTTGAAACTATATAATCTACTACGCTACTCCCTCTTCGTGTATGGCAAGTAAATTTTCCACAAAAATCGCCTAAAGTTCGTCCATTTAAAATATACATTTGGTTATCAATACAAAGATCCACTAACCACTTGCCATATTGGTTACTATTTTTGTTGTCATGTGAAACTCTTGGAAGAACAAATTCATATAAATTATCATGTGGCATTGGTACATGTGGGTCATCCTCTTTTGCTAAAAAATCTTTGGCATCTCCTACTCTGGCATTAAAATCGCCACAAATAATCACTGTACCTCTGCATGAAAAATATTCAATATGTTTCTCAATTTTTTGTAAAATGTCATTTCCGTGAACTCTACCATAACTGGAGTTAGAAGGCGGCATATATAAAAATGCTAGGAACAAATCATTGGTAAGACCAGTTATATGTTTTTGTACACGAACCCAAATAACGTCATTGTCTGATAGAGGATCAAATTTGCATGCACTTCTTAACGACTCCTTGACTAATACTGCCACTCCACCAGATGATTTCCAGGCTTTCTGGTGTTTAGGACGATCTTTACGAAAAGTATAATAACCTTTAAGGGAAATATCAGTTTCTGGGCCAGCATGAGTTTCTATCAAACCTATGAAGTCATACTTATTGAGAGTATCAATTACTTCTTCATCATTCAACTTGTTGCTTTTAACACCATTAATCTTAGACTCCAAACCATTTATATTCCAACTTGATACTGTTAAGAACTTTCTTGTATTATCCGACATAATGTGCATATTTTAACTTCTAAAAGTCAGATTAGGGTGAAATATACATTGAAAACATTTTAAAAGCAATTAGCATTTAAATTAAGAATTTCAAAATACTTTTGATAATTTCAGATCAAGGAAGCTGAAATGCTCTTGTAGTCCTATTCTCTTGAAATGATATATCCAATTGATATATTTAGCAACAAGTAAATAGATAATCACACTTCAAGTGTCAATTAAAGAGCATTAAAAATGATCCGTTCTATTTCTATTATAATAATCATAACCATCATCAAAGTCTTTATACCCTACATATCTATGCTCTCTCTCACCATATCTTTCATCATCATAGTTGTTTCTGGAATATTGTCTGTCATTGTCTCTACTATTACTTCTATAACGGCGTCTGTTGTCATCTCTATTGTATTGTCTATAATAGTGTCTCTCATAATCCCGATTGCTGCCCCTTGATGAATATCCAGAACTCTCATGGTTCCGGGAGTATGTCGTGTACCGGTTTCCGTTATCTCTGTCGTTCCGCTGACCTCTTCCGTAAAAGTGCCCACGAACCGCGTTGTCTCTGTCGTATCGTTGACCTCTTTCATTAGTGTATTTCTGTCTATTATTGTATTGTCGGTCCGATGTTGGCGTATGTATGTAATGTCCAAAAGTTCTATCTCCCCTGTGAACATCTCTGTCATTTGCGTTTCTACCGCTGTCTTGTTGCGAAGAATGCGCGGATTCATACAGCTGTGTCTTGTCCTGTTCTTCTTCTTTATTGAGAACCCGTAATATCTCCTTCTCCAGGTTATCCGTGAAGATCGCAACTCCTTTGCCTACCAAGTGAACCAAATCTTTTCTGTAGTAGTCTTCGATCGGTACTCCCCTTTCTGCGAGATTGCCGTGATCTAGAAAACTGATCTTTGATTTGTGTATCTCTGTCAGCTTTTTCTCTGCCTCTGCGTTAAAGAGATTGCGCTCAATGTCGACTTTATGGTCACCGATAGGAATAGCCTTTGAAATTACCATTTCACATTCAGGGGCTACTTCTTTAAATGATGTGACACATTTTATAATATCATTTACTTTGTCGGTAGCGGATTCTTTTCCTCTGAGATTATTGATTCCGGTATGAATTATGATCAGTTTGGCATCTTTTACCTGGTCTGTCAATGGCTGTAGGTCATCTATTTTGGGTGCCCTAAGTTTCTTCACAAATGTTTTTGTTGCTTTTCCCAACATGACTTGATTCACCTGACCTGCTATCGAGTCACCAACTAAGTACACCATATTTCCTCTCGTGTAAGTCTTAGGTTTTTCTGATTCATCAGCGTTCAAAACGTTCTCTGAGATATTAATGTTCTTACTGGTATTTGCTGATTTCTCTAGTGTGTCTTTTTCTAGTGATTTCTCTGCAGCCCGCGTGCTTTCATAGTTGCTCTTTCCCGGCTCTGACCCCTTGAAGATGACCTCGTCATCAGAATCATCTTGAAGTTCCGCATACTTGTTATTCGTAGAAGCTGAATTGTCCACTGCTGAACTTCTCTCTTTGGCGGTTCTAGTAGGTTTCATAAATTCTTCCTTCTCTGATAATGTTGTTAATGATTTTTCTACTTCTGTAAGCTTCCGTTCTGTTGCCTTAAAGTCTTTATTCATTTCTAACAGTTTATCATTGATCTGATTATTCTTTGATTCTAATTTGTTAAACTCTGTAGTACAGTCCTGTGACAGTTGGTCCACACAAGTCTTCGCTGAAGATACTGAAGCTTCAAGTGACTGAAAGGACGACTTTGTAACATCTAGACGGGATTCTACCTTTCTCTGAAGATTCTGTATTGAAACTTTCAATTCATTATGGCAGTGATTATCTGCTTGTTCTCTCTTTGAGTTATCTCCAACCTTCTCAATCTTTGATATGCATAACCGAACGTTTTCGGATACCTCACTTGAAAAGCTGAGAACCGATTTTTCAAATACATTTTGTTTCTCCTGAATGTTACCGATTTGCTGTTTTACTTCTTTCCTAAATTCATGTTGCTCTTCTTTCAGCTGGTGAATTTCAGTGACTATATTCTGTAAAATTGTTTCCATATTTGTCATTATTGTAACTGTCTCTTCTTTCTCTATCGATGCTGCTGATTTCTCACCGACGTTTTCTCTTTGTCGGTCAGCTGAGGTTTTCTTAGTGCTAACAAAAGATCCGTTCAAAGAGCCCGGAACCGGAGTTTCAGTTCTATCTTTTGCAGCCTTCCTTTTTGGCGTTATGTTGATTTTGTTCTCATGTTGAATTGTCGAGTTAATGGTTGTAGGGGTTGATTCTTTCTGTTCAACAATAACACATGGCCGAGTTATTGTTACTGTGGATTTCTCTTCAGTTGCCGAGTTGATCTCCATGGAAGACATTCTAGGGAGTTCTTCAGATTTTGTAACCTTTATCGTAACCTGTTGTGCACCTTTTACCGCAAGCTTGTCCGCTTCCTCGTTTCCGGGTATCCCCGCATGCGCCGCTACATGTTTCCATGTGAGTTTCACTCTGCTGTCATTAACTAACCCTGCTAACTGCTTCCAAATATCTCTGTTTTTAACATCCTCCCCACCTGCAGTCTTCCATCCATTTTCTCTCCATTTGTAAATCCATTCTGTCACACCTTGTACCACATAATTACTGTCAGAATATATAGTCAAATTGTCAAGATTATGTTCTTCAGCCACCTGAATCGCTTTGATTGCGGCCGCTAGCTCTGCCTTATTGTTTGTCGCTGCACTTTCAACAGGTAATGGATTACTACAATTCCATGGATGCTGGTCCCCCCAATATAGACCATAACCCGCCTGTGCTGTTGATGCGCCATTCCGAATGCAGCTACCATCTATATACACCCTAGCTGTTGTACCCTTGATATCAGATTTTGATTCAGATAAAACTACTGGGTCATTCGTTTCTGGTGTATTGCCCTCTGCTGAATCTTTTTCATCTTGGCCGTTATTCGATGTAATTAGCTGATGCCCCCTGCTTTGCTCGTATTCTGTTTTTGTATAGGTAAATTCCCCATCAAACACGTTAAAATCAGAATGACCTGCCGATGACATGGCTAATGCTGCCTCTGTATAAGTTGAGAACCCTTTATACTTGGCTTTCGCGAATCCTAGGACAGCATCCCCGGCCTGTGTCCAACAAGAATAAATGCCAATCTCTCTCCCGTAAGTGACAGCATAAAAATTGTTTTTATTACGGCATGCAGGCATTTTGAGGCTTAAACGCGTATATTTCTATAAAATAGTTTCTGCAATACGAAAGAGCAAAAGAATGAATACCTATTTTTCATATACGTGTCCTCTTCAATTCCTGAATAATCGCCGACGGAACTGTCAAACAGTATTTTGATAATTTTCCACGGAATTACACACTGCCGTGTCAACTGTTCTATAAGAATTTCTGTATAAAGTTATAGTGATCTTATTTCACGCACGTTTCACTGTTGTCCTCACTTTATTCCACCCCAATCTTCTTTTTATGAAGTTATTTTTCTTCAAATTTTAAAATCGCGTCCATATTGTTTTGTCATATATTTCCCGATGAAAACATTGACTCATAATATAGAAATCGAACCTACTTTTATAATAGATTATCAATCATCAGGATAACATATAATGAAAACCCCTTAAACCCCATTTTATATAGAAAAACTGGGGTTCACTTGGATAAACATTCTATTTTATTTTTGCTCCAACGCATAGATCGTGGGCATTCGTTTGAGCCGCCTCGGCGAGGCTATTCCCACAGTCAGTGTTTTGAACAAAAATAAGAAAAATATCTTTTTTTTTTTTTTTTTCAAATGAAATTTTCAAATTTTACAGATTATAAAATTCTGTATATAAGTATATATTGTATGGACATGTTTTCGTATTTTTTTTATTTCGATAGGATGCCCGACTACCTTGTGTGACTGGTGTCGTGGTACCCTCAGACATCAAGTGGAAGGACGTCACAGACTATGCTATGAACCAGTAAGCCCATTTTAGCCAATAATTCACTGGGTTCTTACTTGGTCACGATATTAAAAGGTTTTGATTGATTTTACTATATGTCTTGATAGGATTGGATTTGTTTGATACTGGTTTCAGAATTTTTTCCTACAATAATCCCTAGAATTTTGTCAATGATTTGATTCGAGTTTCATTTATGACGTCATTGGGTAGAATTTCATTTTATAAATAAGCAGTTTGAATGTAACTTAATGATATAGCAAGTTTTTATTTGATTTGTTAAAAAGTGATATAAATCATTAAGTTATTGTTATTGCCAACTCTGTTTTGTGGGAATTTGCTGCGTTCACATAATAGAACAAAATCTGTTACCAAAAGTCCTACAAAACCTTTTTATATCGGGACCAAGTCGACACGCAGTGTAATATATACTGAGCCAAACTTATAACGCAACACGGTTAAGGCATGTTTTTCGCATTTTAATGTACTGCAAGACGGTCTACCAGACATATACTGGTCAGCAATCGCCAGTGAATAAATTGGGTACAAAAATTTTGGTTTTCAGAGCATGGGTCACTGAGCTCGAATCTGATTGGTCAAAACGGTTATTTGGGTGACATACGCCTCCTGAGACTGAGAGATTCTGGAAGTCAGTTTTAACGCACATCGATTTTTTATGGATCGTCCAGTGAATCTGGATGAGGTTACTGGTAATTGCAATATGCATTCCATTTGTGCGCAAAATTTTTAATCAAATTTGAATCATTGAAAATTGAACGTTTGATACCGTGTATTCCATTGAACGCAATAGAAAATGGAATTGGTCACAAATTCTAACGGCGAATGTTTGTAATGAAACCTTTGTTGAAACATGTTCATTCCATCTTTCAGCATTGTTAGAAAACACAATAGCATCCAATTGTTGGGTCAGGACCGTCTGTAACAAATGTTAAAATGTGAGTAAACTTGAATGTTTGGGGTCGAAAATGAATCCTCATCTCTGCTCAAAATTGAGCAAAATTGATCTTTTGACAGTAAAATTATTCATTGGCTAAAGTAAAGCAGGGGTTATCATGAAAACCGACAATAATTTCTAGGGTACGAATACACGTCACATGTCGCGTTCTGAAAAATCACAATGCATTTCATTTTTTGTCAAGACCCTACCTCTGAAAAATGATTAATTTCTTGAGACGCATAACACAGAATGTTTCAACCAAGATGTTGTAAGATGTGTCGATCGTCCGGGAATCTATTTCAGTAGAGACAAAGTTTATTTGATAACGTTCCGGAGTATAACATTAAAAATAAACCGATGTTGCGTTATAAGTTTGGCTCAGTATATTTACATTTTTTCGCTGTACTCGCCATAGATGAAAGTGTCATTCTTGGAGTTCTTCATTTCCCGATGAAAACATTAAGAAGTCACGTTATCGTAAACCACGCCAGTGGGCGGAGCGACGTCAGTGCCAGCCAGTGACGTTGTTTGTTTACTCGTGTTGGTGTGACGTCAGTCGCGTATCGCCATGACGTTAAGCGCGAAAGTGTTGTGGTTTGGCTGTTCTGAAACTCCGTTAAGTCGGATTTAATGTCAAATAACCCGAAAATTAGCAAAGGTATTGGGATATAAAAGACTGATACTTTATTGAAAATATGAAATGTAAATATAAGTATTGACATTCGGATTTCACTGCATGATGAAAAACATTAGCAGTTTTAATGTTACCGGGAAGCCCTACATTAAAACAGCCTTATGTTTTTCATCATCCAGTGAAAGCTAAAAATCTGAATTTCGATCCTTAATTGTAAATGGTGGAATTACATTCTTTGAGACCGACCCTGGTAGTATGTTTGACCAGTAGAGTGTCTTTATCCTGCACCTAGCTAGGGGGTTAGTAGCCTGATTATGTCGGCTGTCGCGTTCTTTCTGAGTTTGTCAGTACAGTTTTGCTGAAAGGTTGATCACTGAGTACTGTTTATTACATAATAATTCATATAGTTTATAATAGGCATGCACTTGAAATGTGAGCCACCCTTTAATGTTACATCAGCTGCTCCTAGATAAAAGTAAATAACCAAGAAATCCGAAAAAAAAAAAAAAAAAAAAAAAAAAAAAAAAAAAAAAAAAAAAAAAAAAAACACACACACAAAATATTCATGAAATAAACACACTTTTCGCCACGCCTTCAATTTACGATACAGCTAGTTTCTTATCTCACATAAGCCTGACGTTTTTTGTGGGACATAGGCAAAAAGCATAGCCCAAGATTGCGTCCCATCTGGGGCTATGCTGTCTGTTTGCTTAAGGGAATATCATCGAAATGAAAGTGGACTTGCTCGATCGATAACGATGTGAAAATCCATTCGTCAAAATTTGAGCCGCCACATGGGAAAACCAACAATCTGCCTAGGCGAAAACAAAGGCGCAGATCAGCTTCGCAGATCAGCTTCGCAGTAACTGCGAAGCTGCTCAGCGCCTTTGGTTTCGCTACTCGGATTGAACAGTTCCTCTTCTACTTAAATCCAAAATTTCAAGATTCTAGCTCTTTTCTATGCTCGTACAGTTCGGTTTGTGTAAGACCTGTTCGAAAACCACATTGTTGGTTTTCCCACGAGGCGGCTCATTTGGTTAACTTTCTTTCCAGGTATTTGGTTGAGATCGCAGGAGGGCTTGGTGCACAGGCGGGTAAGATCTGGCGTATAGGGCTCCTGGGCTACAACTGTACTCCAGACAATGTACGACTGGTGTTGAGGGCTCTGGGGGAGGGGATCGAACATGCTAGAAAGACGGGGTCATGAAATATTGACGACGATTTTATAGCGTTTTGAATAAGTGATGTGATTGGTGCCCGTTGGGAACCATTCAATGGCTGTTTTGCAGTTTATAATAGAGGAGACAAAACTTATTTCTAGATTCATACATTGTAAATGGCGTGGGATGCAATGTATTGCTATAAATACAAGTTTAATGTATTGCTATAAATATTTTTGATCATTTAAAGATTATACAAATTCTTTTTTTTTTTTTTCAAGTTTTCTTGTTTATATCATAAAGGTTAAAATGGGTCTCATGTTATGCATAGTATCTGTTGAACAGAGTAGTATACACTATTTTCTAACCAGTTTACAAAAGAGCTGCACTTTCTGTTGCTGTACAATTTGTACTGTCGAAATATTAAACAAAATCACACACTATTATTGTCTTAATTTCTCCATCAGGGCCTGAAGTTCCACGATCTGATACGAGTGGCAAATCGCTGTGATCGCAACGGATCACGCTCTAACGCGAACGTCACATTAATTGATTGACTGGAACTACTTGTTATGTTGAATGCTATCAATGTTTTAAATTGTGGAAAACGGACCACGAAAATACATACGCCAATGACCAATTTTAAAGAAAGAGTTTCAAATTGACAGTATTTTTACCCAACATTAATATGAAATGTACTTTAAAATTCACAGTGAAACAGAGTGAATGCTCGAGTGAATATAAGCATTTTATGAACATGGATTTAAATACAAGTATGTTTAGGTCAGGCAGGCCTCCATCGCTCTACTTGCGTAACTTCGAGAACCCTTTAGCCACCTGCTATAGCTGTCCAGACATGCTTGTTTCCGAAACCGTACAGACAACTAGCTCATTTGCATCAGGTAAGGTATACGGACGTATCTAGAAATAAATAACTCGGTGTGGAAACATCCCTTTTAGGGCGAATAATATAGTAAATTTGGTATCAAAAATGCAGACAAACCTTCTATTAATCTGTCTCAAATTTGTCCACGAACTTTCGCTGCCAATATCGTTCTGTCTGCCCAAAAAGCACAAGCATCAGCACTGTTTTTCAAAACACTCTCTGTCATTGTGATTGTTTGACACAGTTGTCATAGGGAAGGTGATTATCGGGTCTCAGGCAGCCCAATGTCTTGATTCGTCCTCTACCGTCTAGCTGGTGCACGTCGAACACAGAAATCTCAAGGTTGGGCTGCCTGAGAACAATACTTGGTTCTTCTTCCCACACATTTGCAAGTTTGTGTCGACCCTCAAAACCTACCTTTTTGATAAGGACACGGTCGCCCCCTCCAGTGTGTTCTCCCGAACACCTTTGTCATAATGAGACAGTCCTTGAGACTGAGTTCTCCCATGGCTCTCTCCATTAGACGTTGAAATGTTGACACTGCATTCCAGATGCCAAACGGCATTCTATTGCACCCGTAAAAGCCAATATTGCCGACCTGGTCCCACAGTTGGCGCCAATGTCATAAGGAAGGTGATTATCGGATCATTTTATATTTTTATGTCACAACTGAAGACACAATTTCGTGATATGAGGCCTACCTTGCCATAGTCCCGATGGTGTGACCCTATTATGTTTACGTGGGTTCTTTCCATGCGGTGAAAAGACCATTGAGACGAGACTGGAAACAATGATAGATGATTTTATTTACAGCGGTCTCTCACTAAATGGATGGATATGAACATCATCTGAAACATCCAACCAACTAAATGTTGTAAACCACTGCAGAAGCTGAGGGTAAGGTTAGGTAACTGTAAATCGATTAAAGCCCGCCAATAATTTTATATAACTGGTCGTTCCAAGGCGATACTTCTGTGGTGGTTCTTATTGTTTTGTCTTGGTGTTTGTGCTGTTTGTGCCTCATGTATGTTTTCATATTTTTAGTTAAGTTTAGGTAACTGAGTGGCTACCTATTGGGAAAATAGCTGCTCATTCGGCTTACGATATGTTTGCATTGTATAAGTGCCTGATTGTTAATTTAGTTTTTTCCCACCTCGGATTTTGGAGAGGGATTCTCTTTATGATTGCGCCTTTTCCTGATCGTTTCCTACATGTACCTTTCCATAAACTCACAGTGAACACAAGTAGATACATGAAACTAATGTATATCAAACTGTGGGTTTTGTTTGCTTGTCGTTGGGTTGAGGCTTAACGCCCCAGTCAACATTTTTTAGTCCTGTCGGAACGGCGCCAACGCTTCCTGGGTTTTACCAGTACTGTAGAGAGTTAATGTGTCTTGCTCAAGGACAAAACATGGTGACCACTGTGGGGATCGAACCCAGGACCTCTCGATTTGGTGTCCGACGCTCTACCACTACGCACCACGCTCCCTAAACTGTCGGTTTATTAAAGCGAAGGGGCATCCAAACACACGTGAATATCGTATTTTATCAGATGGACCTAGTAAAGTAATAAATGCATGACAAATATTGAAGCATAGTAAATAATCAGAAAATGTGTCACAGGACACGCACGCTTCAACTTCCACAAAAATGGCAAATGATAAAACTAAAAACGTAAACAACATCCATCAGGAAAAATCCCCTTAAACCCACCCCACTTTTATATAGAAAAACTTGAATATGCAGGGGTATACCTATTTTTCTTATTTTTGCTCCGAAACATAGATTGTAGGTACTCGTTAGAACCGCCTCGCCGAGGCGGCTCTAAAGTGTACCCACATTCTATATTTAGGACAAAAACAAGAAAAAATATCAAAATTTTCAACTGAAAATCTTCGATTTTTACAACTTAGGAAAAATCTATATATCGCATGGGCATGTTTTCGTAATGTCTCTGTTTCTTAAACAATGGAAGAAATTCTTTTTTTTTTTTTTTGTATCTTAAAATAAGAGACAAACTAAGCTACTAACCTGAAACATCCATAAAATCACAGTAAATACAAGTAGATTCATGAAAAAATGTATACTACTCAAAGTTTTATAAGCATCAAAACTTTTTTTTGTTCACAGGTCATACTTGTAATCAAACACCAAAACGCATGCTATACATATGTAGCAGAACCATCATGGTGCAAACATTCCATGTTTTCGCGTTGCCTGCGAGCGCTTCTCGCAGACTTGCAGAAGCGATGGGATCCCCCTGAAATTGAAGTTGTCACTGTCGGCGACCCTATCCAATTCTGTCATTCATCCCCAATGACTGGCTCATTCAACTGCAAAACTGTTTTGATAATCGAAATGTCGATTAGTGTGACAGTGTGTCTAAAATGCACTTTGAAATTCAGAAAAATTCAGAATTCTTTGATGTTAAGTTTAAAACACGATTTACCCAAAAATCTTTTTTTTTTTTTTTTTTTTTTTTTTTTTTTTGTTTTTTTTTTTTTCTTAAAACGTTGCCCTTTATAGACAGAAAACCGATTTGAGCTACGGGCATTGGTTTAAATTTTACAGCGTTTTAAAACATTTGCTATTTGACTGAACATTTTCTTAATGGAAGGTCAAATGATTAAAACATTTGACAACATCCAGAGTGCGTATATAAAAAGGTTTTCAATTTTATGCTCACCGTGAAAAGGGCAACATTTTAAGCGAAAAAAATGGTAAAAAATCGTGTTTTTAACCCAAAACCACAGATTTCTGAAATTTTCCCAAAGTTCGTTTTAGACACAAAAGCATCGACATTTCAGTTTTGCAGTTCAATGCACCAGTAAGAGGGTGAATGACAGAATTGGATAGAGTAGGCAACAGTGATAACTTCAATTTCAAGGGGTTCAATCGCAGGCAACGCCTCAAAAATTTGCACGGTGATGGTTCTGCTCTATAGCACAATATTGGGTGTTAGTTTACCAGTATGTCTCTTGTAATAAAGAATAATGTTTTGATGCTTATCAAAGTTTGAGTAGTATATATCAAACTTTTACATTATGACTGTGTAAAGCGAAATTGAATTTAAGCACACATGAATATACGCCGTTAGATTGAACAGGTTAGTAGGAATGATGTATATGAAATGCAATACAATAATAAAATGTTGCTGTTGCGCCTTCAATGATCGCTGATGGTCATGAGACGGAATAAAATGTGAACGTGTTCGGTTTTATACGTTATGAAATGCATATTTGAGTGCGTTTAACTTCGTACTGTGACACACTTGTGCGGTATTACTCAACATCGCACTTTTGTGATTCTTTGAAATGCATACTCTGGCGTGAATACCATGTAATTACAACTATCAACTAGAATTCAGCTCACTCCGTAAATAATTATATAACATCTCTCTATATAGTTTTAGATATTGACAAAGAAATCTTATATATATATATTTTTTTTAAGAGGATACATCGCTTAATACTGATGTTTCCCTATTTCAATAGTACCTACATTTAATACCTTTGGTCGAAAATGTGGAAGCAGTCTTCCTTTCTATATTTGTGTATGTGAAAACCTCTATCTAGGGATGTTTGCACTTTTTAGGCATATACTACAAAATCGTATGGTTTCTGGATTGTAGAAACATCCCTATATACTCGTAGCCATGTTTCCACAATGAGTTAACGTTACGCCTAGTTTATGCCAAAGATAGGGAAACATATATGGTCCTCTATGGAGTAAGATTACATAAACAATAGTCCAAATAGCAACGATCGCTCACCTGAGAACCAGTATGTTTAGAATCATCAGTAGCATTATTTTTATTTTTGGCTAAAGGACATACAATTCTACAGTCCCTTGTGGGATAAGTTCAAATTTCAAACTAATCTAAGTTTTAGTGGTTGTCTTTTTGGCCTGTAAGTATGAACTCCGAAATCAGTTTAGGGATCTCGTCGAACTTCGAATTCATCCGAGATATTGTGGTTCTTATTGTTACTGCCAGGAATAAAGAAGATCTTATGGAATCTGATGATCCTAGAGTATTAACAACAATAAAATAATACCTATTTTTCCAACACTCAAGGACAGATTACTCCAAGGTCAGTGTGTCGATTTAATTGAAATTCGAAGTCACCCAAGATGTTATAGTTGTCTTTATTACGACCAAGAATGATAAAGAACCAATGAACATTGACCACAGGGACCAAATGTTGTGAACCACTTCAGAAGCTGAGGGTGAGGTTAAGCCTGTTAAACTACTTTAAGCCCGCCAGTAATTTTAAATTGCTGATCGTTCCACGGCGATACTTATGTGGTCGTTTTTATTGTTTTATGTTTTGGTGCTGAATTTTTGTGCTGTTTGCACCTTATGTACGTTTTCATAATTTTAGGGCAACTGAGTGGCCGCCTTTTGGGAAATAGCTGCTCACTCGACTTACGATACGTTTTCTTAATATACGTAGGTACCTGATTGTTGATTCAGTTTTTTCCCACCTCGGACTTTGGAGTGGGAATTTCTTTCTAATTGCGCCATTTCCTAATCATTGACTACTTTTACCTTTTCAGATGAAATCTGGGTGTTACTGGCAAGAGAGATATTCATAGTTGAAAATGTGAACGAACAGACGGACGGACGGACACCGACTCGAGAACCATCCTATAAGCTCACCTTGTGAGCCTTCGGCTCAGGTGAGCTAAAACTTTCATATATACATGTACGTAGAAAGTTGGTGTGCGTGAACTGCCACTTATTCTTAACTAATTCTGGAAAAATGAAAGAAAGGTGACAAGGAAAGCCCAAAATACAGGTTGTCGTGGCAACGTCATCATCGGCACCCAGAGCAGTCCGAAAAATATCATTTTTATAAACAAAGTCTTAAAGAAATAAACATAATTTTTGGCTGTTTGTTGAAGGTCAGCAAAGCATGGAACCGCCATGTAATATTTCGGCAATATAACATTATTTCCTGAAAATTTCAAATCAATTTGAAGTTCCACAAAAAAGATATGGTCCTTTATATCGCGTGTTGTATGGGAAATCTACGACGTCAAATCGTGTCGTTGCGTTGCAAAGTGTTATGAAATTACGATTTTTCTTCATAAAACTTTAACAAAAACATATATCCTGGTCTAATAAACTGGAAAAATATGAAAAATGTAACCCAGTATTTATGTACAAATGACACTCATGTTTCAAGAGAGGAATACAATTGATGGCGTGACCAGCCGGCAGAGGAAACGTGTTTCATTTAGAATTGCGCAAATTTGGTGATTCAGCGGAGAACATTTGCAAAATAGACACAGGTAGCTTTTTCACCACATACGGAAACACGCCGTAATTTACAAAAGGATGGACTGACATTTCACCGTAGATAGTGTGGTGATTATGCTGAGAATGCGTGATGATCACTAACTTGATTAAAACAATGTTTGACGTTATCGCAACGTCTTTTTGACTTTGGCGTGCTCCGGGTACCCTTACCATACCTTTTTGTAATGAACATATTTTAGTATGCCTTAGTGCATTATCTTGGTCTTCACAACAGTTATAGAGGATAAGTTGAAGTTAAAATAGGTGTGTTTCTTTTTGTTTTACTATGAATATTATATGATCGACAAGACAATTGTTCGAACTTTCCGAACGCCCCTCGTACATATTTACAACAAAAATGATATCTGGGAGAATCTAGCATGTGTATGAACAAAAAGATTGTGATATAAAATAAAATTTAGTGATACTTAACCTGTGCTTACACAGGCCTTGCCATCGCTTCGCAATCTGTCTGCGACTTTTTTCGTTGCAACAATCAATTTTATGCAAATGTTTTAGCCATACATTATAATCGCCGACCACACCCGACAGGTTTGCAACTGGTCTATGACCGATCGGCGACAAGGCAACCAGTTGCGAAAAAGCATAGCTAGTGGTCATCAGTCCCTTTTGAAACGTCAGTTTCAGGTTACGGCAGAGTATGAGTGCTGTTACCATACTACTTGACCTGTTACATGAAGGTAAATCTATTTTTGGCGTTTAAAAGTCCTTCTTCAGTATAACATTGAACACAAGGCTAAAGACTGTTCCAGTATTTTTTCAACAATCTACTGTGCAAGTTTTGTAATGAATACTAATAAAATAACAATGCGCAGGTACGTTTATTCTAACTTGCTAAAATCAGTGAGTAAGCGGAGTGCCGTCGAAATATATTTTCTCGGTTTACATTATAGTGACAACGTGAAAACAAATAGGCGACGAGTCGCTGATCTGTCACTGTCTGGTTGCCGATCGGTTGCAGACCAGTTAACGATGACACGCAGGTAAACTGTAGGCGGCAACTGCTCTCTTAAAGGTCGGCATTATAGTCTTAATGCGATCCAGAGTCGGTTACAAGGTCTGTGTAAGCAGGGCTTAAGGACACTCTGTAAAGATACTTAAATGAATAATACAAACGTAATATAGTGTGTTAATATTTTATCCTCTGTATGAAATATTATCAAATGTATAAACATTATTATAATTATTATAAACATTATTATTATTGAATCATTATAATTCTACTTAATAAGGGCAATAGACAATGTTAAGCCTTATCAGCTTTGGCAAGAAACCTTAATACTATTGTCTGTTTAGATTTTTATATTAATGGAGAATATTTAAGAGAGCCAAAATTGCAGCCCATGCATCTTTAAGAAAAGTACTACCAAGTATGCTAATTACTATATTACAACTGTGTTCAGTAATTAATATACCCCTACAATATTCAGAAATAAATTAACAACATTTTTCATTTTTGAACAATCGTCACTGGCAAGAAATGCATAACTGGAGGAATTTGTTTATATGTGTTGTTAAGTATGAGGGTAATATTGACACTGTATATAAATATTCAAGATCTTATGATACATTATTCCTAATTTGATTACATAATATATGAAGCCCAATGTTTTTACACAAAAAATAGCTGATATTCAAGTGTCAAAGATTCCACAAGGAACCATGGTAATTTTATTTTTAATTTTTGAAAGAGTAAAATAGTATAAGTAAGAAATGATCAGGAAATGGCACAATCAGAAAGAAAGTCCCACTACAAAATCCGTAGTTGAAAAAAAAAACAACAACAAACAAATGAACAAGCATGTACTTATACTAAGAAAACATAATTCACCACGAGGACCCAACAACTAGCTAAATGTTGTGAACCACTGCAGAGGCTGAGGGTGAGGTTCGGTACCTGTAAAATCGATTTAAGCTCGTCGGTTATTTTATATCACTGATCGTTCCAAGGCGATATTTCTGTGGTGGTTCTCAGTATTGTTTTATGTCTTGGTGTTTAAATTTTTGTGCTGTTGGCGCCTTATGTGTGTTTTCATAGTTAAGTGAGTAGCAACCTATTGGGAAAATAGCTGCTCATTCGGCTTACGATATGTTTTTCATGGTGTGGGTGCCTGATTGTTAATTTAGTTTTTTCCCATCTCGGTTTTTGGATTGGAAATCTTTTTCTGATTGCGCATTTTCCTAATCGTTGCCTATTTGTACCTTTCTTCCTACTACAGTTTTATTCCGATTCTTTAGAAACTTAACATATGTCTTGACTGTAAGATGTGCATATGGTTTGGAAATAATCCTCAGATTAATTTTTGATACTCTTTTTTTTCGCACTTTGAACTTAGTCATTTTCGGGCATTTTATTTTTGGTAATAAAAAGCAATGGACAGTGGGTTCCTTATGTGCACAACTCCTACTACTTTTATTCCGATTCTTTTGAAACTCTACAGATGTCTTAACCATGCTTAATTTGAAGATGTGCATCATCTGGTTTGGATATAATCCTAAAATTAATTTTTGACACTTTTTATACCCCGCCACTTAAAAAAGTGCGGGGTATTATGTTATACCCTCCAAAAAAAATTTGCGTTCGAGTGTCCGTCCGTCCGTCTGTCCGTCCGTCCGTCTGTCCGTCTGTCTGTCCGTCCGTCAGCGTTTCGTTTCCGGGCTCTATCTTGAGCATTTATTGACCGATTTTCTTCAAACTTTGTATAGGTGTTAATATCAGGAAGGAGTAGTTTGGGATTGAAGATGGGTAAATTTCGTCAAATAAGTACAGAGTTATGGCCCTTGATTTACGTTAAAATTTTGTTTCTGGGCTCTATCTTGAGTATTTATGGACCGATTTTCTTCAAACTTTGTATAGGAGTTCATACCAAGAAAGAGTGGTCTGGGATTGAAGATGGGTAAATTTCGTCAAATAAGTACAGAGTTATGGCCCTTGATTTACGTTAAAATTTTGTTTACAGGCTCTATCTTGAGCATTTACTGACCGATTTTCTTCAAACTTTGTATAGGAGTTCATAACCAGGAAGGAGTGGTCTGGGATTGAAGATGGATAAATTTCGTCAAATATGTACAGAGTTATGGCCCTTGATTTATGTTAAAATTTTGTTTCCAGGCTCTATCTTGAGCATTTATTGACGGATTTTCTTCAAACTTTGTACAGGAGTTCACACCAAGAAGGAGTGGTCTGGGATTGAAGATGGGTAAATTTCGTCAAATAAGTACAGAGTTATGGCCCTTGATTTACGTTAAAATTTTGTTTCCGGGCTCTATCTTGAGCATTTATTGACCGATTTTCTTCAAACTTTGTATAGGAGTTCATACCAGGAAGGAGTGGCCTGGGATTGAAGATGGGTAAATTTCGTCAAATATGTACAGAGTTATGGCCCTTGATTTACGTTAAAATTTTGTTTCCGGGCTCTATCTTGAGCATTTATTGACCGATTTGCTTCAAACTTTGTATAGGAGTTCATATCAAGAAGGAGTGGTCTGGGATTGAAGATGGGTAAATTTCGTCAAATAAGTACAGAGTTATGGCCCTTGATTTACGTTAAAATTTTGTTTCAGGGCTCTATCTTGAGCATTTATTGACCGATTTTCTTCAAACTTTGTATAGGAGTTCATACCAGGAAGGAGTGGCCTGGGATTGAAGATGGGTAAATTTCGTCAAATATGTACAGAGTTATGGCCCTTGATTTACGTTAAAATTTTGTTTCTGGGCTCTATCTTGAGCATTTATTGACCGATTTGCTTCAAACTTTGTATAGGAGTTCATATCAAGAAGGAGTGGTCTGGGATTGAAGATGGGTAAATTTCGTCAAATAAGTACAGAGTTATGGCCCTTGATTTACGTAAATTTGTTTCAGGGCTCTATCTTGAGCATTTATTGACCGATTTTCTTCAAACTTTGTATAGGAGTTCATACCAGGAAGGAGTGATTTCGGATTGAAGATGGATAAATTTTGTCAAATAAGTACAGAGTTATGGCCCTTGATTTACGTAAATTTGTTTCAGGGCTCTATCTTGAGCATTTATTGACCGATTTTCTTCAAACTTTGTATAGGAGTTCATACCAGGAAGGAGTGATTTCGGATTGAAGATGGATAAATTTTGTCAAATAAGTACAGAGTTATGGCCCTTGATTTACATTAAAATTTTGTTTCCTGACTCTATTTTGAGGATTTATTGACCAATTTTCTTCAAACTTTGTGTAGGAGTTCATATCAGGAAGGAGTGGTTTGGGATTGAAAATGAATAAATTTTGTTAAATAAGTACAGAGTTATGGCCCATGATTTACATTAAAATTTCGTTTCCTGCCTCTTTTTTGTGCATTTATCAACCAATTTTCTTCAAACTTTGTATGAAAGTTCAAATCAGGAAGTAATGGTTTGGGATTGAAGATGGGTAAATTTTATCAATGTATACAGAGTTATGGTCCTTCATTTATGACAAAATTTTGTTCTGCTCTTTATCTTGAGAATTTATTGACAAACATTTTTGCTGAATTAAATTTGCGTGGCGGGGTATCATGCATGCCTGCAGCGCTTTTATTTGCATTTTGTTCTTAGTCGTTTTTAAAGTACCTTGTGTGTGCGACTCCTCCTCCAGTTTTATTCTGATTCTTTTTAAACATTACAGATGTCTTGATGATGCGTTAAAGATATGTATGTGGTTTGGATATAATCCTCAGACTAATTTTGACACTTTTTATTTGAACTTAGTCTTTTTCAGGCATTTATGATTTTTTCAATGAAAGTGAATGGACTGTGTGTACCGTGTGTGCACAACTCCTCCTTGATGCTTTGATGATATGCATGTGTTTGAATATAATCCTCAGATTAATTTTGATGCTTGCAGTATGAACTTTCTTTTTTCAGGCATTTACACTATGAAAGTGCAAGTTGTTTGGATATATATTATTCTCAGATTCGATTTGTGTGACTAAACAATTAAGGCGGGTGACATAAATTCTTTGAATATGCATGTTGGTTCTAATTGTAAAATGTTTTGGTGTAGATTTTTTCTGCTGTTTGCACCTTATATACGTTTTCATAATTTCATAGTAGTTAAACCTGGGTAACCGCTGAGTGGCAGCCTATTCGGAAATAGCAGCTCACTTGGCTTACGATATGTTCTAGTATAAGTACCCAGATTGTCAATTTATTTTCCCACCTCGGGTTTTGGAGTGGGAATTTCTGATTGCGCCATTTCCTGATCAATGCCTACTACCTTCTTATTGATTTCTTGCTCTGCATTCCACACATCATCCAAGGTCTTCCGTTTTACATCAGGAAAACATGTTCATGACAAGTACACCCCCTTGAACCTCAATTTCATATAGTAAAACCAGGGTCTACAGGGGTATACCTACATTTCTTATGTTTGCCCTAAAACATAGAATGTGGGTACTTGTTAGAACCGCCTCACCGAGGCAGTTCTAACATGTGTCCACAATCATTTTGAGCAAAAATATTTAAAAATATCAAGACTTATCTAAGGAAATTTATAATTTTAATAGCTGAAAAAATATCTAAATATTGCATGGGCATGCAGACTGAAGCTGCCATGCCGAATCTTTTCATATTTCACATATAGCAGCTACAGGTGGGGGAAACGAATATTTGTGTTTTTTATTACGATCGGATATTTTTTTTAATTCAGTTTTACGTCCCTTTCAAGCTTATTTCAGCTCATATGAGACGGGCCAATCAGTAGGTGGGCGAAAACGGGAGGACTCCGAGAAAAACCACCTGGCACACCCGCAAGCAGAGCTTGGCATGTCTCACATGTGGCCAGAGCGGGGTTCGAACCTACACTAGACACAGCGGTGAGATGATCGAGTGATTAAGAAACAGCGCTCTTAAGCGCTCGGCCACGGGGGCCGCCTTACGATCGGTTAAGAACTCTGGTTGCTATGGCAACTTGAAGTTTCCTTTGACTTGTATGGAATAAAGTGGAAATTGGCATTTTCCGTTGTCAGGCTGGGGATATTTGAATTTTGTTTTTACATAAATGACATAAATGTTTATTGAGTAGTCCTTCACGTTTAAGGCAACTTTGTAAAAATCACTTTATTCGTTTGGTTGCTATAGCAACATAAAGGGTAAATTTTCGAAAAAATATTCAAAAATCTTCTTCTCAGAAGCCATATGGTGGATGAAGCTGAAATTTAGCATACATACTTATGACATTAGCCTGTACAAAGTTTGTGTTTTTATTGTCTTTGTCCAACTTCTTTGGTTGCTATGGTAACTTGAAGTTTCCATTGACTTATAAGGCAAAAAGTGGAAATTTGCAATTTCTGCCATTTCATTGAGGATATTGAAATTTTGTTTTTACATAAATGTTTATTGAGTAGTCCTCCCCGTTTTAGGCAACTTTTGTCAAATCGCTTTATTCGTTTGGTTGCTATAGCAACCAAAAGGGTAAATTTTCGAAAAAATATTCAAAAATTTTCTTCTCAGAAGCTGTAAGGCGGATGAAGCTGAAACTTTGCATACATGCTTATGATATTAGCCTCTACAAAGTTTGTGTTTTTTTTTTTATTGTCCTTGTCCTTTTTTACTTTGGTTGCTATGACAACTTAAAGTTTCCATTGACTTATAAGACGAAAAGCGGAAAATTGCAATTTTTTGAAAACTATTGCAGCCTGAGACCTGAAAAGTGGTAGATGCGAACAACTAATGGAGTAGATGAAGGTATGTGATTAATTTAGGCCAAGGTCATTTCTTGACCTTGAAGGGTCTGTCATCCATACACACTTTTCAAAGATCTTCTCTGAAACCGCTTGGCCAATCAAAGTGAAATTTTATGTGGAGCATCCCTGGGTAGTGGGGATGAAAACTTGATCGCGAAATCTGGGTCACATGACCAAGGTGGCCGCCACGCCCATATATGGTAAAAACCACTCAAAAATCTTCTTCTCCAGAACAGGCGGGCCGATTTTCACGAAACTTGATATGTAGCATTTGGGACTCCAGCCCATCGTAGTTTGATCAAATAATGACCCTAGGATGACCTTGACCTATTTTACGTCAAGGTCAACTTTGGATACATGGGAAAAAGTGAAAAATATGGATTTTTTTTTTAATCTATTGCAGCCCGAGACCTGAAATGTGGTAGATGCAAAACAACTAATGAAAGTGATTAATTTAGGTCAAGGTCATCTCTTGACCTTGGCCGATCTGTCGTCTATACACACTTTTCAAAGATCTTCTTCTCTGAAACAGCATGGCCAATCAATCTAAAATTTTATGTGGTGCATCCCTGGGTACGGGTAACGAAAGTTTGATCCCGAAATCTAGGTCACATGTCCAAGATGGCCGCCGCACCCATATATGGTAAAAACCACTCAAAAATCATTTTCTCCAGAACCGGCAGGCCGATTTTCACGAAACTTGGTATGTAGCATTTGGGACTCCAGCCCATCATAGTTTGATAAAATGACGACACTAGGATGACCTTGACCTATTTTACGGCAAGGTCAATTTTGGAGACATAGGCTTTTACATGGGAAAAAGTGAAAACGATGGATATTTTGTAAACTAAATGCAGCCTGAGACCTGAAAAGTGGTAGATGCAAACAACTAATAGAGTAAATGAAGGTGATTAATTTAGGTCAAGGTCAATTTTGGAAACATAGGCAAACATGAAAACATGGGGAAAAGTGACAACTAGGTCTCAGGTAAGCGTTTAGAGGACCAATGATCCTACGGTAACTATTGCAGCCATAGACCTGAAACATGACCAAGATGGCCGTCATACCCATTTATGGTAAAAAAAAAAAAATAAAAAAATTCACTTTGTTGCGGGCGTTCACGAACGCCCGCATATATATACGTTGATGCAAACACACATCAATCCGGAAATGACGGCCATTAGACCGATCCCACTGTTGCTCCCGCATCATCATAAGTCAGTACCTGGCGAAAAACGAGTAGGGAACCAACCATAATGATACATGCTAAGAAAAAAATAAGATAGTGAACGAATTATTTCGGAATTAGACCGAACCCATCATTGTTTCCGCGTCTTCATCCACAAGTCCACAGATGGTGCACTGGTGGAGGGAAGACGTTTTTTAGATTAGCTGGTGGAGGGAAGACGTTTTTTAGATTAGCTGGCACAATTTTCAATTTTTAAGTTTTAATATTGGTGCTTTATTAACATCTGGTGATAGAGACTATTGTGCAAAGTGTATATATTTGAGTTTGTGGTGAAGGAACAAGAATTTTAAGCTGTTTGTGTGCTCTAAGAGAAGAAATAAGAAATTGCGTCATCCGCGTCACCCAGAACAGAGGACCGCCATTTTGAATTTTGTGGTTTTGTGAAAGTTTCCAGCCAAGTTTGTGTTGTCCTGTCTATATTGAAATACTTTGAAACTCCCTATATGTCCTAAGAATTACTAGCTAAATCTCAAAAATAACATTGAAACGACATTTTGCTGAATTTGAACAAAAATTGACTTGTGCTTATAAGCGACCCCAACATTACAGTACTGTAAACAGTAAATTCTCAAGTAAAGCCTGCTAGAGTAAAGTGACAACCTTTTAGAAAGATAGACAATCTGTGCACCACAAAAAGAGACTGAATTCTTTGTGTGAATTTGGCAGCCCTAGACTGAATGTTTAATTTAGGCTGAATTTTAACTGCTTTATTTTTAAGTGCCCGGTTTTAATTATATTTTAAATAGCCATTATCATCACACATATATATATTCCACTTCATCTGATAAATATTTTAAAAGGAAACTCTTAATTTTTAAGAATTTTAAGTCCTCTGGCTATCCAAGATGATTTCCACTGGAATTTTAAGTCGTTTTTATGAGTTTTGTTCCTTGGCAAGTTAAACTCATGCATCTCAACTGTCTGACGCCTTTGTTGCTCTGCTTGGCAACCCTGGTTGCCGCCATTTCTTGGTGTAATCATAAGTACGGCTTACTCTGTGTGGAAACAACATATCTCCCTACCTCAGTCATGACCCTGCATAATACTCAAGTAGTCACAAGGAGAAGTGCAAGAAATCTTCAGAGGCTTGCTGGTATTGACAATCCAATAAATTCTGGTGTTTCTCAAAATAACTCAGAAAACCGATGTATACTTCTGGGCAGTGTCACTGGGACTGAAAATACAAAAAGCCCATCTAGAATCCCAAATGTGTCAAATAGTATTTATCCTGGTAGTGTCGATGGGACTGAAAATACAAAAAGCCCAACTAGAATCCCAAATGTGTCATATAATATCCATTCTAGTAGTGTCGATGGGACTGAAAACACAAAAAGCCCGACTAGAATCCCAAATGTGTCAAATGGGGCAACTGCCCTATATAACCCAAATAGTATTTCAGAAAGTGTGGCCAAATCAAACTCTCCTGGTACACATCAGAGAGGGTATTCCTTGAACTGGGGTAAGGCTTGGAAAAAGAAATTGAGTGCATGCAATACAGAGTTCAAAGTAAAGTCTATATTTAAAGGTGGAAACTATGTTTTTGAGTTTTCAGCAGCTATGTACGAGCTATACCGCTCAGCTTTAGTTGAACATTTTGAATCACTTCAGAATGCACCGGATAGTGGTTTAACTATCCAATTCAAAGACTGCTCAGACAAGTCAGGAGCTATTGTTGAGTCTCAACTCAGAGTTTTACAGACTCATAGTGCCAAATTGAAGTACTCTATTAATCTTTATCATACAAAGTCAAAGATGATGGTCAATGGGGGGGAGGCTTTCACTTTTAATGTAGAACATACCAAAATTGCTGACCTAATCCTGTCCAGTGAAGATGTCAATAAGCTTGACAATGAATTCTTTGTTACTATTTCAGAGGGTTTAAAATCCTTGATATCTAACAATTCAAAGACCAAATCAAAGCATTCAAACAACACAAGTAATTTTCCCATTGTACACTCCAAGCCATCTCGTGTTCTAGGAAGTAACAAGGCATCGGCACACTCAAGTGAGCAAGATGTCTCGAGTGA
Organism: Rugalucina vietnamica; assembly: GCA_964017185.1. NCBI lineage: Eukaryota > Metazoa > Mollusca > Bivalvia > Lucinida > Lucinidae > Rugalucina > Rugalucina vietnamica. The sequence continues at coordinate 475,781 of OZ024882.1, forward strand.
GTGTGGTGGAGACCCCTCTCCCTGTCCCAACTGTCAGATCCTGGTCGATGTAAGCGGCATTTATTGCGATGGTTGTGAAAACTGGTTTCATTTTGACTGTGAGGCGCTTAATGCTGAGGATGTTGGTAGGTTCGATTGCTCAGAAGACCCTTATTATTGTCTATCATGTACACAAAACATGCAATGTCTCGACTTTGATGACCTTTCACAGCTTGCAAATGAAAGGAATATTCAAGAAAATGACCCCCCCACAGATTTTACACATAATACCGTTCCTAAGGTACATGCTGACACTGTTCAGCCCGACCAAACTTACTTAAAACAAGCAGTTGTAGACTCAAGCGACTCAGCTGTTGATATAACATGCCCAAAGCAAATCGCCACACCTGGAAGAATTTCTGGCGCGGGGAGACAGGATGCAAACCCTAGCCCCCCTGGCAACCAGAAATCAAAACCACCCCATATTCCCCTAAGCAATCTGAGCAACGGACAATCACCTTCCTCTAGACATTCATTCAAAAGGAAAACTACCTATGGAGGCACCGATGAGCCCCCAAATGCTGTTCAGCCTGATCAAAATTCCAAATCCAATTCTGAAAACCAGGTAACAGAGCAGGACAGGGGGCGGGGTTCGAACCTACCCACCTCGATGGATCCGGCTGTTTCTCAGCCTGCGGAGGATGGTGCGAAGAGAAATGGGTCAAGGTCGAACAGGCAGTCAAAAAAGGGTGAGAAACAAAAGCTGAAGGATTGTGAGCAAGAAGAACAGCTCAAATTAGCTAGATCTCTCATAGGCAATCTAGAAAGGAAAATTATTGAACTTGAAAATTCTAATAAAATCCTTCGAAGGGAGGTTCTTTCGAGTTCTTTAGATATGGGTGGGGTAGGAAATGGGCCTATAGCCTCAAACCATTTGCAAGAGGGAGACCTGCAAAGTAGATCTGACCCACTCTCTTCGCAGCACATCTCGCGGCCTGGTATAGAGCAGGAACTACATAACCTCAAGGAGAGCATACGAAATGTTGAACTGGAACAGCTGAAATCCAGAGTACAGAATATAGAGTTACTCATGTTAAATCAGAGACAGGCAACTTCTGTACCCATTCAGGGTGGCCTTCTGGGTAACTTTGCTTCACCTCATCCTCCAAATTTTATTCAGACCCATCCTTCCCCACTCCTCCCCCAGTACATATATCCCACACAGTATGCTATAAATGGCACACTAAACCCGAGTCATTTGTACCATCCACGAGTAAACTACTCTCTTAATCCCATGTACAACCCACAGGGAACCCAAGTGATGGGAGGGAATATGCGCTGGGACAGGTCTAGGGTACCACATATATTCTCACAACCTCCACCTGCTCCGATACCCAGTCATTTATGGGGATCCGGATCGCTCAGATATCAAACAAATATACCCCAAAATATCCAGGGTCCCTACCTGCAACCACAACAACATACAGGGTATAGAGTGGGCAGTCCTGGGGGCCATGCAATGTTTTCGCAACCTAATATTGGGCAGTCTCAGCCTTATGGAATGCAAGTATTATCTGAACAAATTACACATCTGCAGCAAGGCATATCCCAGACCACAGACAGAACATCTTCCAAGAAATATCCAAATGTTTCGACAAATCAGCAGCGAGTTCATTCCTCACCTCAAACGGATAAAATGAAGGAGAAAAACATTGACTACATAGACATCGACAGCCCTACTCCTCCGAAAATGTCAAAACTGGTATCATTGAACCAACAGATGCAGCCAAATCCTGATATAGAAAGGATTTCATGTAACAAGGCTGACCTAGCGTCAAACAGACTACCTGAAAGACCTGCTCGCCTACCCTCAGCGAATTTATCACTGCCAGCAGAGAAGGATAATGCTGATCAGTCTCGCAGCTCTACATTGTTACAGCCTGTGACGAACCAAAATGAAGATCCGTTACAGATACATAATTTGGGGACTCGTGTTCAAAATACAAACAGTTACACAGATCCAGACTCTACACAGAATAAGGTACCTTTTTTAGGGTCAGGCCGAGCCTCGGAAACAACTTGGAAAAGTCAGAGTTTTTAAAGGTCGCGACTCTAAACGTCAAGAATGTAGAGAGCAATACAGTTTACATCTCTGAAATGCTGAAAAAACATGACATCCTCGCTATCCAAGAACATTGGCTTTTTAATTTCCAACTCCAAGACCTAGAAAAGACATTTTGTTCACATTTTGTACATAGTAAGGCAGTTGATGATGACAACCCCCTCCCCCCAACACAGAAACCTAGGGGATATGGTGGAGTGGCACTATTCTACAGCAAGGACTTAAACTATACAGTGAAGAAGTTAACAACTGGATGTAGCAGAATTGTTGCAGTCGAGGTGCTAACAACCCCGCCCTTATGCATATGCAGCGTGTACATGCCCTCCAGAAACTCCAAGACCAACTATTCAGACAAGGAAAATTACCAGCAGTGCCTTGACCAGTTGGAGGAAATTATGGACACGTTCGGCGGTACCCATGCTATGCTGATACTCGGCGACATGAATGCCTCATTGTGTAAGAGACAAGGGAATAACCAGGATGTATTGCTGGAGAATTTTGTCAAATCAAATAATCTCTTCTGTGAACAGAACGGATCAGAGACTTTTTTCCATCCCAACAAGTCGGATAAAGCTGAAATTGACTATATACTATTCAATGACAAGTGTAAACAATACCTGGGAAATGTAACAGTGGATAACAGGCTTTCCTCGAATACTTCTGATCATATCCCTGTAGTTGGAACCCTTTTTATCCAGAATAGGAAGACAACGAACCAGAAAACGAAAGTTGTATGCAAACCGAAATGGGATAGATGCGACAAGTCTGCCTACAGGAAGATGGTGAGGGAAAACCTGTTGCCTTTTGATACTTTTCTACCCTCGACTACTGGAGACTTTGACATTCTACAACCACTTAGCCATCTAAATGCTGTCCTGAAGCGAGCTACTACTTGCAGTATTCCGAAACATAAGTCAGAAGTCACAGTACGACAACTACAATCCAGACCGTGGTCAGAAAGTATCCATGATGCGATTAAAGAAAGCCGCCTTGCCTGGTGGGACTGGAAGAAGTCAGGATCCCCATCTGATCCTACCCATGCTACAGTTCAACGCAAGAAGATAGCAAGGAAACTGGTTAGGAAAGAGCAACGCCAGGAAGCTGCAAAGAGAAGAAAAGACAAGATAGAAGAGATAATGAGATCACGGAATGAACCAAAGACTTTCTACAAGCTTATAGGAAACCAACGCAAGTCCTCTAACTCTCAGCTTCACTCTCTGGTGGTGGATGGTAAAGAATGTGAAACACAGGATCACATCAGAGAGGGTTGGGCTACCCATTTTCAACACCTTGCTACACCCATGGAAAACCCCAAGTTCGACCAAGAATACAAACAGATGGTGGACGCTGATGTAGAAGCAATTGAAATTCTATGTAAAGAAGAATCCTCTCGGATGGAACCCGTATCGGAGGAAGAGGTGTCAAGGGCCCTGAAACGACTAAATAACAACAAGGCTGTGGACATTATGGGTCTAACCAGTGAACACTTCAAGCTAGCCGGACGAGAAATACTGGAGTTCCTCACTTCGCTATTGAACTACATTATTATGACGAAATCCATCTCTGTTGTGTTGAAGGAGGGTATCCTGACTCCCATCTTCAAGAAAGGTGATCCTAGTAACCCAAGTAACTACAGAGGCATTACAGTTACACCCGTATACCTCAAGATCTTAGAACACATCATCAACACCCGCCATAACCTAATATTCCATGAATCACAGTCAAGATTGCAAAAGGGTTTTACAGCTGGTTGCTCATCACTCAACGCTGCCCTGATACTTTCTGAGTGCATACTGGAGGCGGGAAACAACAAGCGAGACCTTTTTGTTACAACGTTAGATACACAGAAGGCTTTCGACGTCGTCGACCAAAACTCCCTCCTCAGAAAGCTGTATTTAGATGGTATCCATGGAGACGACTGGTTATTGCTGAGGGACCTCTACTCTGACTGCTCCTCCAGAATTAAATGGGCAGGTGAACTATCGCACCCTATCAACATCATGCAAGGAGTGAGGCAGGGTGGAGTTTTATCAACAAGCCACTATAAGCGCTATAACAACCCTTTACTACTACAGCTGGAAGACAGATACTCTGGAACAAGAATTGGATCCATTAGTATTCCTCATGTGACGGTAGCAGACGATTTGGCATTGATTTCTGAAAGCAAGTCTGATGCTCAAGTGATGATTTGGGACGCAGACAACAGTGCAGGCAGAGAGAGATACTGCATCCACCCAACCAAGAGTCACATCTTGTGTTATACTAAACGGAAAAAGAATGACACCGAACTCGGAATAGTTATGGCAGGAGAGAAGGTAGATACCCCTAGTTCAACTGTACACCTTGGTATTGTTAGAAATACTTCTGGACAAGTAGATGTTGAAGGGAAAATAAGTTTAGGGCGAAAGACTGCTTATTCCTTAATGGGCGCGGGGCTCCATGGGGGTAGCGGGTTAAAGGCCACCCTGAATGGGCACATCTGGTCTACCTTTGTCATTCCACGTTTTCTCTATGGCCTTGAAGTCCAAATCTTAAAAAGTTCAGACATAGAAAGTTTGGAAAAATTTCAAAGAAAATGTCTCAAACAAATACAAGGTTTACCCGACAATACCTCAAATACAGCCTGTTTAGCTCTCCTTGGCGTTTAGCCTATTGAGGCATTGTTACACAAGAATCTGCTAAACATGTTTGTAAACATGATTAGAAATGAAAACTCAGTAGAATATGAAATAGCCAAGAGGCAACTGGTAATGAAAGATACGCCCCGAGAGAGTATTTTCACTCATATTCAAAGCATTTTAGATAGGTATGATTTGCCTTCAGTTTTTGACCTTTTAAATTGCCCACCAACCAAGGAGGCCTGGAAATCTACACTTAACCACAAAATAAATGATATGGTACAAAAGTTCTGGAGATCTGATATTGAAAGCAAGTCTTCAACAAAATACTTAAACCCAAATGTATTGAGTGTGGGCAGCAGCCACCATATATGGTCAACTGTAAGGAATAATATTCATGACAGTAGAAGAGCACAAATTAAATGTAAATTGTTGACGGGCACATATATACTTCAAGCAAATAGGGCAGCCTTCAACCAATACGCTGTAAATCCAACCTGTAAACTGTGTAATACAGCTCCAGAGACGAGACAGCATTTTGTGGGGGAGTGTGCTTTCTTTAAAGAAGAGAGGAAGCTCTACATAGAGAAACTGAAGACGAGCCAGATTCTTTCGGATCAGTATATCCAGAGTCTGCGTAACCCAGAATTTCTCACACAGCTAACACTAGATGCGACAGTGATACCAGGCTTAAAGGAATGTGATTCGGAAGGGTTGGGGTCGCTCGAACTGTGCACTAGGGAGTATATTCATAAAATTCATGTGAGACGCATAGTAGCACTGAAGAGGATCTCATAAAGTTGGTTTACAATAACAGCTAGTGTAAATAAGTTAAAGAGCACATGTAAATATAAACATTCACCAGCTTTGAACGTAAAATTGAACACCTAGCCCCTAACTGTAAAGTCAATAGACTTGTGCCTCGAAGAAACAAGCGGGGGAGCTCTACGATACAACAACAACAACAACAACGATGGCGAATAATGAGTGGGGAACCAAATCAGCTGTTCCAAGAATTGAACATAATGGCAATTGATTCCATGTGTTAACATTATTCGTTATTGTGAATTCAGAAAGATGATAAAAAAAAATAATCCAAAATTACTGTTTTGATTTAAAAAAGGCCATTTAAAAGTTTTATTTTGAATGGTCAGAAAACCATTGCTATCTTGAAGCCCAGTATATTTTGATAAAATGATACTTATTTATTTGGAGTTTTTCTGATGATATTAAAAGCGAAGCATAGTAAGGTCTATCTGTGCTGCGAAGATGAAGTTAGCGGAAGCGGGTCAACTCAGCCTGATACCAAGTCGGCCCCTGAGTCAACTCGGTCCTGTGTCTACTTGGCCGGGTCAACTCGGTCTGGTATTGTTTAAGGTAATATGATGTTGTGCGTGTTTTTGGCATGCCATAATTTGTCACAATTTGACTATCCATTTTTTTTCTGCACACCAGGAACCAGGAATTAAAGCACATATGTTGAATAGGGTCAGCTTTCATCCTATAACTAGGGCTAAACGCCCGCAAGCTTTTTGAAAAAGCTAATACTTGTCCAGTGACTGTACTTGTCGACTCTCAGGTGAGCGATCGTTGCCCTTGGTGTACTTGTTTTAATTCAGTTTTACGTCTCCTTCCAGATGATTTCAGCTCATATGAAATGGGCCAATAGTAGGTGGGGCGAAAACGGGAGAACCCAGAGATAAAAAAAACCTGGCACACCCAAATGATGAGCTTGGCTTGTCTCACATGTGACCCATGTTGGGCTCGAACCCACGCCAGACACAATGATCGATTGAAAATTTAGAGACCCTCATTGACAGTGGGACATGCTCTATAAGGAGCAAAACTCAACAATGCTACAGCTACTGATAACAGTTTATTTCCAACAGTTTACAATTGAGCCGCCACATCAGAAAACCAACAATCTGCATATGCAAAACCAAAGGTGCAGATCATCTGGGCAGATCAGCACCTTTGTTTTCACTCTACTTAAAGCTGAAATTTCAAGCTTCTAGCCATCGTCTGTGCTTGTACAGCTCGGATTGTGTCCAATGTGTTTGAAAACCACATTGTTGGTTTTCTCATGGTGTGACTCATTTATCAATGGTTTACATAATTAGATGTGCTGTGGTTAAAAATAAGCAAATAAAACCCTTACTTGGATTTACTGTTCTAACATGTACAAAGCAAAAGTATCAAAAGGTAGCACTTGTCAATGTTATTATCCATAATAATAGAGTTTACTTTGGAAAGCAAGCAGTACAACAGCATCCTGGCAAGAGCTTGACATCAGGAAAACATGCCCGTATAATGTATAACCCCTTAAACCCCACTTTTATATAGAAAAAACTGGTGCTTGCAGGGATATACCTATTTTTCTTATTTTTGCTCCAAAACATAGATTGTGGGCACTTGTTAGAACTGCCTCGATGAGGCGGTACCACCTCGGTGAGGTGGTTATACCACCTCGGCGAGGCGATTCTAACTTATACCCACAATCTATGTTTTGAGCAAAAATAAGAAAAATATCAAAACTTTTCGTCTGAAAATTTTCCTTTTTTACAACCATAAAAATCACAGTATATTGCATGGGCATGTTTTCGTAATGGACTGATTACCAGGGCTGATAGGCAAGACAACAAATAAAATAAAGAGACATATAACAAAAAAACATGCAGATACAAGTTAAGATTTTATAGGATTATTTTGAAAGACAGGCAGTTAAATATGCTCTGAGCACATGAACAGGTTATTTCAAAACTCAAATGGTTCCAAATTACAATAAAAATACAGAATTTCAACAAACGCCCAACAAGCTGCTGCAAAACAATAAAGCACCAATATTTTAATTGGAAGAAGTAAAAAAGAGTGAAAAATTGGAAAAAAAAAAAAAAAAAAAAAAAACACAAAACAAACTCCTCCTAGATCTAGCAGATTTTTAAAAAATGTCTCCAGTATTTTAAGACCAGGCTGCTAGTAATTGTACAGTTCAAATTCCGTAATTCATTCAAATCAGTTGAAACTACTGGATTTTTCTAAGACGTCTGCCGGTCCGGAAAATTTCTGCTATATACACACTGGTAAACGTAAACGCACTGGCTAAGGCACGAACGTATAGGCTAAGGCAATTTCAACGCTATGGCTAAGAAAGAAAATGGCGGATAGTTAGACACATGTGCAGGTTTGTTGTTGCTTTACAGTTTCATTTTCCGGTTATCAATGATGACAGCTACTGGCTTGGCGGCGCGGGACCCACAAATGAGTCACAAACTTATGTGCGATGGTCCGATGTCGCCAGCTGCAGCCAGTAAAAGTGTAACCTCGACAAAGTGGAGACACTGAACCACGAAATCTCATGATTTTTCATGAAACACTGTTTTTCTATGATATAGTACGCTGTCTTGTAGTTTATATATATGCAAATGATAAATCGGACACCTTTGAGCATGATTCATAAAAAAATGAAATTGAAGGGCCCCCAGTGTGTGACAATACTTGAAGTTTCATTACAACACTATTGGCTAAGGAACTGGAAACAACGTAGTGGCTAAGACCCCACAGTTTTTCGGTGGGAAAATCTTATAATATGGTCGTAGGACTCGTAAATAAAAATAATTGTTAGATCCTTTGGAAGCAGTAAAACATTCAAAGCGAGAAGATGGTCCATATTGTACAATTTCGGGTAATGAACCTTCATCAGTGACCCTTTACAAGACTGGCAGCGAAAGCCCGACATTTTTGCTGCAATTTCAAGAATTTACATCTGTATAGTCTAAATCAAAGACTCATATTCCCAAAGGGGCCAAATAATCAAAATACTGTTAAGAAGATGATTCTTAACGTACAATATATTTGACATACTCCAAATATATTCACTGATCCCAAAGGATCAAAAGAAAAATATAATCTGCACTATGGATGATGTACGGGGAGACTTTTTAGGGCCGCCACACGGCACAACACCAGCTGCAGTGATAGCAAATAAAAATAATTGTTAGATCCTTTGGAAGCAGTAAAACATTCAAAGCGAGAAGATGGGCCATATTGTACAATTTTGGGTAATGAACCTTCATCAGTGACCCTTTACAAGACTGGCAGCGAAAGCCCGACATTTTTGCTGCAATTTCAAGAATTTACATCTGTGTAGTCTAAATCAAAGACTCATATTCCCAAAGGGGCCAAATAATCAAAATACTGTTAAGAAGATGATTCTTAACGTACAATATATTTGACATACTCCAAATATATACACTGATCCCAAAGGATCTAAAGAAAAATATAATCTGCACTATGGATGATGTACGGGGAGACTTTTTAGGGCCGCCACACGGCACAACACCAGCTGCTGTGATAGCAAATAAAAATAATAGTTAGATCCTTTGGAAGCAGTAAAACATTCAAAGCGAGAAGATGGGCCATATTGTACAATTTCGGGTAATGAACCTTCATCAGTGACCCTTTACAAGACTGGCAGCGAAAGCCCGACATTTTTGCTGCAATTTCAAGAATTTACATCTGTGTAGTCTAAATCAAAGACTCATATTCCCAAAGGGGCCAAATAATCAAAATACTGTTAAGAAGATGATTCTTAACGTACAATATATTTGACATACTCCAAATATATTCTCAAATTAGGTTTGTAGGTCTAAATTATTGTTCAAACATGGTTTGGAGCTTCGTTAAATAATTTGAAAAGGTAAAAGTAGACAATGATCAGGTAATGGCGCAATCAGAGAGACAGTCCCACTCCACAAACCGAGGGGTGGGAAAAAACCAAAATGACATTTAGGTACTTATGGCAAGAAAACATACCGTAAGCCGAGTGAGCAGCTATTCCCCAATAGGCGGCTACTCAGTTACCGAACTTAACTAAAAATGTGAAAACGTACATAAGGCTCAAACACTACGACAACACTACGACAAACAGTAAAAAATTTCAACTCCAAAACACAAAACAAGTTCGTTTCCAACATCTAGCTTAGTCTTATTCACAGGGGGTGGTTAAGATGTAACAATTTAATGCTGATTCTCTATGAATAAGGTTATTTAAGAATTTCATATCAATCAATTTGTCTTCAAACCCTTATACTGATTAAAGGATATTAATTACATGTATACGCACTATATGTCAAAACTAGCGTTTATTGCCAGGCTCTCTGATAAGAGGGTCAGACGTTTTTCAACGTGGATGGCCAAAACGTAAGATTTAAATTTTGTATTTTATCTTCTATTCAAAACCATCTGAACTGCAGTTACATGCTAATAACAAATTATGTTTGTATAGTTCAATGCTACTTCATTAACACTACTTTCAAATCATATTTGTTGAGGTTTGAATAAGTATACTTTCTTTGATTATTGCATTGCAAAATTACTGCCACTGTTCGCGACGGATGTTTTCTGAGAGAGGGGAGGGGCGGCGGGATTTCCATTGGGAATTAAACAATTTTGAAAAAGGGCCTTATTCCCCAATCATTGATCGCATTGTGATGTCCTAAATCCCCTGGTGGGTCATCAATTTCGCTGTATATTTTTATGTACAATTTCCTAGTAAAGTACCTAATTTACCATCCCTGGGTCATGGTACTCTGTCTAATTCCCAGGGATTGGGATGTCTAATTCCAGCCCCCCCCGAGGTTCAGTGTCTCCACTTTGTCGAGGTTACACTTTTACTGGCTGCAGCTGGCGACATCGGACCATCGAACATAAGTTTGTGACTCATTTGTGGGTCCCGCGCCGCCAAGCCAGTAGCTGTTATCATTGATAACCGGAAAATGAAACTGTAAAACAACAACAAACCTGCACATGTGTCTCTCTATCCGCCATTTTCTTTCTTAGCCATAGCGTTGAAATTGCCTTAGCCTATACGTTCGTGCCTTAGCCAGTGCGTTTACGTTTACCAGTGTGATATAGATCATGGCTAATATAATACTGATTTATCTATTTTCGATTTTTCGAACAATTTTGCAAGTCCTGATAAAAGACATTTCTTTTAACTAAAAAGAAGCCAGCCAAAGGTCACACACACAGAACATGATTACTTTGTAAAGTGAGATCAAGTGTTACACTCAAGTTATTTCAAGGATAAATCTGTTCCCGGTAACAGACATCGGGTTAAAAGTCACACTTTTGTGTGATGATCCTTAATTGATTACATGACGTTTATGAGATTGATTGTAACCATGACCGTATTCGATAAATTATCCATTTTTCTGTGATTTTCAGAAGTTCAAACTCTCAATCATTTGAAAGACAGCCCCTTGCACTTTGAATTATCGAACTAACACTGTAACTGACAATTACAAGGCTGTACTTCTGTTGTGGTTCTATCTCTTTCATGTTTTGATGTCAATTTTTTGTGCTGTTGGCATCTTGTATATGTGTATTCAACTATACAGGTTACTAAGTTGCCACCTTTAGGGAAATGGCTGCTCACTCTGCATACATGCAGTAGCTCTCACAATAACCTGATATCTCAGGTTTTGATACATAACAGTTCATTGAAATACAATTGTCTTTGTTAAAGCCAAAACAGCACAGTTCATGTATATTGCAGTTCATTATCTTTTTCTTTCTCATCATGCAATCATGTCTGTGTAATGTATACCCCCTAATACATGACTTTCATTTAGTAAAACTGGGGTATCAAGAGGTATACATTATAATTTTTCTTATTCTTGATCCAAAACACAAGTTGTGGACCCGTTCTGGTTAGTGCTGTCTCACCAAGGGAGTTCTAACGAGCATCCACAATGTTTTGAGCAAAAATTACAAAAACATCAACCGTTTCAATACAAAAAATTCAAATTTTACAGCTCAAGAAAAATACATATATTGCATGGGGGTGTTTTGTATTGTGCCAATACTTCTTCACCTCCATAAAAGATAAAAGATGCTTTTATTATGTTTTGTGAAAATAATCAATGAAAACTGGTCATAAAACAGAGTTTCTTGTGCAGTAGCAAAGAAAATATCACATTGCATTTCAAACAACTGACATTCTTCAGATAAAGCATCATTGAAAAAAAAAAAAAAAACTATTAAAGTATAACAAATGAGCCTTTGCATGAGAAACCTAACAAATTTGGGTTTCCAACCAGGTTCAACAAACTAGAGGACCATTGGTCCTGTAGCTCACCTGTGAGATTATCACATTGTAAGCTCATGAGATTTAAATTAATTGAGAATCGACCAATGAAAGTCTATGCATGGACACTATTGACCCCCGGGGCATGGCCAAATTTGACCCAGGGGCATGACTGGCACAATTTATAATGGGAACTACCAAACATTGCTACATACAAAATATAGAAGCTCTGGGCCTTTTGGTTTCAGAGAAGAAGTTTTTTTTAGTTTTTCCCATTGTAAGTCTATGGAGACTATCTACCCCCGGGGCGTGGCCAAATTTGACCCAAGGGGCATGGCTGGCACAATTTATGTAGAAGACCATAAGCCATTGCCACATACAAAATATCAAAGCTGTGTGCCCTGTGGTTTCAGAGAAGAAGATTTTTGAATTTTTTCCCATAGCAAGTTTATTGAGACTATCAACCTCCGGGACCTGGCCAAATTTGACCCTAGGGGCATGAATGGCACAATTTATGTAGAGGACCATTAGCCATTGCTACATACCAAATATCAAAGCTGTGGGCCTAGTGGTTTCAGAGAAGAAGATTTTTTTTACTTTTTCCTATTGTAGGTCTATGGAGACTATCGACCCCCGGGGCGTGGCCAAATTTGACCCCGGGGACATGATTGGCACAATTTATGTAGAGGACCATTAGCTATTGCCACATACCAAATATCAAAGCTGTGGGCCTAGTGGTTTCAGAGAAGAAGATTTTTGAATTTTTTTCCCATAGTAAGTCTATGGAGACTATCAACCCCCCAGGGCGTGGCCAAATTTGACCCCAGGGGCATGGCTGGCACAATTTATGTAGAGGACCATTAGCCATTGCCACGTACAAAATATCAAAGCTGTGGGCCCTGTGGTTTCAGAGAAGAAGATTTTTGAATTTTTTTCCCATAGTAAGTCTATGGAGACTATCAACCCCCCGGGGCGTGGCCAAATTTGACCCCAGGGGCATGAATGGCACAATTTATGTAGAGGACCATTAGCCATTGCCGCGTACAAAATATCAAAGCTGTGGGCCCTGTGGTTTCAGAGAAGAAGATTTTTGAATTTTTTTCCCATAGTAAGTCTATGGAGACTATCAACCCCCGGGGCGTGGCCAAATTTGACCCCAGGGGCATGAATGGCACAATTTATGTAGAGGACCATTAGCCATTGCTACATACCAAATATCAAAGCTGTGGGCCTAGTGGTTTCAGAGAAGAAGATTTTTTTAGTTTTTCCAATTGTAAGTCTATGGAGACTATCCACCCCCGGGGCATGGCCAAATTTGACCCCAGGGGCATGGCTGGCACAATTTATGTAGAGGACCATTAGCCATTGCCACATACCAAATATCAAAGCTGTGGGCCCTGTGGTTTCAGAGAAGAAGATTTTTGAATTTTTTTCCCATAGTAAGTCTATGGAGACTATCGACCCCCGGGGCGTGGCCAAATTTGACCCCAGGGGCATGAATGGCATAATTTATGTAGAGGACCATTAGCCATTAATACATACCAAATATCAAAGCTGTGGGCCTAGTGGTTTCAGAGAAGAAGATTTTTTTAGTTTTTCCCATTGTAAGTCTATGGGACCTATCTGTTGCCATGGAAACCACAATTTTGATACAATCTGCTCCAAAACCTAATGCCATCAATCCCCCAACCCAATTATGGTTCACATTAAATTTGATCAAGATCGGCCTACTAGCTTCAGAAATATTCTTCTTTGAATTTGTCGACGGACGACGACGGACGACGACGACGACGGACAACGGATGCCTGCCTATCCTATAAGCTCACCTGTGAGCCTTCGGCTCAGGTGAGCTAAAAAATCAGCCCATACAATCACAGAAGCAGGATAGAAGCTTGAAATTTTGCATTTAAGAAGGAGAGAGCTTGTACTATTTGTGTAGCAAACAAATGTGTTGATCAGCTGTGCATTTACAGCTGATCTGCACCTTTGTTTTTGCATATGCACATTGTTGGTTTTCTTATGCAGTGGTTCAAATCATTGTTTCAGAAACAGTTTCTGATAAACAGCCTTAAAACAAATATGTGATTTTTGGTTCAAATAAACATTTAATCAAAAACATTTCAGTGCCCATTGTTTTGTTAAATTTTCAAAAATAAATAAATTGATAAGTGGTATTCTGCACCTACATGTATTTCAGAGCCAAGTGTTTGTGTCCCCCATGTATACAGTTCAACCTCATTAACGTGTCTCACCATAATGCGATTTTCAATATAATATTTCAAGAGGGCGCATGCGCGGAGTTTGGCGGACATGTTTTCAAAACCTGAGAAAAATTATCGAGTTTTTTAGAGATTCCTACGGCCAGGAGCAAGTTTGGAGAAGCGTTTTACTGAGTTTGGGGCGTCTTTATATATCAGGGTTTAGAGCGTCCAAATCAAAATTCCCTTTTTGTTCCGACTTATGACTTATGATTTACCAATCGAGTCAACCGGATATTGAGGGTGCCATTTTATTGAATGTGAACGTGAATCACGAAAATCTCAATATTTCTTCAAGAAAATAACATTGAATTGTGTTTCTACGTGTGCTGAATTGTAGTATTTCTGTAGTTTAGATTGTATATTTTTGTTATAAGCCAAAAACAATGATGGATGGCTGACATTTAATCAAGATTTTTTGGGATTGTAAGACTCGATCTGTATAGTTGATTTTATAGTTGAATTAATAGCATAGACATTACAAATCAACAAGACCTATGTCATTGTCAAAAGTCGAGAAATTTTTGAGAGATACGGCCGAATTTGACATTTGTTTACCTGATCAGTGGGTGACCCCAATCCTCTTGACAGACAGTAGGGGGAGAAACCTGCAGTCACAGGTTGTATCTGATATAGAGAGCTCAATAATTTGGTGGTATGGCAGTGGATGGAGCAGTTCACAAGGTCTGAAGACACTCAAATCAGACATTGATGATGCCCTTTGTCGATATGGTAGGATACACGTATATGTGTGGTTAGGGACCTGTGACTTAACAATTAAAAGTGGTACAAAGGGCCAAATATGTTTGAACCCAGTGCACGGAGGGGACAACCTAATGACTAACCTCAAAAAAATTTCAGAGTTAGCAAGGAAACGTAAATTCAAAGTTACCTTCTTGGAACTCCCCGTTTACAGCATAAGAGTTTACAATGAGTATATGAAGCATGCTGACCCAAATTCCTTCTATGAGGATGACAAAGAGCTGCAATCCAGAATTAGGACTATAAATGAATACATTGTAGGCCTAAATGAATCAAACCAGGTCAATCCTACGAAACTGCCAAGATTCAATGTTGACTTGTCAAACAAAAGAAAAAACTATGGTAAAAAGTCAAGAAAATATTACACTTTTGGCCTTCTAAAGGACGGTTTACATCCAGGGGACAGACTAAGTAAATGTTGGTTAAGGAAAATCTGCATAAAAATAAGATTTGACTGTTACCCGTGCAATCGCGCAGGCTAACACATCCTTTTCTCTTCATACAAACTAATGATAGTGTGCACGGGCTTTCCCTTGCCACTATCAATCAATCAAGCCAGAAATTAGGGTAAAAAGCAATAATAAACATTGTTGTATCAGAAAATGACTGGTCTTTGTTCTTTGTATAATTGAAGGTTGTGTGCGAGGGCACTACCTTGCCACGAACAAACCGCGTTTCAGTTTGTAGTTCAACTAGCCTATATCTATGATTGTACCAGAAATGACTGGATTTTAAACTGAGCTGTATTTAAATTGAAAAAAAAAATAAGAAATCAATGCCAGAGAGTGACTGAGCTTACACTAATTATTGGAATTGTGACCCAGAAATTATGAGACCCTTGTCAATTTTTCTTCTCATTGTACAGTTTTAGCTGATGTGTGCGAGGGCACTACCTTGCCACACATAATCATAATCATAATTATATTTCAAACATTCGTGAGGGGTTGGTGTACCCTTAACAAGAGTTTAAGAGCTATTGTTATATTGTGTGTACCAGGAAGTGACTGGTTGTTAAAATCGAGTAAACTGAGACTAATTTGAGAATTATACCCGAACACGCTGAAGTTTCTTGAATCTTCACTTGTACAAGTTAATACCAGAAATTGATTGTCCAATACGAGAGGTGTGCGAGGGATCAACCTTGCCACTAACAAAATAAAAATAAACTTGAAATATAGAAATCTTATTGGAACAATTTTAGCAAAACGGTTGGTGATATCAACATTATTGTGTGCGAGTGCAATAACTTGCCATAAATTGAATTGAATTGAATTAGTAAAAAATAATCACAAGAGGAACAGGTGTGCAAGGGCGTCTTTCCTTGCCATACATATACAATAGGTACATAATCTGATAAATGTGAGCAAGGGCGTATCCTTGCCACAAGTTAAATAGATATAAAAAAAAAATATATATATACCGAAGTAAGATCTCAACCCTTGACACGAAGATAATCTAAAAAATGGCATCAAATTTCAATAATGACCCAAAAAGACAGAGAAAAGACTCTAAGGCTGTGGTCACATAGGAGTAGACTATTCGGATATACGGTGTACGTTTTTGAGGGCACGCGAATACTTGAAATCAAACATTATGATTTCCTTATACCGGATCACATAGGAGGGCGCTATTCGAAAAGTTCGTATCGGCTCGTATAGGTGCGTATAGTATAGTATAGTGGGAATCGAACATGTTCGATTTTCGTATAGCGTATAGTGGTTTTGCTGGTCTGAATTTTGTATTTACACGAGTTTTAGAGCGTTTTGCTAGAAAACTAAGTTAAAAACAATTTTTGCACAATAAAAGCTTATATTGAATCCTCATGAATATGTAAAACACCGAATTTGCAACTTTTTACATACTCACGAAAAGAGCACACTGGCAGCACCTGCTACTCCTATGTGAACCACCGTGCCCGTATAGCGTATAGCGAATACCGAATAGCGTATAGCGAATACCATATACCGTATACCGTATATTTCTATGTGAACGCAGCCTAATGAAGAAGACTCGGGCTTCATGTGCCATAGGTGTGATTTTGTAGCTGACAAAGCAATTACTTGCTCAGGGTGTAACTTGACATTCTGTCTAAAATGTGCAAATATAAGTCAAACTCTTCACAAATGTATTTTGGATGGGGAGCTCGAAAACTTCCATTGGTCATGTCGAAGCTGTAAAGCTACCTTTCCCAGTTTGCAACAAATTTCAAGTAGATTGCAAGAAATCACCGGTAAACATGAAACTAGAATGACGAACATGGAGGATAGAATGGATCGATTTGAAAAGTCCGCTAAAGAAGAAATCCAAGTTCAGGTGACCACCATGAAGGATGAGATCATCTCGAGTCTAAAAACGGATATTGAAGCATTGGTTGATACCAGAAATAGAGAGCTGGAAGATAGAAAACGTAGGGAACTTAATTTGACAGTGTTCAATTTGTGTGAGCATAACCTGGGCAGTGGTACTGATAACAGAAGAGCAGATGAAAATGACATAATGAGAATAAGTAGTAGTTTAGGCTTGGATAATCTGAATATTATAATGTCCTATCGTTTAGGTAAAAAAGTAGAATCTAAAACAAGACCTCTTAAACTAATACTTGACTCAAAAGCCCAACGTAAATTTCTCCTGGACAACTCAAGATATGTACCTACCAAGGCAGATGAGTGTTTCAACCGTGTAATCATAACAAAAGATCTGACCCCATCACAGAGACAGGAACGAAGAGAAAAGATAGTAAAGGCCAAGGCCAGGAGACAACAAAACCAAAATAGCAGTAGGGATACCAGTCCGGAACGTCCAGCTGCTACCATGGAAGTAGAGGAACCCTTACCCAGTCCTATCCGTGGTATCCAACAAAACCCACATATGCAAATTCTATCACAGGGAAATCCTATGAACGACTCATTGAATAGTGAACAATCAGTAAGGGACCCATCATTTATGTATAATCAAACTACAATTATCAGTAATCAAACATTAACAAATGACATTACTGTTTTAGGTGGCACACAAACAGAAGAGTATCAGCTAACCTGGTCCCAACCAGGTCAACCAAATCTCGGGTAGGAAAGGAATTTTAATTTTAACTCTGTAAATTCAGGAGAAAATTTTAGTGTAAATAGTAAACTTTTACATCATAACTGTCTAGAAAATCTTTCAGTTTTATATTCAAATGTTGACTGCCTTACACAGAGTAAGAAACTAGAACTGGAACAGCTGCTGAGCAGCACTAGTATTGATATTTTTGCACTAAATGAAATTTATCCTAAACATAGTTTGTTTGAGAACTTGGATACTTATTACCAGTTCCAAGGATATGACACTTTTATCGGTCCTACAAATCAAGGAAGAGGGGTTGGAATCTTCGTACGAACCGAAATTTGTGCAGATAAAGTAGTTATGGAAACAGACTTTCAAGAATCAGTCTGGTGTTCTATCAAATTACAAAACAGTGATTCATTGTTAATAGGATGTATTTACAAAAGTCCAAACTGCTCTAATGAAAACTGCCTGGAACTTTTTCAGCTTTTCGGCAAGGTAAAAGACATGAGATATTCACATAAATTGATAATGGGTGATTTTAACTTCAGAGACATAAATTGGACAGATATGTCTACTTCATCTAATGAGCAGCAAAACTCCACCTTGTTCATTGAAAGTATTAGGGACTCCTTCATGTTTCAACATGTGTTAGAACCAACACGCTATCGAGCAAACAATGAACCATCAATCCTCGACCTTATCTTTTCAAACGAAGAAGGAATGGTATCTGACATTCAGTACAACCCCAGTGTAGGTAGAAGTGACCATTTAGTTTTATCTTTTAAATTCAATTGTTACACCCCAAACACTTCAAAGAATAATACGCATTCTAGATACAATTTTTTCAAGGGAGATTACCAGAGTATAATAAGCCAACTTGAGCAAACAAATTCGGAAGGTGAGATGGAAGGTCTAGATTTGTCGAGCTCCTGGTTATGGTTTACAGAGCAATACATCGATCTACTAGAGAAATTCATACCGGAGAGTAAACCTCGTCAGAAACGTGAGAAAGCTCGACCAGTTGTCACACAGTCCTGTTTGGGTGCTATCAAGAATAAACATAGGAAATGGCTTAAATACAAGTACTGTAAATCACCTGTCAATTTTAACCAGTATAAAATTGCTAGAAATGCCGTAACCCTTGAATTGCGTAGCGCAAAATACGCTTACGAAAAAGATCTGGCTGCAAGGATAAAAACTGACAATAAACTGTTCTGGAACTATGTCAGCAAGAATTCAAAAACCAAAAAATCAGTGTCTCAGCTCTTAAGTTCAGATGGAACTTTAACTTCAAGTGACCAGGAAACCGCTAACACCTTAAATGAATATTTTTCCAGTGTATTCTCCAATGAAAACACCAATACAATACCAGATTTTAATGATAGAAACTTTAATCATGAGCTAGATCAAATAGTAATCACAGAGAAAAAAGTTGAAGAAATCATCAGTAACTTAAAACCCTCAAAATCTCAGGGACCTGACAAAATACACCCACACTTCTTAAAACAAACGAAAGATCAGCTGAAAAAGCCTCTATGTATTTTATTCAACAAATCCTTTCAAGAATCCAAATTACCAGACTGTTGGAAAAAAGCAAACGTAACAGCTATTTTCAAGAAAGGAGACAAAAAACTTCCAGAAAATTATCGACCCATCAGTCTTACCTCCGTTCCGGGCAAGATTATGGAACGCATAATAAGGGATGAAATTGTCCAACATATGACTACCAACAATTTATTTACTGAGTGTCAACACGGATTCATAGCTGGCAAATCTTGTACCACACAACTGTTGGAATATATAGAGGATATCACCCAGGCCTTGGACACTGGCATGGGAGTCGATGTAATTTACCTCGACTTCCAAAAAGCCTTTGACAAGGTTCCGCACCAGCGGTTATTGAAGAAGTTATATGCATATGGAATAAGAGGTCATACTTATCAGTGGATTAAAGAATTTTTAAGCAATAGGCAACAAAGAGTTACTATAAATGGTTCAAAATCAGAATGGAGAGATGTTACTAGCGGTATCCCCCAAGGCAGCGTCCTGGGGCCGGTGCTATTCCTGGTGTTTATAAATGACTTTCCTGACGTAATTGAGGTGCTACTGAAACTGTTCGCTGATGACGCTAAGCTGTATAGTGTAATATCAAGCCTAAACGATGTGCAACCCCTACAACGTAGTGTCAACAACGCAGGTACTTGGTCGATAGACTGGGAAATGTTATTCAACATTAAAAAATGTCATCAGCTACATGTCGGGCCGCAAGATACAGGATACACTTATACCATGCAGACAGAAAGTGGTCCACAGGCCATAGAAAAGGTCGCAAATGAAAAAGATTTAGGTGTAATTATTGACAGCAAGTTAACCTTCAGAGACCACAAATCGGCAAAAGTCAACTTAGCCAATAGAAATTTAGGCATTATCTTTAGAACATTCACATATCTAGATACAGAGATGTTTATGTCTTTATACAAATCACTTGTGCGCCCGCATTTGGAGTACGCCACAGTGATCTGGTCCCCATTGTATAAGAAAGACAGAATATCTATTGAAAACGTTCAACGTCGTGCAACTAAATTAGTTAGAGCATGTAAAAACTTGTCATACCCAGAAAGGCTTAGGAAGTTAGGCTTACCAACATTAGAATACAGAAGACAGCGTGCAGACATTATACAAGTATATAAGATATTAAATGACATTGACAAAGTTGACAAGAACAAACTTTTCTCAGTGATAACCTATAACCGTACACGGGGTCACCCAAAAAAGTTGTTCAAGGAAAGATCAAGGTTAAATGTTAGAGCAAACAGCTTCAGCAACCGTGTTGTAAACATATGGAATCAGCTCCCTGAGGACGTTGTCATGGCACCCTCCCTGAACACTTTCAAGAGCAGATTGAACAAACATTGGAGCAGACACCCATACAAATTCACTGCTCCGTGCTATGAGCCCGGCCAAACTACCGGACTTACATGGAATACACATCAAAATGCGCCTGAAGAAGTCAGATGACTTACATTGGTGTCTACGTCGGTAAGAAATCGGTAAGAAAATAACATGGCCATGTGATGGCTCCAAAAATGATTATTTTGCTGTAGTCTATTGTCAATAACCTCATTATTACGTGGTTCACTTACAACATGATCTGGTTCCATAGACCCCAAATTAGCGTTATAATGAGGTTGACCTTTAGTATACAGGTTATATAAATAAATAAATCCAGGATAGTATCAACCATGCTAATTGAACTCAAGTGATAAGGTTTTTCAAAGCTAGTTGTTTATGTCCCCATACATGTATACAGAGTGTATCAATAAAACAATCCAGAATAGTAAAAACACTTTGACCATGCCTGTCTACCTCAAGCGATTAAGTATTGTATTGTAAACGATAGAAAATAGGTACCTTCTAAAGTCAATGTCATTTATTTCAAAACTAGCTGTTTATTTCGTTTGTTTGAATTGATGGGTAACATCCCAGTCAACAGCTAATGGTCATGTCAAGAGGTTGCCTCCATTTTATGGGACTTCTACCCACAATTAGGATGTTGTGACATCCAAAAAGTGCTTAAAACCCACCCAACTAAGCCAGTAAGACTTACATGTGTGAATGGTTTGACATGAATCCCTTTTCCTGGGCAGGCTCAGACCTGAGTAGTTAACCAGTATTAAATCAAATGGTCAGTCAGTAGGGTATAAGATTTGCCTGGAGGCACAAGCAACCAATCTATTTCTTTAGGCCCCAATGGGCGGGGATCCTAGTTGTTTATGTTCCCCCCCCCCCCCCATACATAGTATGCAGGGTGTATCAATATAGTATCAATCCAGTATAGTAAAAACACTTTGACAGTGCCAGTCTTTGACCATGCTGGTTCACCTCAAGTGATAAAGTTTTGTAAATAGAAAATGGGTACCTTCTAAAGCCAAAGTCATTTATTTCAAAACTTGCTGTTTATGTCCCCCATACATAGTATGCAGGGTGTATCAATAAAACAATCCAGTATAGTAAAAACACTTTGACCATGCCGGTTCACCTCAAGTGATAAGGTTTTGTAAACAATAGAAAATGAGTACCTACTACAGTCAAAGTCAAAGTCCAAGTCAAAATTTATCTAAATTCTGACATGTAACATTAGCTATGAATAGCTATTTATCGACTACATAAGAAGCACTTGGGTATGTCTTGTTTACCTTAATAAAATCCCATTGTTGAAAACATACCCATATGAAGCAGTCCGATCAACAAATGCAAATCTATGCCAAAAGTAAACTGGTATGGCCAAAGAAATCACATAATACATTAACATGTCTATAATTAGAGCTGTGTTTGTTTGTTTATATGATTTTTTGCTGAACATTCCAGTCAGTAGATATGGTAATGTTGGGACAAATTCATCCATTTTGAGGGATCTGTACCCAACAATAGTATGTCATGACATGCAAATGTGCTTTATTCACAAGGCTTATATGTAGGGATGGTTTAACTTTACAGCTTATCCTGGACAGGCTCAGACCTTCTAAGCAGTTAAACCAGTAACCGCATATTCAGTCAGTAGGTAATTAGTAGTTTTGCCAGGAGACACAAACAGCCCATCTATTTCTAACAGCCTACATGGATGGGAGCCCTAACAATGAGTTGCTGAGTGGCATCATCAGGAAAACATGTGACTGACTGGCATCATCAGGAAAACATGTCTGTGTAATGTATACCCCCTTAAACCCTATTTTTATATAGAACAAGTAGCCCAAGGGCAATGATCCCTCACCTGAGAGTCAACAAGTACAGTCTATGGACAAAGTGGCTGTTTTTTTTTGTTTTTTTTTTTTTTTTTTTGTTTTTTTTTTGTTTTTTGTTTTTTGAAGATCTGATCAAAATTGAAGATGCTGGAGTGGCCACAACACTAGAAATTGATTTTTCAAACATTCAAGAGCAGCTAACTCCGCAGTCAAGGGTCGAATCTGGCTCAAATTCGAACGCATCCAAGATGTTATGGTTACCCTTGTTTCTTCCAAGAATGAAGAAGATCTGATCAAAATTGAAGGCGCTAGAGTAGCCACAATACAAAATATTGATTTTTCAAACACTAAAGGGCAGCTAACTCCGCAGTCAGAGGTCAGATCTGGCCGAAATTCAAACTCATCCAAGATATTGTAGTTATCCTTGTTACCCACAAGAATGAAGAAGATCCACTGAAAAACAAAGATGCTAGAGTGGCCACAACACAAAATATTGATTTTTCAAACACTCAAGGGCAGATAACTCCGCAGTCAGAGGTCGGATCTGGTTGAAATTCAAACTCATCCAAGATATTGTAGTTATCCTTGTTACCTGCAAGAATGAAGAAGATCCACTGAAAAACAAAGATGCTAGACTGGCCACAACACAAAATATTGATTTTTCAAACACTCAAGGGCAGATAACTCAGCAGTCAAAGGTCGAATCTGGTCAAAATTTGACTTCATCTGAGATATTATGAATGTCTTTGCTACTTTCAAGAATAAAGAAGATCTGAATAAAAATGAAGGTGCTAGAGTGGCCACAACACTAAATATTGATTTTTCACACAGTCAAGGGCAGATAACTCTGCAGTCAAGGATCGGATCTGGCTGAAATTCAAACTCATTCGAGATGTTATGGCTATCCTTGTTACTTCCAAGTATGAAGAAGATCTGATCAAAATTGAAGGCGCTAGAGGTGGCCACATCACAAAATAATGATTTTTCAAACACTCAAGGGAGCTAACTCCACAGTCAGAGGTCGGATCTAGCTGAAATTTAAACCCATCCGAGATAATATAGTTGTCCTTTGTTACCTGCAAGAATGAAGAAGATCCACTGAAAAAAAAATGGCGCTAGAGTGACACAACATTTTTCCCATTATAAGTCTATGGGGATTCTTCCAGACGCTCAAGGGCAGCTAACTCCGCATCCTAGATGTTATGGTTGTCCTTGTTATTCACAAGAATGAAGAAGATCCAATCAAAAACTAGAATTTGTTTTCTATGTGAAAACTGATGTCTCCCCCCTTTCTATGTGCACGTCCAAAATATGCAAGCAAGAGTTATAGTTCTTGTGCATCACATATCCTGTCATTCTGTTTTATAAGTGTACCAAGTTTCATTGAAATATCTCTTATGGTTTTCAAGTTATAGAGGGGGCATGAAAGTGTTTGGAAAATAATCAAAGGGAAATAACTCCAAAGATATGAAAGCAAGAGTAATGATTCTTGTGCATTATGCTTTATAAGTGTACCATGTTTCATTGAAAAATCTCTAATGGTTTTTGAGTTATAGAGCATACACGAAATTGAATGAAAAATAATCAAAGGGAAATAACTCCAAAGATATGCAAGCAAGAATTATGGTTCTTTAGCATGACACATCATCTCATCGTGCTTTATAAGTGTACCAAGTTTCATTGAAATATTTCTTATGGTTTTCAAGTTATAGAGTGGACATGAAATTGTATGGACAAATAATCAAAGGGAAATAACTCCAAAGATATGAAAGCAAGAGTTATAATTCTTGGGCATGACACATCGTCTCATCATGCTTTATATGTGTACCAAGTTTCACTGAAATTTCTCTTACGGTTTTCAAGTTATAGGGTGGACATGACATTGTATGGAAAATAATCAAAGGGAAATTACTCCAAAGATATGCAAGCAAGAGTTATGGTTCTTTAGCATGACACGTAAACTCATCGTGCTTTATAAGTGTACCAAGTTTCATTGAAATAACTCTTATGATTTTCGAGTTATAAAGCAGACACGAAATTGTATGGAAAATAATCAAAGGGAAATAACTCATAAAATACTCAAGCCAGAGTTATGGTTCTTGTGCATGACACATCGTCTGATCATGCTCAATAAGTGTATCAAGTTTTATTGAAAAATCTTAAACGGTTTTCAAGTTATACAGCGGACACGAAATTATGTCGAAAATAATCAAAGGGAAATAACTCCAAAAATACTCAAGCCAGAGTTATAATTCTTGTGCATGACACATCGTCTCGTCGTGGTCTACAAGTGTACCAAGTTTCATTGAAAATTCTTTAACGGTTTTCAAGTTATACAGCGGACACGAAATTATGTCGAAAATAATCAAAGGGAAATAACTCCAAAAATACTCAAGCTAGAGTTATGGTTCTTGTGCATGACACATCGTCTCGTCGTGGTCTACAAGTGTACCAAGTTTCATTGAAAAATCTTTAACGGTTTTCAAGTTCTACAGCGGACACGAAATTGTATCGAAAATAATCAAAGGGAAATAACTCCAAAAATACTCAAGCTAGAGTTATGGTTCTTGTGCATGACACATCGTCTCATCGTGGTTTACAAGTGTACCAAGTTTCATTGAAAAATCTTTAACGGTTTTCAAGTTACAGAGCGGACACGATTTGTGACGGACAGACAGACAGATGGACGGACGGACGGACGGACGGACGGACAGACGCACGGGGAAAAACAATATGTCTCCCGACCCTGTCGGGGGGAGACATAATGAAGTTGCTAGAGTGGTCACAACATTTTCCCCATTATAACTCAATGGGAGCTATCTGTTGCCATGGAAACCAGAGTTCTGATCTGACCCAAAACCTAATGCAACATTTCCCCCTCCTCAATGATGCTTTAGATAAAATTTGATTGCGATTGGCCTTACTGTCTTAGAGATATTCAAGTTTGAAAATGTGAATGGACGGACACATGCACGCATGCATGCACACATGCACGACGCCGGCTCGACTACTATACTATAAGCTCACCTTTGAGCCTTCAACTCAGATGAGCTAAGACTGGGGTATGCAGGGGTATACCTATTTTTCTTATTTTTGCTCCAAAACATAGATTGTGGGTACTCGTGTACCCGAAATCTATGTTTTGAGCAAAAATAAGAAAAATATCAACAAAAAAAATTCTAATGAAATTTTAGATTTTTTAAAACCAAAAAAATTTCTGTATATTGCATGGGCATGTTTTCTTTATGTTTATCTCCTATTTCAATCCCAGCTGTTTATGTAGATATTCGGCCATGTCTCTACATTTCTTCTGAAGCCCAAAGTCATCCATTGGTATAACTGGAACTTCAATCTGTAATGAAATGGGTGACATTCTGGTTAGTTTTGTGTGATTATAGTTAAACATATCAGTCAATAATTTCTCCACCATGTCGAGACGGAGCAAATTCATCCTGGGTGTTAACCAGTACTATGGGGAGGTAAAAATGTCCTACTAAAGCGCACTGCACTGTCGAGGGAGGTATCAAACCCAGGATGCTTCCCTCTTGAGTTTTGTATAGAAATATTGTCATTTGGCGTGTCACCAGAAAACTATTCAAACTGAGACCACTATCATGGCAATGCACTCTTCAAAGTTCTATTTAAGCATTCTACATGTATCCATTTAACTTCAAGTTCATGTAAAATAACAATGAAGTTTCACAAGCTGATAAAGTAAAACAGCAATGTTGCTGTTGTTGTTTTATAGAGTTCCCATACTTATTTGTTAGTGGCAGATGTTTTACATGAGCGGCGTCAGAAGAAAACTGGATTTTTGCCTATGCAAAAACAAAGGTGCAGATCAGCTATGCAGTATCTGCCCAGCTAGTCCAGTCCCTCCTCTACTTTTATACGAAATTTCAAGCATCTAGCCTCCTTCTGTGACTACACAGACCAGTTTATGATGAACCTGGTCAGAAACCCCAAAGCCCAGTTTTCTCGCTTCATAGCTCAGTCAAATCACTTGGGCATGACTCAAAAAGCAAAGGATCACTCAAGTTCACTCAATTTATCAGTATCTTTATTTTCCAAATCTACAATTTTTGTACAATTTTGAAGTACCTGAAAGTATGTAGACCAGCAGTGGGACAAGGCTTTGATAAACCTCTCACATTCATGTTGACTGTTGAAATATAGTACCCACTTCTCACTGCTCACATTAGCTTCTACTGAATCAAACGCCTAAAACAAACAAAATGATGTTTTTCATGAAAACTATCAATCTAACATTGACTGTTAAATTATAGTACCCACTTCTCACTGCTAACATTAGCTTCTACTGAATCAAATGCCTAAAACAAACAAATGATGTTTTTCATAAAAACTATCAATCTAACATTGTTGAAATATAGTACCCACTTCTCGCTGCTCACATTAGCTTCTACTGAATCAAACGCCTAAAACAAACAAATGATGTTTTTCATAAAAACTATCAATCTAACATTGTTGAAATATAGTACCCACTTCTCACTGCTCACATTAGCTTCTACTGAATCAAATGCCTAAAACAAACAAATGAGCCTTTGCGTGAGAAAACCAACAATTTTGGTTCTGACCAGGTCCAAAACAAACCGGGCTGTACAGTCACAGAAGATGGTTAGTGGCTGGAAATTTTGGATTTAGAAAGTAGAGGAATTGTACTTTCCGAGTAGCGAAAACAAAGGCAACTGATTAGCTTCTCAGTTACTGCAAAGCTGATCTGTGTCTTTGTTTTCGCCCATGCAGATTGTTTGCTTTCCCATGAGGCGGCTCAAATGATGTTTTTCATGAAAACTATCAATCTCACATTGACTGTTAAATTATAGTACCCACTTCTCACTGCTAACATTAGCTTCTACTGAATCAAATGCCTAAAACAAGAACAGATATTCCAGAGTACATGTATTTGACAAAGTTTTGATAAGCCTAATGAATTCTCATTGCCAGAATATGGAATCTATTTTTTCATAGCTCATTTCTAGTCACACTACCAAAACATGCCCATGCGTTATATGGAGATTTTTAGCACTACCAAGAGTTCGGACAAAACAACATCTTACCAATACAATATAGGTATACTACCGAGAGTTTAGACAAAATAACAACTTACCAATACAATATAGGTATTACATAGTTCATCATTCAGGACTGCAGTTATATCAACTAGGTTAGCACTACCGAGAGTTTAGACAAAACAACAACTTGCCAATACAATATAGGTATTACATGGCTCATCATTCAGTACTGCAGTTATATCAACTAGGTTAGCACTACCGAGAGTTTAGACAAAATAACAACTTACCAATACAATATAGGTATTACACAGCTCATCATTCAGTACTGCAGTTATATCAACTAGGTTAGCACTACCGAGAGTTTAGACAAAACAACAACTTACCAATACAATATAGGTATTACATAGTTCATCATTCAGGACTGCAGTTATATCAACTAGGTTAGCACTACCGAGAGTTTAGACAAAACAACAACTTGCCAATACAATATAGGTATTACATGGCTCATCATTCAGTACTGCAGTTATATCAACCAGGTTAGCACTACCGAGAGTTTAGACAAAACAACAACTTACCAATACAATATAGGTATTACACAGCTCATCATTCAATACTGCAGTTATATCAACTAGGTTAGCACTACCGAGAGTTTAGACAAAACAACAACTTACCAATACAATATAGGTATTACATAGTTCATCATTCAGTACTGCGTTATATCAACTAGGTTAGCACTACCGAGAGTTTAGACAAAACAACAACTTACCAATACAATATAGGTATTACATAGTTCATCATTCAGTACTGCGTTATATCAACCAGGTTAGCACTACCGAGAGTTCTGACAAAACAACAACTTACCAATACAATATAGGTATTACATAGTTCATCATTCAGGACTGCAGTTATATCAACTAGGTTAGCACTACCGAGAGTTCAGACAAACTAACAACTTACCAATGCAATATAGATCATTCAGTACTGCAGTTATATCAATTAAGACAAAACAACTTACCAATACAATATAGGTATTACACAGCTCATCATTCAGGACTGCAGTTATATCAACTAGGTTAGCACTACCGAGAGTTCGGACAAAACTGGTCTCAACATCTTCATGGCACATCAATAGTTTGTCTCTAGTCAGTATCATACAGCAGGGGATATTGCTGGTTCTGGCTGGACTCATCTGTAACATTTACAAAACAATGTTTTCAGGGATTGTTCATTGAGGTGCAAACTAAGTCATCTTGAAAATAAGGTACATGTAAAAGATTAAGGTCTTCAAAAAGCTAATCAACTGAACTTACTCCCAACCATATACATATATCTGTGTATTTTTGTCTAGATCCATAAATTGGCCATCACATGAAAAACCCTGCAGTTATTCGTGTTTATGGTTGACTGCCTTAAACAGGAGTCACACATTAGCATATAAGCCAAACGCGAGCTGGGCGTATGAAAAATCTCAACACCCTGAAGATTTTGAACGTATAAAAATTAATTTGTACCTTTAACTCGCTTTAGCAGTCACACATTAGCGCGTGACTGAGGCATGTGCCGGATGTATAAAAAATCTCAAAGTTTTGGAGTATGTTTGTGTTACGTCCCAGACACGATAAACACAGGCTATAGGCATGCAGCAAACGTTCAACATGCACATGCTCCTGAAGCAATATCTCATAAAATAAAAACGCACATGTAGCGTACACTGGTGTGCCTAAAACGTCAACACTTTCGAAGCGTATTCAATGTGCATGTAACAAGCGTGTAACTTATTTGAAATGTAAAGTCACATGTCCAGGACTTGCCGAGCTTCTATAAAATTTTTAAGCATGTTTAAAATTTTTTTATCCCAAACGCGCACCAAATGCACACCGGTTTTAGCAAAGCACACCAGACATACACCAAGCGTACCCAACATACTCGTAACACATTTTGAATGTGTATCCAACAGATATCCTACCTTTAATCCCTCTGAGACTGCCTGACATAGAGCCTGTATCCAATCATTGGCGTCCATCTCCGTTGCCAAGGCGATACTCCAGTAAGTCCCATCAGCCAACATGATACGTATAGAGTGGTTCCTATCAGAGTTAAAGTCCCTCTTACACCCCACACACTGCTCACCACCCATGCTCAGGAAATGTTGTGGTTTAGGGTCGTTCTTGTCATGGTATAAACACAGCATACAGTCCCTGTAGAATCAAAAATATACTTTCTCTGTGAATCACCATAACAGATGCATAAGGAGAGCGATGGAATAGTGGTAGAGCATCTGCCTCCAAATCCAGAGGTCCTGGGTTCCATCCCCACTGGTGGCACCGTTTTGTGACCTTGAGCAGCGCACATTAACTCCCCAGAGTACTGGTTAAAACCCAGGAAGTTAAAACCCAGGACGTGGTGGCTCTGTCCCGACATGACAGAAAAATTGTTGACTGTAGGCTAAAACCGATATGCCAACCAGCAATAGTTGCACACAAGTCATTTATACCAGGGTTGTTATTAATTTTCTCATTTTTCTGCTAAATCATGGACCGTTAGTTCTTGTTCGAACTATCTGGCCGTGGCACTTCTAACCTGTAAGAATAATCTATGTTTTCAGCAAAAACTAACAAAGATACATGTATTTATTTTTTCTAAAACTGAAAATCATCATTTGAGCCACATCATGAGAAAGTCAGATTTTTTGCTATGTGAAAACAAAGGCGCATCAGCACCTTTGTTTTCGCTACACGGATAGTACAATTCCTCTTCTTCTTACATCTGAAATTTCAAGCTTCTATCCATCTTCTGTAGCTGCACAGGCCGCTTCATGTCTGACCTGGTCGGAAACCTGAAAACCGGTTTTCTTGTTTTGCCGCTCATTTTTTACAGCTGAAAATCTTGCATATTGTATAGGCATGTTTTTGTTTTGATAAATAAAACTTACTTCAACACAGCATAGGCTGGTCTCCAGGTCTGGTACCCCAACATATTGGCAGTCTCATTACACTTGTACAGTAGATTTCCCTCCCTATCCGACTGACCAGTCCCCATAGTGGCACTAGGATCTTCCCAGTGTACGAGGGAGTAACACAGAATGTCTGCTTCTGATGCCTAAAAATAGAAATGAATCAGAGGAGTAGGTTTCCCTTCCTTTATGACTGACCAGTCCCCATAGAGGCACTAGGATCTTCCCAATGTACGAGGGAGTAACACAGAATGTCTGCTTCTGATGCCTAAAAATAGAAATGAATCAGAGGAGTAGGTTTCCCTTCCTTTATGACTGACCACTCCCATAGAGGCACTAGGACCTTCCCAATGTACCAGGGAGTAACACAGAATGTCTGCTTCTGATGCCTAATAGAAATAGAAACAAATAAGCAAAGTATGTTTCCCTCCCTTTCTGTAGAGGCAATAGGATCTTCCCAATGTATGAGGGAGTAACACAGAATGTCTGCTTCTGATGCCTAAAAATAGAAACAAATAAGCAAAGTATGTTTCCCTCCCTTTCTGTAGAGGCAATTCATAATACCGCGCTTCCGGTTCGCCCTTTATACCTTACCTTAGCAACGCTTAGCCGCTATGAAAACAAATAATCAATATGACTGTGATACAATACGTTCGCTCAGTTACCTTCGGTTATTTATTTGCTAAAAGT
This sequence comes from Rugalucina vietnamica, assembly GCA_964017185.1. Classification (NCBI taxonomy): domain Eukaryota; kingdom Metazoa; phylum Mollusca; class Bivalvia; order Lucinida; family Lucinidae; genus Rugalucina; species Rugalucina vietnamica. Next base: position 507,070 of record OZ024882.1, read on the forward strand.
GTTTTATAGCAATAAATAAATCTTAAAATCAATGACTTATTTACATCTTTCAGATAATATACCAAATTATTTAAACAAAAAGTTATTATTTCCTTTTATTTTCTTTTTATCCCAGTGCGAGTCTATTCAATCATTTTTTTTATTTTATCTCTCTGTTTTGTTCCGCCTATTGAATTAAAAGGCTATCAACTATACACAGTGTCACAGTGATATCCAACATTACTGACGATTTTATTATCGTATTCTCGGTTCAGTTGTTCAGAGATAATTAGATTTTTGCAAATTACCATATTTATACAGTCAGTGGACATAATTATTTACCACCTTCGAAAAACTCCAAAGACTTCCATGTATTTTCATGTTTGCAAGAAAAAATATTCTGCTTCTCCTGGTGAACATATTTTCATGTTTTGGGTGTCATTTGACAGGTAAATTGATAAAGCAATAAACAAGATTCATGTAATTTTAATTTAATCAAATGCATACATTTCAAAGCTACAATTTAAAAAAAACTTGTGATTTTTATGGACACTTTTTGGCGTCAATGGAAGTTTTTTTGTTTTTGTTTTTTCTTGTTTTTTTTTGTTCAATTTTTTTTTTCTAACATTTTTAAACGGCTGTATTATGAAAAATGCAATGTTGAAACATCACCAAATAAACTTTGTTTATTGCTTTATTTATTTAATTTTCAAATGACGCCTAATTCATGAATAATATGTTGACCAGAAAAGGCAGGATAATTTTTCTTGCAAACATGAAAATACATGGAAGAATATGGAGTTTTCCAAAGGTGGCGAATAATTACCAGCAGAGATGGTTTTGTATGAATAACCATGTTCATCGGCTTCAAATTTTCATACGTAACTGTTATAAAGCATGTTGGTCTCTCTTACTAACCAGAAAAGACGGTTTAGTTTGATTGACCAGATAGACTCTTCATCGGCATCAATTATTTAGAACTAGAATATGTCGGTCTCTCTTACTAACCAGAAAAGACGGTTTAGTTTGATTGACCAGATAGACTCTTCATCGGCATCAATTATTAAGAACTTGAATATGTCGGTCTCTCCTCCTAACCAGAAAAGGTGGTTTAGTTTGATTGACCAGATAGACTCTTCATCGGCATCAATTATTTAGAACTTGAATATGTCTGTCTCTCTTACTAACCAGAAAAGACGGTTTAGTTTGATTGACCAGATAGACTCTTCATCGGCATCAATTATTTAGAACTAGAATATGTCGGTCTCTCTTACTAACCAGAAAAGACGGTTTAGTTTGATTGACCAGATAGACTCTTCACCGGCATCAATTATTAAGAACTTGAATATGTCGGTCTCTCCTCCTAACCAGAAAAGGTGGTTTAGTTTGATTGACCAGATAGACTCTTCATTGGCATCAATTATTTAGAACTTGAATATGTCGGTCTCTCTTACTAACCAGAAAAGACGGTTTAGTTTGATTGACCAAATAGACTCTTCATCGGCATCAATTTAATATTTAGAACTTGAATATGTCGGTCTCTCTTACTAATCAGAAAAGACGGTTTAGTTTAATCGATAGACCCTTCATCAGCATCAATTATTTAGAACTTGAATATGTCGGTCTCTCTTTCTAACCAGGAGAGATAATTAAGTTTAATTGACCAGTAAGAATATTCATCAGCTTCAATTATTCATACCTAGAATATGTTGGTGTCTCTTACTTACCAGAAAAGATGGTTTGGTTTGATTGACCATATAAAAATTTACTGGCTTCAATTATTTACTTATACAATGTTGGTGTCTCTTACCAACCAGAAGAGACGGTTTAGTTTAATTGACCAGATAGAATGTTCATCGGCTTCAATTATTCATACCAAGAATATGTCGGTCTCTCTTACTAACAAGAAGAGTCGCCTAAGTTTGATTGACTAGATAGGATGTTCACCGGCTTTATTTATTTACACCTTACACATGTCGGTCTCTCTTACTAACCAGAAAAGACGGTTTAGTTTCATTGACTTGATGGAAAGTTCGATGGCTTCAATTAATTACACATAGAATTTGTCCGTCTCTTTTATTATTTCTTTCGGTCTTTCTTAATGGGGTCAGCAACAACCATATTCTATTTTTTTAACACAGGAATGGAAACTTTTAGAGAGAGGTTCTTAACTTTTTTGTGAGTTGACTGGGAGTAAAGTAAGAATAAAAGGCCCATGCAGGCGTACAGTTTAATAAATAATAATAATTAAAAAAAAAAAAAAAAAAAAAAAAAAAAAACATAGACACCTGGCGATGTCTTCTTTCTTCTTATAGATCTGTATCTGCAATGAAAAAAAAATAATGAATTTTGTATTATATATAATGAACTTTTTCATTTCGGTTGGTAGATCTAGATGTATTTTCAAAACAAAAATCTAGTGCAAAAATACAATGGAAATGCCGCTACATCATAAGAATTACCAACCACCAACCTCGCTTGAATTATTATTTGTTTTGTTTAAAATTATAGTTACTTTGGTAAAAGATCAAGTTCACAATGCAAGGAATACCATACTTCTAAGTAATGAGTGTAATTATGAAGGAAAAATATGAGAAAATGAACTATTGTGTGCTTTTTTCATCATTTTTCATTACACAATAATGCAAATATATGGTCTATTTTCATAGCGACGCCATATTGTTTTGATAATTTCCAATAGCAACCAACGCTGTGACGTCACAACATTTCGTCGAATAGGATCTTCCCAATGTACGAGGGAGTATGTCTGCTTCTGATGCCTAAAAATAGAAACAAATAAGCAAAGTATGTTTCCCTCCCTTTCTGTAGAGGCAATAGGATCTTCCCAATGTATGAGCAAGTAACACAGACTGTCTGCTTCTGATGGCTAAAAATAGAACACCAGACAGGTCAATATTTCACTTGCACTGGGGGAAATAACTGAAGCATGAAATATAGGGCAAAGTGCATGCCTGTAAGGTATGTCAGAGGGAGTTACTATGAATGGTATCAAACTTTCACATGTGCAGAAAAAATCCAACTTGGACGTAAAAGTTAACAAAGTTATTGGACTTTGAAATAAAGGTCAAGGTGTGAGCTTGCCATAGAAACCACAGATTTGTACAATCTAATTTGGATATGCAAGCAAAAGCTAATTGGGAAAGGCGACGATCGAAGAAAACAATGAGGTGAACGCATCCAGATGATTAGGATCAGGACTGAGAATTTATAACACCTTATTAAGATTTATGCAACTACATAATAATACACGGTGCATAACCATATCGGACTCTATCTGTGCAACCCAGACTCTGTCTGTGTTTTCCGGACTCTATTTGCTCTAGCCTCGGACTCTATCTGTGCATAAGTCATGGATCCCTCGCCAAACTGGACAAAATTTGATGGGAAAAGTGCGTAAGTAAATGTTTCATTGTCACCACGGAAGAATTATGCAATAGATCCAGATATTTATGCTGGCAGTCTACAGTCAGCGGTGTTCAATTATTGATATGGGTGAAAACAGTTGCTGTTTTGTTGAACTCAATATTACCTTTTCTTGGAAAAGAGATGAGAATTGTCCGGTTTACCACTGTGTGTTGTAAATCTGGTACGTGATACAGGTAAAAAATATACTTCAAGTTAGTAACGCATATAATAGAATGTATTAGACTTCTTTTTGCCTGAATATCATTATCCAAACATCACCACTATGAATTTTTCTTTGCCCCGGACTCTATTTGTGTCTCCATAGAATTGTCGTTTTATGGCACCAGACAAAAAAGGTCATTAAGGCAACGGACTATATCTGTGTTGCAACGGACTATATCTGTGTTCTATTAACTGTTTTCAGAAAGAAGCGCAGAAAGCGAACCAGTCTGTGGCTAAATTAACCCAAACGCAGGAGGCTGAGTTCATGTGCAACTGATACGCCAGTAGCTGTAGTTGAAACTCCGGTCCTGTCTCATGGATGCCATATGGATGAAGTGTCACCTATAACACCAATCGGAATTCCAGAAACTAGAAAATGTGTTTATGAAACACTATGCCCCCAACTGGTAAGCCACTTTCAAGATGTAAAAACGTCCAAAAAATGACTAAGTTCAAATTGTAAAAAAAGTAACAAAAATTAATCTGAAGAGTATATCCCAACCACATGCATATCTTCAAAGCATGGTCACAATGTCTGCAAATTTCAAAAGTATCGGTATTAAATTGTAGGAGGAGTTGCGCACACAAGTTACCCACTATCCATCCACTAAAATGCCCGAAAAAATGACTAAGTTCAAATTGTGAAAAAAATGACAAAAAATTATCCAAGAATTATATCCAAACCACATGCATATCTTCAGACCATGCCCATAATACATGTAAAGTTTTAAATGAATTGGCATCAAACTGTAGGAGGAGTTGCGCACACAAGGTACCCACTGCCCATTCACTTTCATTGTCAAAATGCCCGAAAAATGGCTAAGTTCAAATTGCGAAAAAAGTGACAAAAATTAATCTGAGGATTATATCCAAACCACATGCATATCTTCAAAGCATGGTCACAACATCTGTAAAGTTTCAAGAGAATCGGAATAAAACTGTAGGAGGAGTTGCGCACACAAGGTATCCACATCAAGAATTAAAAAGGGAAATAACTCTCACAGAATTGGCCCCTAGCCCCTTGAATTTATCTGAAAGAAAAAATACGGGTCCTCTTAATTTTCATATACAAACTACATACCAAATTTCAAGATCCTAGCTCTAACGGTTCCTGACTGAGTGCTCAGTACTGCTCACGCATCACAGACTGACTGACTGCACGCACTCACTCACTGCACGTACAGACCCAAACCAATATGCCCCCTCAACTTCTTCTAAGTTGGGGGGAGTTGGGGGCATAATAAAACCATCCAGTGCTGATTGCGCCTTTTCCTGTGCCATTTTACAAACAAACGTAGTAAATTCAAGCCTTCGATCCATTTCACATATAATCAGATATATATTTAATAAATACTTGTTCAAGAGCCCATTGTGATTGTGCATAAGAAATCATGCGAGGATCCAGAAAATTTTCTCAGGGGGGACCAAATTCCCAGAAGGGGTCTGACGGAAAATTTCAACATGTCAAAAATTAATAAAATGGCAATTCCAGGAAGGGTCCGGACCACCTGTCTCCCCCTCTGGATCTTTTTTTTTTTTTTTTTTTTTTTTTTTTTTTTTTGTAGGAGGAGTTGCGTCCCTTTCAAGCTTTTTCACTCATATCGAGACGAATCAATCGGTAGGTGGGGCGAAAACCGGAGTACCCGGGGAAAAACCACCTGACACACCCGCAAGCAGAACTTGGCTTGTCCCACATGTGACTCGTGCCCCGAGCGAGGCGCGAACCCACAGCGGTGAGATGATCGAATGATTAAGAGCACTGAAGTCAGCGACCTTAACCACTCGGCCACGGGGGCCGCCCCCTCTGGATCTGCCCATGGAAATGAGGTTTGATATATTTTCTTGTAATATTTATTGAGTGCACATAGGTAGCAATGTCATAGAGCCTCAAATCATTTATGCGCATCTTCAGGTTTAAAATGCCAGAGAGGACACCAATTATCGATTTCCCAATAATGCGCATCGACATGGAGTAAGGAAGTTTGTATGTGCCATTATCAACTTAAGGATTTTTTTTTTTCAGAAAAGTTATTGGTCTCCCATAGCAACACCAAAGTTAGAATAGTTCCAATCGAAGTCAGCCATAATTGAACAGGGCTGGAATCTTGTTGTTAATCGACCACACTTCCAGTCGTACTTGATTGGACAAGGCAGCTTCAATTGGGTCACACTAAATACCGCATGCCGGCTCGGGTTTTGAAAGCTCACGTTGAACCGAGCTGTCAGAGTCTTTTCGGTCTGTGTTTATCGCCCTGGGTTTATACGTCATACAGTGAAATTAGTGCTGAGAGATCGCAAGCATTTTGGAAACGCTTATACTTGTATTATATATTATATAGCCATACGCAGATAGAGTCCAGTGCATTAGTTCACTCTGCAGAGATAGAGTCCGCTGCCATGTGCAGATAGCTGACCGGTGCCTTCATAAAAAGTAAACAAACCGTATTTTTTCTCCAAAGAATGCAAATTTCCGTCCAGATTACCATACGGCAACTCAAATCATTGATATACTGCTCAAAGGACATCAAAGATCTCTTAAAATCTAATTAATGAAGGCTTTAAACACCAGTCATAGTTGGCGCTGTGCAACACTTAACCCCCGAGCGGTCAATTATCCAGCGAGTAATAAAAAACTGAAGCAAACATTGAGATAATATATCGATTTACTGAAATTTTAGAGTTTCGGATATGCCGTGGACATGCTTACCTTGTTAAATGTGGGGCATTACAGATGATTTATACCACTGTTTTCTTACCTGTCACAGCTCTTTGCCCATTTACCACAGATAGAGTCACAGGCTAGCGCAAATAGAGTCCGGAAAACACAGACAGAGTCCGGCTTGCACAGATAGAGATCGATATGGTTATGCACCGTGTAATACTCACCTCGCATCTACATTCCTTGGTGACATATTTGCGTAGTGATATTTTCTGTGTCATGGCACCGGTATCAACCTCTAGTTTAGCTGGTTTACATTCACTCTTCTCCATAGACGAGGCCAGGCAGTCTATGATAGCTCTGTAACAACAATAAGCCGTCTCGTGAGAAAACCAACATTGTGGTTTCCGAACAGGTCCGACACAAACCGGCCTGTACAAGAACAGAAGACGGCTAGAAGCTTGAAATTTTGGATTTAGAAAGTAGACGAATTGTATGATCCTTATAGTGAAAACAAAGGCACTGCTCAGCTTTGCAGTTACTGCGAATCTGATCTGCCTCTTTGGTTTCGCATATGCAGATTGTTGGTCTTCTCACAAGGCAGCTCAAATGTAAGAATCCATACCAAGGGAAAATTAGTTCATTAACTGTTAGCCAATTCATTTTTTCAAGCAATCTATTCTGAGGAATTTTGTGAGGCAAAGGATTTGACTGTAGTTTAAATATTATTTTACTTCAATTGAGTCCTCCGTCAAACCACCCATCATAAACATTCATTTTGAAATTGACCATTCAAATCAGAACATTAGCTAATGGTCAATGATAGTAAGACAACAAGGGGTTAGACAAACAAACCAAAACATGCTTTTTACAGGTAAATATAGGTGCAAAAACACAATGTCTAAGGAAATAGAGGTGGGTGTGGTTATACCTTGCTGGCGGAGGAGTCAATTATGAAGAAAGCTTACTGGATTCATTAACAATTATGTTCTTGAAGACGACACATGTTAGTATGATTGTGATGGATGTGGCAGAAACTGGAGTACCCAGAAAAAAACCTTGGACAGGCAAGCACTACCCTGCTGTATGCCTCGGTCCAGATTCGATCCTGGTCCCTAGCACTGGGCTCCAGGTAATAAATCTTTTTTCAAGCCCAGCTCAGGTGAGCATGAAATTTCAACTTTTCATAACTGTTGAAATAGTCAAAAATTGTGGAAAATTCAGGTTCAAAACCCAAAAACTAGTAATTTATCTTGCGCATAAATGTTAAAATGCCAACAATTGTTGGCATTTTAACAATTATGAGCAGGATAGTTTTAGTCTCAGCTGAGTTGAGCATGAAAAAAAGTTTTATAACCTCGGGCCTTGGTCCCTAGCACTGGTAAACAAGTCTTGATAGCCACTATTCTATCAATCTAGACTGTTCTTGTATTGCTTGTACTTACATTGTAACTCTTTCATCCCCAGTTGTAAACCAATGTTGTTTTCTTCTGTTTTTACACACCAGGTGAATAAGCTGATTGTTGATTCCAAGCTAAAATACACAATGTTACTCAAAAATACACACTGTAACACAATATAATGCACAATGATACACAATATAATGCACAATGTTCCAATCTACAGTTGTAAACCAATTTTGTTTTCTTCTGTTTTTACACACAAGGTGAATTAGCTGATTGTTGATTCCAAGCTAAAATATACAATGTTACACAAAAATACACACTGAAACACAATATAATGCACAATGATACACAATAATGCACAATGTTATAATCTACAGTTAAAAACCAATTTTTTTCTTCAGTTTTTACAAGACAGGTAGATCAATTGATTGTTGATGCCTAATTAAATACACAATGTTACACAATACTTTACAATGTAAGACAAAAATACACACTTTATACAATGTAACAAATGTTACATAATACACAATGTTTCACAATAATATACAGTGTAACACAGAGTCGGCTCTTCCTGGATATCAACCAGGGCCCAGTTGTTCAAAATTAGCAACATCGTTAATTAACTATTTGTTAAAATTTCAAACATGAATATTACAAATACACTATTATTTTTTGTTGATACAATGTGAGAATCTTTTGCCTTCTAAATGATTCTCACATTCTATCAACAATAAATGTCAGTGTATTTGCATATGTAGTCGGCATTTACTTAGCAAGTTGAGGTTTTAACAATGACGTCAAGCTAACAAAGTTTTGAACAACTGGCTCCAGCTGTTCTAAAGGGAGTTTATGTGACTTGTTCAAGAACACAACATGGCACAAGTGGCTGCTATTTGAACTGCAATTAGAAATCAGACACTTTAACCACAGGGTCACCACGCAGAGGAAATTTGCCTAATGCATATTTGAAACAGGGTAACCAGGCAATCTTTGTATAGGCAACATTGTAAGAAATTAAAGAAAATGAGCCACTACATGGGAAATTGAACAATCTGCATAGGCGAAAAAAAGACGCAGATCAGCTTTGCAGAGACTGCTAAACTGATCAGGGTCTTTGTTTTCACTACATGGATAGTACACTTCCTCTTCATTCTGAATCCAAAATTTGCAACCACTAGCCATCTTTTATGGCTGCACAGCCTGATCTGTGTCAACCTGGTCGGAAACTTAAATTGTTGGTTTTCTCACGCACAGGCTCAAATGTTAATTTTAACTCACCGAGACAAAGTCTATATCTAGGAATGGAATAGTGACCTCCTTTGAAAACTTTCCGCCCTCAGTCTGAGTGAGTATGTACAGGGTTTTAGTGGAAATCAGTAGAAATACAACACTTGTCTTACCCTCCGTGTGACCCTGACGACTGCCGAACATCTGAAAAAATAATACAAGGCCCTAAATGTCTGACGTCACATATACTAGGCACTAAATGTCTGATATCACCAATACTAGGCACTAAATGTCTGATATCACCAATACTAGGTACTAAATGTCTGATATCACCAATACTAGGTACTAAATGTCTGATATCACTAATACTAGGTACTAAATGTCTGATATCACCAATACTAGGTACTAAATGTCTGATATCACTAATACTAGGTACTAAATGTCTGATATCACCAATACTAAGTACTAAATGTCTGATATCACCAATACTAGGCACTAAATGTCTGATATCACCAATACTAGGTACTTAATGTCTGATATCACTAATACTAGGTACTAAATGTCTGATATCACCAATACTAGGTACTAAATCTCTGATATCACCAATACTAGGCACTAAATGTCTGATATCACTAATACTAGGTACTAAATGTCTGATATCAACCTCAAGTTTGTATATGTGACAATGTGTTTCCCGCCCTCTGGTTATCAACACAGGCGGGCTGATAACCGAAAATCATGCATTTTGAATGGAGTGTGGTTATCATGCCCACATGCGATGTTGTCGCGCAACAAAATATGTGACGTCAAGTGAAATGACGTTACATCATTTTAATGGCGCTGTTTTCTTTTTCTGCACAGAAATTGACTATTCTTTGCATTTCTACATAAAATTTTGTTGAACAGAAGATTTTTACGATGTGATAAACACATTATAACATGGACATTTTGGTCATCACCCTAAGTATCAAACCCTCAACCATTATCAGCCCTCGAGCTACAGCTCTCGGGCTTGATAATGGAGTCTCGGGTTGATACTGCGGGGGATAAACAAAATGCCCATGTGATTTTCTCTAAATATCACCAATAGGTACTAAATGTCTGAAGTCACATCTACTCTCAGAAAATATACAGGTACATGTATATACTAGGAGCTAAATGTCAGACATCACAAAATGCACTGTATTTTTTTTTTTTTTTTTTTTTTAGTTTGAAGTTCCTAACAAAATTATTTTAGCTCATATGAGACAGGAAAATCAGTAGGTGATGTGAAAACAGCACTGTTTAGACACAAACTCAGCTTGTCTCACATGGCGCTCAAATCCACTCAGAAATCCCAAAGCCCGATTTCCTCACGTCATGGCTCAGTTGGTAAACAGATGTCATACTATACCTTGATATATGTATCATCTGTCTCCAGTATGTCCAACTGCAGAAACAGCATACTGTTGTTGTCCAGTCTGTAACATTTCAAAAATCCCATTACACAATATTTACATTTTTATTGCAATCGCCCAAGATAAAAGTATCTTTCTTGATGTTCTTCATTTCCCAATGAAAAACATTTAAGTCACGTGATCTAGAGGCCACACCTATGGGCGGGGGGACGTCAAAACGCATCCAGTGACGTTGTTTGTTTACTCTTGTTGTCGTGATGTTGGTCGCTTATTGCCATGACATTAGGCACGAAAATTTGACGTATTGGCTGTTCCAAAATTACATTAAGTCGGATTTAATGTCAAGTAACATGAAAATGAGCAGTGATATATGCAATTAAAAATCTGATAATTGACTGATAAAATAAAATGTAAATATAAGTATTGAAATTCAGATTTTAGCTTTCACTGGATGATGAAAAACATTAGCTGTTTTAATGTCTCCGAGAAGCCCTTCGGGCTTCACAGACATTAAAACAGCCTAATGTTTTTCATCATCCAGTGAAAGCTAAAATCTGAATTTCAATCCTTAAATATACATTTTTTTAACTTTAACATGAATAATTTCACAATGGTATACGTTGTAACAAACTTTATTATAAAATAGTTTTGCTCATATCATGGTGTGTTTCTAAAGGCCTAAAAATATGTTTGTTTGAATTGATGCTCAATGTACCAGTCAACAGCTATGGTCATGTTGGGTTGTTGCCTCCATTTTTTGGGACTTTTACCCAAAATTAGGATGTCATGACATCACCAAGCGCTTCAAATATAACCACCAAAGTAAGCCAGAAAGGTTTTAGGTATGAATGGTTTTCAACCACTTTTCTGGGACAAGACTAAGACCAGAGCAATTAACCAGTAATCAGATGGTCAGTCAGTAGGAAATAGCTTTTCCTATAGGCACAAGCAGCTGATCTATTTATTAAGGCCACAATGTGCTGGGGCCCAAGGTCGAAAAATAGCATTGTAATGAGGTTGTACTGTATCACCAAAATACCTACTCCACTTCACCATCACACAAGCTCCTGCTTCTCTCCCTTTCTTCTTCCATTGCCTCCTGAAGGTCAATATCGTCATCATCTCCATCTTCTTCAACAAAGGACAGATGATGATAGTCTGCACTAGCTTTGTTGATAAGATCATCTACCCTGCCTTTTAGTTCTAGCTCTGAACCTGAAAATATCATCATCATCATCATTATCATCATCATCACCACCATCATCATCATCATCATCATCATCATCATCATCATCATCATCATCATCATCATCATCATCATCATTCTTCTTCTTCTTCTTCATCTTCTTCTTCCTCTTCTTCTTCTTCTTCAACAAAGCTTCTTCTTCTTCTTCAACAAAGGATAGATGATTTGATAAGATCATCCATCTAGCTCTGAACCTTTACAGAAAGAACCAGTGAATATAATATGAATCAAAATATCTTCAATTTAAGGAATTTTCATTATCTGACATAAAACCCACAAACGTTATATTTATTAAAGACTATATACCTTGTAATTCCACATCTGATGAGACAGTTGAGCACACAGACTTGCTGTCATCTGACCTCTGACTCTCTGTATCTGTTCTCTGATTGGGTGAAACTCTGTATCCTTCAATCTGATTGGGTGATTGTTTTATAGTATCTGCCATTTGATTGGGTGACTGGGATGGAGAAGGACTATGATTGGTTAATTTACTGTAGAGCTTCTGATTGGTTGGTGAAGGTGTATGCCTTGGACTAGGGGTCATGTGACCTAGACCAACTGAAGTTTTTGTAGCTTTATTTGTATCAGTATTTGCAGCTACCACTGGATCTATATTCAATGCATCAAATCCATTATTTTGTAACTTTGAACTTGATTGATCTAATGTTTTAACTTTGTCAGTCAACATTTCAGGATGCTTGTTGATTTCTTTCACTGGGTTATTAACAGAACTGTCATGGTTGACAATTAACTCCTCAGTTTCAGAATTACTGTCATGTTCATTGCTGTATATGCTAGGCCCACCATATATACTTTCAACTTTCTCTTCAATATTCTGTTTCACAGTCAATTCTGATTCATCATTGTCATGTACAGGACTACCACTGTATAAATGTGGATCAACATGTCTTTGTTCATCATTAATTGCATCTATCCCAGATTTAAATACACCAGAAATTTCTGGCTTGTTTTGAACACTGTCATATTGCACACTTTGAGTATTTTGAACACTTTTATCAGCATCACAGGGCATTTTAATAGTTTTAACAGGACTATCTACATTATCACAGGCATTTGCTTTATCTTTAACAACATCATCAGCAATATTTGATACTCTGGCTTTCAGCATATCTTGAAAGCTTCCACCTTCATTTTTAGCCGTCTCTGACTTCTTATCAGCTTTCGGTTTATTGGATTTGACTATATAATCCTTAAGAGGACCCTGCTTATCTACATTTACATTTAGACTATGATTTGTAGCGTCTTTAACAGAACCAGCAACATTATCATCTTTTGCATGTGTTGTAGTTGATTTTATTGCACCATTTGTTACCTGTTCACTTTCCTCATGTCCATCTCCAGGGGACCTTACATCAGAGGACAGGGAGAAATCACTGGAACTTGATTCCATGTTGTTATTCTGGTAATTCATTACAGTATCTTCAAACTTACTTTCATCAATAGGTGGAATTTCTATAGAGAACTTATTCTTATCAAATTTTGATATTTTATCACTTTCATCATGCCTCTTTTTCTTTTTCTTCTTATGTTTATGACCCTTTACATGTGTTGGCAATCTTATTATTTCCAATTCCCCCTCTGCTGTGTCTACAATTTCCGTATAACTTCCAGTACTTTCTAAGCGCTGTATACTCCCTTTTTCAGAGTGGATACCACTGCTACCCCCGGTGCTATCTAACCTTTTCGAACTGTCAGCACTGTCTAATCTGTCTATGCTACCAGTTTCACTCGAACTTTTGTCAACATCTATTGGGGTTATGCTTCTTTGTCGGAAATTCCAGTCGCTATGGCAACCAGAGTCAACAGAAGTTCTTTGGTTGCTATGGTTACTAGAGTTGACATCCCAGCTTCCTGTGCTGTTGGTATCACTGTCTGACCTCTGACCCTGACTATAACCTTCAGAAGAGCGTACAACGACGGCCTGAAAATCAAACAAACAAAGGTGTCACCAAATTTGACAAAACTGCAAAATTTGCAACATTTTGTAACTACGTTTGACAAGTTGCAAAGTTTTGTAACCAAATCTAGCAAAATTGAAACATTTTGTAACCAAAGTTGACAATATTGCAATTTTGCAAAGCGTCTCTCAAATTTATTTTGACAGTTATAGTGGAGCAGGCAGTAAATCCACTATCATTCATGTGTATCCATTGATTGTATTCCTTCTCAGAATATGTATTAAACTCTCTTTTTTTCCCTGACATGCTTATTAAATGTCAGTTTTATACATGTAGCTTACTTATTGAAAGTTCAAAAAATCTGTTTATCACAAACTTGTAACAAGAACTTGACAATATGGTCACTGATATAATTTTTTACATTAATCTTCATTTTCATAATAACTAACTGATGTCTAAAATAGGAACTATCTACGATCATTTGACATTGTCTAATTCTTAATCAAGACACTCATTTCACTATTGCTGACCACGTCATATTACATGTACCTCATTTCTTCAGTTGCTAAGTCACGTCAATACTATTTTTAGAACAATACAATCACGTGACCAAAGACAACCGCTCTTTCTTTACTTCAGTGAATGAAATCTGTATTGCAAATCATCCTGAAGAAGGTCTTTGAAAGACTGAAACGCGTCAAACTCATTAAAAAAACAGTTAAATGTACCGTTGTTGCTTGTTTGTTCTGTTCTATACCCTTAATAAATGATTTAATCTTCATTTTGTGTTGCAGTTCAAACCTGTTTTTTGCCACGAATACTACATATTCCAAAATTAGTTTTGTTCTTAATGGACTATACCAATGCCTTTGTTTGTATGTATACATGCATTGGGGTTAAATGTCCCAGTCAACAATTTTTCAGTCATGTCAAAAACCATGCTAATTTAAAAACGATACTTTACAACAAATAATGAACAACATTCATGCAAAAACACAGGCCACCAATCCAGTTTCTTAAAAAACGCTCATTTTTTAAAACAAATCACAGTACTCTAAGTGCTGTTCAAATTTTTTTTCTGAGTATATAACCAGTGCTATGTATGGATATAAGGCGTTTTGCTTAAGGACACACCATAGCAATAGGATTCAAGGGCAAGACCTCTTGATCCTGAATCACATGATCTACTACCTAGCCACCATGCCCCCACTTCAAACAAAACAAAAACATACCCATGCAATACACATAGATTTTTTTCAATGAATTTCACCTGAAAAATTTTGACATTTTTAATATTTTTGCTCAAAACTGGTCATACAGCTCAAGCCTCAAATATACTTAAATTGAAGGTTTAGAATGCCAAAACCTGTAATTTATCCTGCTGATAAATGCTAAAATGCCAAAAACTGGAATTTAACATTTATGAGCAGGGTAAATTTTAGTCTCTGCTGAGCATGAAAAAAGTTTTATAACCTTGGGGCCTGGTCAGAAAACTGGAAAACTTTTTTGTTTTTTTTTTCATGTGACATGGCTCATGTGAGCCTAATCATGACAGAACTTGGATTCTAAGTTACAATTTGGACTGATATAAATCCGGCTGTTCAGTCACGGAAACGATGAAGCAACTAGTAATTAAGGATTTATGAAATAATAAAGTATAAAATTGTATTATCTTTGCAGCAGAACAAAGGTGCTTATAAGCATGGCATTTTCTGACCAGTTAATGCCCAGCTGGTTGCAAAATTCAGGGGTTTTGTTTATCATGATGCTGGTCATATATGTACAACATTTACATAACAAATCATATGAGTAAAAATAAACAAAGTACCAAGGAAATAAATATCGTTCACATGGTAGATATAATACACATTCTAAACAAATGGTTCAAACTTGGTATTTGGCCTGGCGGTGTGTTCTTTGAAAATACAGTTAAACCTCATTACAATAAAGTTTTCAATACAACACGGCAATGTCATGACTCCCAAAATGATTATTTAACTATATGTCTATTGTAAGTAGCCTCACTATAACACAATTATAACATGGTTCATTTCTATATAAGGCGTTTTGCTTAAGGACACACCATAGCAATAGGATTCAAGGGCAAGGCCTCTTGATCCTGAATCACATGATCTACTACCTAGCCACCATGCCCCCACTTCAAACATAACAAAAACATACCCATGCAATACACATAGATTTTTTTCAATGAATTTCACCTGAAAAATTTTGACATTTTTAATATTTTTGCTCAAAACTGGTCATACAGCTCAAGCCTCAAATATACTTAAATTGAAGGTTTAGAATGCCAAAACCTGTAATTTATCCTGCTGATAAATGCTAAAATGCCAAAAACTGGAATTTAACATTTATGAGCAGGGTAAATTTTAGTCTCTGCTGAGCATGAAAAAAGTTTTATAACCTTGGGGCCTGGTCAGAAAACTGGAAAACTTTTTTGTTTTTTTTTTTTCATGTGACATGGCTCATGTGAGCCTAATCATGACAGAACTTGGATTCTAAGTTACAATTTGGACTGATATAAATCCGGCTGTTCAGTCACGGAAACGATGAAGCAACTAGTAATTAAGGATTTATGAAATAATAAAGTATAAAATTGTATTATCTTTGCAGCAGAACAAAGGTGCTTATAAGCATGGCATTTTCTGACCAGTTAATGCCCAGCTGGTTGCAAAATTCAGGGGTTTTGTTTATCATGATGCTGGTCATATATGTACAACATTTACACAACAAATCATATGAGTAAAAATAAACAAAGTACCAAGGAAATAAATATCATTCACAGGGTAGATATAATACACATTCTTAACAAATGGTTCAAACTTGGTATTTGGCCTGGTGGTGTGTTCTTTGAAAATACAGTTAAACCTCATTACAATACAGTTTTCAATACAACACAGCAATGTCATGACTCCCAAAATTATTATTTTACTATATGAGCCGCCTCATGGGAAAACCAACAATCTGCATAGGCGAAAACAAAGGCGCAGATCAGCTTCGCGGTAACCGCGAAGCTGATCAGCGCCTTTGTTTTCGCTACTCGGATAGTACAATTCCTCCTCCCCTCAACTCCAAAATTTCAAGCTTCTAGCTTTTTTCTGTGACTGTACAGGACGGTTTGTGTCGGACCTGTTCGGAAACCACATTGTTGGTTTTCCCATGAGGCGGCTCATATGTCTATTGTAAGTAGCCTCACTATAACACAGTTTCACTTATTACATGGTTCATTTCTATGGTTCCCATAGATAGTGCTATAATGGGGTTGACCTGTACAAGTTAAGCTTAAAAATCAGGACCCAGTTGTTCAAAGCATCGTTAGCTTAACGATATCGTTAAACATAAATTTGTTAAGCAAATATCAGCTAAAGTAACAAATACACTGTTATTTTTTGTTGAAAAAAAGTGATAATCCTTTGCACTGCAAAGGATTCTCACATTTTTTCAACAAAAAATAACAGTGTATTTGTTACTTTAGCTGATATTTGCTTAACAAATTTATGTCTTAACGATATCGTTAAGCTAACGATGCTTTGAACAACTGGGTCCAGAGTTCTAAATAAGGGACTGCAATGCACTGTTTTGAAAGACATGTTAGCCTTAAACTTAGGAATTAATGTCTGATGACATCATTTTTTTTTTTAAAAATCCCAAACACTTTCACGCACAAAATAAAAAATATACTTAACTTGATTTTATGTTTCTTTTCAAACTTATTCAAGATAGTGGCAAATTATAAGCTGACCTGCATATTATTATATCCTTGAGTATCCTAAGTTCATGGGGCTAAGAAGTCAAAGACAGCTTGCACAATCTTCAGTGAAAAAACAGCCTAATTTCCTACCTTATCAAGAGTAATTTATTCCTTTCCTCGGTTTCTAAATCAAATTTGAAGTTTCAAACACCAAAGGTTTCATTAAAATACTCTGTTTCCAAACATTGTCTGCAACATGGGCAGCCATTTTTTATATCCTAAGTCCGTGATGTCACTTGTTTGGAAATTCCCACCATAAAAATAGGCCACAAAAATCAATTATTGGGTTGCTGAAAATTCTTAAGGCACATTAAAATGATTCCAATTAGAAAAAGCCCTGAAATTCAAAACAAAACCTGCAAATTTGATGATGATTTCATCTCCAACTGTACCTCTGCAGTCATTTATGAACTTATACCCTTAGGGGCATTTCTTTTCAAGAATATCAAGAAATAGCAATATTTTCAAACTAAATATGACTAATAATGAAAATTTAGACTTTGACAAGTCAGATAAAGCAAAATCAATCCATCACATTTATTTTGTATGCAATTTAAATACATTAGCTTTTATTTTAAAAACCTACACATTCTTAGGCAAAGGGTAAGCACCCCTAGGTTGCAACAACCAAATAATAAAAATGTCTTTGGCCTTGCTCTTCCTGGAAATCACATGACCTTGACTGCCATATTGTAAACAAACTTTAGGCACATGCTGGTTTTATGACAATTCTTATTTAGTAGCTTTTGGAGCATTTTAAGAGGTACAAAATTTGGAAATAAGAAAAATTCAATATTTTGTGACCTTTGCAAAATAACTGCACACACTGGTCTTATTTAGATCAGAATTACATTGATTTATTCAAAAATGAATGTAGTTGACCCTTGGAAACATTTTGGCACCTTTCCAACGATTGCACAAGCAGACGTCTGCCAGAGAGGCACACAAACTTTGACCCCACGAACTTGGAATACCCACATACTTAAGATATTCAACCATACTAGGGAAGGGTTTAAATAATAATACTATTCAAGCATGAAAAAAGGTCATCAAAGTATGACCAACTCACTGACAAAAGCAAAACACATACATTACATGCTTTGGCACAAACTTCTTACTATTTTCCTTGAAAGTTTTTGCTTTAAACAAAATACAGAGAGTCATTATCAGTAAAGTGTATTTGATATTAAAGACATTTAATGACCAAGAAACTTTTTCATCACAGCCTTTAATGTTGAAATAGTTGTCTTTTTATTGTTTTTTATTGTTGTTTAAAAACCCAGTCAATAATTTTTTCAGTCATGTTGTGATGAAGCCACTGCTACCTGGGTACATAACACTATCCATATTACACAGGGAAGACTTTTCAAATTCCATGGCAGCCTTATGTGAGTTTGACCACTGAATGTATAAATTAGATCCAGCATGGTTTCGTTTCTTTAGTTGAACTGATGCTCTACATCCCAGTCAACATCTCTGGTAATGCCAGAACATTGCCTTCATTTTATGGGACTTTTACCCAAAGTTAGGGTGCCATGACAGCCAAAATATGCTTGAAAATACAACCAACCAAGTAAACAACTAAGGCTTATTTGTATTGATGGTTTGCCTTCAATCACTGTCACGGACTGACTCTACTTAATATAAAGTCAGAGGATACAATGGCTTGTTGTGCCCAACAAATCATGTATCGAATGACCAAGGGTATACGCTTCCTGCTATGAATGACCAGCAAATCTATGGGAGGGTTCAATTAAACAGAATTTTCAAATTATGATGATTTATTTATAATGATGTTTAAAGTGAGAAGCAAAGAAGGAGAAAAAAGATAGAAAGAGACTACAAAAAGAAATTACTGAGAAAAGAAAAAAAAAATACGTCCTTTGTTCATCAATGTCCCACACACTTTCCCATTGGCATCTCCGGGTATACTGTCACACGTTCGTCTCACTAGTACACTCGACACCACTGCTTGCAAAACAGTCCAGTGTTCCCAAAACGAACTGTAGACCACGCCCGTCCATTGTAAATCAAACACCAATGATTTTATATCGTCCCGTTTATACCGTCACTGCCCCATCATATAGTTTAGCCCAGTTTAGTTTCAGGAATTCAGATTACGTCCATAGATTACAATTTCAGCTTCAAGGCCTGAAATAAAGTAACTGTGTCTTAACAACAAAATAACTGATAGTGTCGCAATTTATCATAACGAAATCTCCTGCAGCTATGCACGTCACAACATCCAATTGCAAATAACCTCCCACAATTCCGTACCCCGGAACTGTATTAGTTTATTCGCTAGATTGCTTGTACTATACATATAAACCATAATACTCCAGTATCTACATTGAAACATTTATTCACATGTACGATACAGTTAAACCACATATGTCGCGAACTAACCCTAGTTCCTTTCCCAGCGACATCACAAGCAAATCTCCGACATGCATCCACAATTCCTCACCCAGGAATTGGTCCTGCCAATCTATGACCAAATTCATAGAAAGCCATTTCTCAGAATACGATAAATCTTGCGAGACAATCTTGTTACAATATTAAACCTTTCTTAAATGACATCACTAATTTCAGTAATAGCAAATATTCTTAATGACGTCATTAACGTCAAATCAAAGCGTTACGTTACTATAACGTAAAACTTAAAATCTGAAATTTCCAGCCTTACAGCTTTGTTCCGAGTCAACATTAACTTCCTTTATGATGAGATGATTAGATAACATAACATAACATGAAACAAAATGTACGTCAACGACAATAACGTCGCTACAAGTAACGTAGCACATAACAGAAATTTCCATTTTACAACTTTGGTTGACATACATACCGCGCAATGTCATTCTTACGCGAAATTTAATACATAAAAACTAAACCAATGCCGCTTCACGGCAACGTAGCGTGCAGAAATATAGAAATCTTCATTTTTACAACCCTATCAATGTGCTTTCCACCATAATGAGCTACATTATTATGGCTATACAATCTCACTGTACAAAATGTATATTTATGAACTGTTATAACTTACCGACGGCCGACTACTCAGACTGGCGCTGACCATAACCAGGTGTACCAGATAAACCCATATCCAAACATCTCAAATTCATGCCCAATCTTTACATTCTTCCGATAATTCATATTGATTCCACACAAAATAAGCTGCCTATTTATACGCATAAGTTTGTGAACATTTCCCTGAAAACCATACCGTTTTCCATCATATATTCCAAAACCATTCATCAGAACATGTGAATAACCCACCGTGAGCAAGTGAATAACAATTCTAAATGCACATCCACTGACACCCACACCCAGATCAGCTTGCAAAAAGTTATATTGCTAACCATAAAATCGGCAATACAAATTTTCTCTGGATTATACCTCAAGGTGTAAATCATATGATTCAAATCCCCGGACTTCATGTTTTCGTTAAAGCCGTGTCACTCTCAGAAACCATTTATGGCAAACTGATAAAACACGAATCTGAGCCCAGTACAGAATCCAATTAAACTGCACATAATGCCAATTTCCACGCCACAAATCAACAAATACCATAACACAAAAAGAATGTTAAAATATCACAATTGAGCATAAAATTCTTCATGGCACAAATATTTTTTGCCGTGTCTAACATACATAGATATCCTTGACAATGCAGTAAACATGTCATGTTTACTCCTGTGTAAGAGTTTCCAAGTACCTATTATGCTCAACTAAACATTTAAAAAATCAAACAAATTATCCAAACCCCACAAACAGCAAAAGTACATTTTTTATCGTGACATACCTTCCCCCTTTTGAAGTGTGAAGCATCTCAAAAATGCGTAACACTAGATCTACGCGATAAAAAATTCGATAACATACTGATATGTGCTTCTCAGACTCTGATCTTGGATTTCTTTGCTCCATAACTGTCTTAGAATTTGCATAGGACCACGTACTGGCCATCCATATAAAAGCTCAAAGGGTGAAAATCCCAAGCTTTCTTGGGGAGCTTCTCTATAGGCAAACAACAAAGGATCAATATATTTATCCCAATCCTTTGGGCGCTCGGCACACATTCTCATGAGCATTTTCTTGATCGTTTGATTGAACCGCTCTACGAGTCCATTACAAATAGGATGGTAAGGGGTAGTAACTAATTGCTTGAATGATAGTAACCTACTCACTTCTTTCATAATTGATGATGTGTACTGTGACCCTAAATCTGAGAGAATCTCACTCGGTACTCCTACTCGACTAAAGATACTTACCAATGCCTCTGCCACAGTTTCTGTGTCAATCGACGCTAGTGGTACTGCTTCCGGGTATCTTGTCGCATAGTCAACTACAGTGAGTATGAACCGGTTCTTACTGTATGTCACAGGTTTCAAAGGTCCTATCAAATCAGTTGCAACTCTTTTAAATGGTACATCTATTCTAGGCATCTTTCCTAAGGGTGCTCGAATTATCTTACCCTTGGGTACAGTACGTTGACAAATGTCACATGACTGACAAAATTGTTTTATATCGCTACTGATGCCTGGCCAATAAAATTCTGAGAGAACCTTTTGTATGGTTCGTTTAACAGCTAAATGACCTGCCATTATTGACTCGTGAGCCAACTTCATTACCGTTTTGCGAAATTGCTGTGGCACTATAAGTTGTGTAAATAACCTACCTCGCTCAATGTTCGGCGAGCTAAACTTCCGGTACATCAAGTTATTTTTAATAAAATATGATGCATTCTTAAGACACTCCTTGGCTTCACACCGTGCCTTCATTACCTTCAAACTCTGATCTTCATTCTGGGCCTTCCGAATTTGATCCGGTGTAACTTCTTGTATAACTATTTCTGGTGTCTTCATACTCACATGTGTTCCTTCCTGTTTCTTCTGTGCCCTAGTTTGCACTGCTAATGTTGGCACCCAGTCTATATCCGGTTTGTTGCGTTCCCGTGCACCTGGAATATTACCTATGATTAAATCAACCAATGGCTTTTCCACACATAGTGCCAATACTTCTCCTTTGTAATATGGTGTGTCAATGTTTACCTTCACTTCCGGTACAACTCTTGTAGAATAATCTACCATTACCATAGTTTGATTTCTTCCTGTATATGCACCTTCCGGGACTACATGTTTACTTACTATCACGCCCGAACATCCAGTATCTCGTAAAACCTCAACCGATTTCTCTTCAACCATTCCTTGTACAGTACTAAGTTCTGAAAGAGATGATACTGAACTCACACTTACTTGGTGTTTCTCATGTAAGTTATCCTTACTCTCCATTGCTGCTTTGGAATAACTGACAGTATTTGTATACGTCAAGCAAGCTCCACATTTCTTAACATCTGTTGTTGTATCCTCATGACTGTCTTCATATGTAGTCTGTACCTCCGAATCTTTGCTCTGAAAAGTAACCTTCTTTGTTGGTGATCTACCTCTATGTCCTACCGCACCTACTTTCATGATACCGGGTTTTAGTTCCGGACACTCCCTCCTGTAATGTGTTCCACCACAATTATAACATTTCAAACCTGGATAGTATTTACCTCTTCCTCTTCCATATGAGTTTTGATTATTAGGAATCTGGTCTCTTTTCACTGGTGACCTTGATCTGGATGCTGAATTAGAACGAGATCTACCTCTGTCATTCTTGAAGGTCAAATTAACAATATCCACATACCTAGCTTCCTTGTAGGAATCCGCCAATTTACTAGCTTGCTCCAACGAAGTTGGTTCTCTCTCCCGTAGAAATAACTCCAGTTCTCTGTTACAAATAAATGTGAACTGGTCTCTCAACATGAGATCCTGCAAACCTTCAAAAGTTTTAGGAATACCTGACATATCTATCCATCTTGTAAAGTAGCTCTTCAACCGTGCTGAAAACTGCTGAAACGTTTCACCGGTTTCTGGTCTACACTTTCTGTACTTACGCTTGAATCCTTCCTCTGTTAATTGATACCTTTGTAACAATGCACACTTCAACTTGTCATAGTCCATTGCATCCTCCTGTGGCATCAATGCGTACACATCTAACGCTTTACCCTGTAATAACGCACTCAAATCAGTTGCCCATGTTTCTCTTTTCCACCCTTGTGCTGAAGCATACCGTTCAAACCTAAGTAAATATGCATCCATTTCGTCCTTACCTTCATTAAATGCCGGGATTTTAGGCGTTCTTGCCTTAATAGTGTCTCTTGGCGCTGGAATTGGCCTCTCCACCCTTTGCGCTGTGATCCTCTCCATTTCTGCGAAATGTCTTCTGTCCTGTAATTCAATCTGCATTTCATACTCACGTTCTAATTTCTCTCTCTCTGCTACTAACCTCTCTCGTTCCAATGCAATCTCTGCCTCATACTTAGCCCTATCTGCAATTCTGATCTTACGCTCTTCATCTGCCTTAAGCTCCATTTCTTCATTTGCATGCCTGTATTGTACTTCCAGTTCACGCTCTTTTAATGCTCTCTGGGTTTCTAACTCTTGTTCTTTTAATTCTTTCTGTCTTACCTTTTCAGCTTCTTGCGCTAGCAACTCATTCCGCTTCAGTTCAATTTCCTGTTTCTTAAGTTGTAATTCATACTCCTTAATTTCTCGCTGCTTTTCTTGTTCATCAGTTTTAACTTTTAACTCACGCTCATGGCGTTCACGTTCAGCTCTTAATTCCATCTCGCGGATTTCGCGTTACGCTTCCTGCTATGAATGACCAGCAAATCTATGGGAGGGTTCAATTAAACAGAATTTTCAAATTATGATGATTTATTTATAATGATGTTTAAAGTGAGAAGCAAAGAAGGAGAAAAAAGATAGAAAGAGACTACAAAAAGAAATTACTGAGAAAAGAAAAAAAAAATATGTCCTTTGTTCATCAATGTCCCACACACTTTCCCATTGGCATCTCCGGGTATACTGTCACACGTTCGTCTCACTAGTACACTCGACACCACTGCTTGCAAAACAGTCCAGTGTTCCCAAAACGAACTGTAGACCACGCCCGTCCATTGTAAATCAAACACCAATGATTTTATATCGTCCCGTTTATACCGTCACTGCCCCATCATATAGTTTAGCCCAGTTTAGTTTCAGGAATTCAGATTACGTCCATAGATTACAATTTCAGCTTCAAGGCCTGAAATAAAGTAACTGTGTCTTAACAACAAAATAACTGATAGTGTCGCAATTTATCATAACGAAATCTCCTGCAGCTATGCACGTCACAACATCCAATTGCAAATAACCTCCCACAATTCCGTACCCCGGAACTGTATTAGTTTATTCGCTAGATTGCTTGTACTATACATATAAACCATAATACTCCAGTATCTACATTGAAACATTTATTCACATGTACGATACAGTTAAACCACATATGTCGCGAACTAACCCTAGTTCCTTTCCCAGCGACATCACAAGCAAATCTCCGACATGCATCCACAATTCCTCACCCAGGAATTGGTCCTGCCAATCTATGACCAAATTCATAGAAAGCCATTTCTCAGAATACGATAAATCTTGCGAGACAATCTTGTTACAATATTAAACCTTTCTTAAATGACATCACTAATTTCAGTAATAGCAAATATTCTTAATGACGTCATTAACGTCAAATCAAAGCGTTACGTTACTATAACGTAAAACTTAAAATCTGAAATTTCCAGCCTTACAGCTTTGTTCCGAGTCAACATTAACTTCCTTTATGATGAGATGATTAGATAACATAACATAACATGAAACAAAATGTACGTCAACGACAATAACGTCGCTACAAGTAATGTAGCACATAACAGAAATTTCCATTTTACAACTTTGGTTGACATACATACCGCGCAATGTCATTCTTACGCGAAATTTAATACATAAAAACTAAACCAATGCCGCTTCACGGCAACGTAGCGTGCAGAAATATAGAAATCTTCATTTTTACAACCCTATCAATGTGCTTTCCACCATAATGAGCTACATTATTATGGCTATACAATCTCACTGTACAAAATGTATATTTATGAACTGTTATAACTTACCGACGGCCGACTACTCAGACTGGCGCTGACCATAACCAGGTGTACCAGATAAACCCATATCCAAACATCTCAAATTCATGCCCAATCTTTACATTCTTCCGATAATTCATATTGATTCCACACAAAATAAGCTGCCTATTTATACGCATAAGTTTGTGAACATTTCCCTGAAAACCATACCGTTTTCCATCATATATTCCAAAACCATTCATCAGAACATGTGAATAACCCACCGTGAGCAAGTGAATAACAATTCTAAATGCACATCCACTGACACCCACACCCAGATCAGCTTGCAAAAAGTTATATTGCTAACCATAAAATCGGCAATACAAATTTTCTCTGGATTATACCTCAAGGTGTAAATCATATGATTCAAATCCCCGGACTTCATGTTTTCGTTAAAGCCGTGTCACTCTCAGAAACCATTTATGGCAAACTGATAAAACACGAATCTGAGCCCAGTACAGAATCCAATTAAACTGCACATAATGCCAATTTCCACGCCACAAATCAACAAATACCATAACACAAAAAGAATGTTAAAATATCACAATTGAGCATAAAATTCTTCATGGCACAAATATTTTTTGCCGTGTCTAACATACATAGATATCCTTGACAATGCAGTAAACATGTCATGTTTACTCCTGTGTAAGAGTTTCCAAGTACCTATTATGCTCAACTAAACATTTAAAAAATCAAACAAATTATCCAAACCCCACAAACAGCAAAAGTACATTTTTTATCGTGACAATCACTTTTCCTGGGTAGGCATAGACATTCTGAACTGTGAACCAGTAAACAGATGGTGAGTCACTAAGCTTTGCCCAGAGGCACAAGCAGCCCATCTATTTCTCATTGCCCAAATGGGCAGGGGCTATCCACCATGGTAAAATACCCTACCTGAGCCAGTGGTCTAGAAGTGGCCAAACAGACACTGTCCATACTACACAATGACAACTTGTCAAACTCCATGGCAGCTTCCAGGGTACCAGCCCTATGACGGCGACTGTCGGGTGGGTACACACAGAGATCTAGGTATGGAACATCCTGGAAGATGAGACATTTGAGCCACATCATGAGAAAACCAACATTATGCTTCTGTGAAAACAAAGATGCAGATCAGCTTCGCAGTAATTGTGAAGCTGATCAGCGCCATTGTTTTCACTACACGGATAGTATGATTCCTCCTAAATCCGAAATTTCAAGCATCTAGCCATCTTCTGTGACTGCACAGGCTGGTTTGTGTCTGACCTGGTTGAAAACCACATTGTTGGGCTTCTCATGATGTGGCTCATTTGTTGGAAGGAGGTGAAGAATAGTTGTTTGTTGGTTGTTGTTTTATCTTTACCCTGTCTAAACGTCATTTTTACAGATTAAGATGGCCATGTATCTTGTTTTTTTTTTTCTTTTTTTATTGTGACAGTCTTTTTGGCAGCAAAATATTGCAGTTCCTATCTAATTAGTAATTAGTTTTACAGCTGTTGACCACTCTGTCTTGATTGTATTATGTCAACAGGGAAATAGAACTTGTTTCATACCATCATGAAAACATGTCGGTATTATGTAGATATACCCCCTTTTATTATATGGCAAGTGATGAAATATAGAGAAATATGTATTAAATACAACCAATATTTGAAAAAGTTATATTTTCACATGTGAAAATATAAAAAAGTTATATTTTCACATGTGAAAATATAAGAATTGGGAATACGCAAATTACGATTCCACCGTTTCATTTCTAATCTATACATAACTAAATTTTATAATCTATGCTATTGTTGACGCAATGAACGTTCACACACAATAGCGACGTAATGACGTGATGTAATGACGTCATTTAAGATTTTGATGTCATATGCTTTAGCGCGTAAAGTTACAATGACTACATGCAATATAATAAAAAGAAAATTCAAGTTTTTGTTGTGAATTTGAGTATTATATGACTTTTATTTCATCTCGTGAAGTGAAAAATTATATATTTCATTCGTGCCTTCGGCACTCATGAAATATAAAAAAATTTCACTTCACTCAATGAAATAAAACTCATATTCACTCCAAAAACTTGAATATCCTCTATATATCCCACTTTAATATATAGTAAAACTGGGATGTACAGGGGTATGCCTAGTTTCCTTATTTTTGATCCTTAACAGATTGTGGGTACCCATTAGAACCGCCTCACTGAGGCAGTTGTAACATGTACCCACAATCAATGTTTTGAGCAAAAATATTAAAAATATAAAAAAAAACAATTGTCAAAGAACTTTTCAATTTTCACAGCTGAATAAATTCTCTGTACTTTATGATTTGCATTGGCGAGTTTTTATAATGCTGAAGATTTGTGACCACACGATGGTACTTGTTTCCAATAATCTGTTGAAGAATAAGCAAATCTTACACATTCTAGCTGGAAGACAGTATTTTCTAGGCCAGAAGTCAGGGTCAATATCAAATTCCATCTCTGAAAAGAAAAACATTTATAGAAATTGATATACCGTATTCGTTCTAATTAGCACACAGTGCTCTTAACTTTTCAAGCTGTATACCCTCACATGTGAGGACACAGAAAGATTAATCCCGTATGGAGCTTTTCTGATTGCATCTTCGTCTTCCAATATAAGGTCAGGAGTCTTGCTAGACTGTAAATGTTGATCTAACTGCTTAAAGGAATTTCATTGAAAAATGAAATAAAAATTTAAATTCACCCATTGTGCCATTAAAACGGAAATGGACTCACCCTCATGAAATAATGGGTAAGTCTTTTCATCACAAATCAATGAATTACCTGATGGTCTCTGACTAGGGCATCATTCACATAGTATTTGTTCACGAGTTTTTCATTCTGTTGATAACACCTGATATAACTCTCCAGGAGACATTCATTTAGCGCCATAAACAGCCACGCTCTACCTGGAATAAAATATATAATGAACAAATTAAATTGTCACATACTAAGGCATCATTGACATAGTATTTGTTCACGAGTTTTTCATACTGTTGATAACACCTGATATAACTCTCCAGGAGACATTCATTTAGTGCCATAAACAGCCATGCTCTACCTAGACAGCCAGGCTTTACCTGGAATATAAAAAAAAAAAACAAACACATAAACAAATTTAAAAAAAGTTAAAGTAACAAAACCATGGTCAATTTTGCTTCTCAATTTCACATGAAAATGAATCAAGATACGAAAATTTTATTATAGTGTCATGCGTATCAAAATACAATCTCAGTTTAACATCTGCTAACAGCCACTTGAATTGAGTGACCACCTAACTTAAACAACCAGTTTCAATTCCTCCTGACGATTTTCACTATATTTTTTCATTGAAATACACATTCACCTCGTTTAAGTGACCAACGACCATATTTTTTTAGCAAGTTTCATGCACTTTGAAACCACACAGAAACAGAAAAATATCAATTTTCATTTATTTCTATTTTCAGTTTGATGCATTCTATTTCTAGACATATGTAGTATATTCTTTGAAGAAATATGGCATACATAAACAACCACTGGAACAATGGTTCAATGTATGCCGTTCCCGTCGATGTGGAGGCATTACGAAACACAGAATGGCATCATGAGACCTATTTTTCATTCAAAACAAAGATTGTGGGTACTCGTTAGAACCACCTCAGCGAGTTGGTTCTAACATGTACCCAAAATCAATGTTTTGAGCAAAAATAAGATATCAAAAATTCTCTCCTGAAAATTTTCAACTTTTACAACTTAAAAAAATCTCTGTATATTGTATATGGGCATGATTTCATCATATATCTAGCTCACCTCTTCCTAAATCAGTTGTGACATGCCTCATTCTTTTTATCTCCTTGATACAGTCTTTGTGGGTAAACTCTGATACCATTTTCCAGTAGCCTGGGGTAACATGACGCAGACTGAAACAAATATGAAAGAAACATATACATGTATTCAAACGGATGTTGTCACCCGACTCAATAAGGCCCCACACATTATTACTTCATTAACTTGTATTAAGGCTTAATGTTCCAGTCAACAATTTTGGGACAGAGCCACAGCTTCCAGGGTATCTTTTTTGATAGAACATGCAACCTAAGAGAAACCCAAGTTGTAGTGAGTTTTAACATCAAAGTCAACATTTTTTCTGTCATGTAAGATATTAACCAGTACTCTGGATAGTTAATGAGTCATGCTCACAGACACAACATGGCACCAGACCTGAGAGGGAATCGAACCCAAGGCCTGTGGATTCAGAGTCTGATGATCTACCCTGTAACCAGTATTACCAAACTTGACAGTGTTACCTGACAAACAGCAGAATATTACCTACCCATGTAGGAAGGCATGGTCAAGGTGCTCACACAATCTGTGACACTGCCAGTCATAGTTACCAAGAGTGACGGTGGAGTCTTTGGATGCTGCTTGAAGCTCCTGGATCTGGAATATTTTTGTATACAGATGTCTTAGATATTTGCAACACCTGAATAAATGAAGAGGCTTACAGTTTTAATTGTTTGTGAGAGCTTGGGACTAATCCCCTCTTGTTAAGAGAGACTTTTTTTTTTTTTTTTTTTTGCAATTTTAGGAAGGGGCCCTATAGGGCCTATCTTATTGGGAAAAATAGCTATGTAAACCCTGAAATTGAGAAATGTTCATGACATTCAAAATTGATGTTCATTATTTCAAACAGCTGAAATGGAATTAGACCATCTATGGAACTGATGAAAATAACTGAAAATTATTTTCAACTGTGATTGGGATTTTTTCTCCAAATTGAAAAAATATCACCTAAATTTCATTGGGAATGGTGTCTTATTTTGGTCCCTATGACATAATGTATATAAACCGGGATCGTGGTACCAGGTCAGCCGCAAACTTTTTAATGTTTTCTCTTGGGGGTTAAAAAAAGTTAAAGTCAGCCCTATTTTGGAAACGAGAATCACATTTTTTAGGCCTTGTGTGGATAAAATACGGAAATCAGCACCATTAATATGCAGATAGCCTCAGCCATCTTGTGTACGAGATTTTCATCCAAAAATTAAATTACAGACAAATGTAAACAGCTTATTCATCAAAGTGAAAGTAGGAAGTTAGACCAGTCTTACAGATTTTATCGCCTTGGCCACATTTGTGACAATCTTGTCTTTCAGACGCATCCGATCTGTAACAGACTCCATCACAACAATTGTCTGCCCATCCACATGGATCATGACTTCCTTGACATCGAGAATTTTTAAGATGAACAAGAAAACTTAAACACAAACAGGACATAATTTTCATGTCATAGGACTGTCATTTTCAGTAGAACTGTTTACAAACGAATGTCAGATTACATCGTTAAAGTTCGTTTTCTAAATGGAAATAAACTCGAGTACCAGTCCAAAAACTATTGGTATAATTTTCGTGTCAGTTTCAATTTTGACTATCAGTATGAATTCCGTGTCACAATTTTCTTGTCATTTCGTTCCTAAATACCCACTTCTCTCTGAACATGCTTTTGGTATGGCCCAGTCAAGTCAACAATTTTTCATTCATGCCAGGACAGAGCCACTACTTGCTGCCTTGACCTGTACTAAGGGGATGCTAAAGGAGGCTACACCATTGACCTGTACCTGCCCTATACATATACTTTTGGTGATAACGGGGTACCTGTTTAGCTACACCATGGAAGGAGATATCAAACCCAGGACCTTTGATCAAGAGTCCTGCACGTTGATAATAAATGTCATATTCATTCTAAGTAACCCACAGTGCACTTAACTTTTCACAATAACTTAATGTTAAGGTAACAAAATATCATTCTAATTAGCGCACACTAACAAGTAACCCACAGTGCACTTAACTTTTCACAATAACTTAATGTTAAGGTAACAAAATATCATTCTAATTAGCGCACACTAACATCACATAAATTCTGGAAATAACCACATCACAAATATCAGTGATGAAATAATTTAGGTTTTCCAATTGTTGCAAGATAGTAAATGATCACTTGTGGTTAAGTGTTAATATTTCTTTTATGGTATCAAGGTGTAAAATTGTTGTAGAGTACTAATATGCTGGTCAAGCAATGTGCGCATGCTTATGCATATGTTTTTTGGAAACAACCAGGGAGTTTGCTTATTTGGAGCATGTGCGCTAAATAGAACTAATATGGTATCTGATACTGCGGAGCCTATTGTCTAATTTACATTTCCTAGATTTAGCTCTAGAATCATAGGTAAACTTTAATCTTGGTCTTGGAACACTAGAATTGCATAAATATCCAGAGACAGGGATACCAGGGCTCTGTTGTATTCAATACATGTATGTTAAGGAACAGATCAAGAAAATTGAAATGGTCCAGAGACGTGCTGCCCGGTGGACCTTAAACGACTATGCCAGATCGTCCAGTGTCACTCAAATGCTTAACCAACTGAACTGGCAGACCCTTGAAGAAAGACGATCTGTGGCCCGGCTCTGTCTGTTCTACAAGATTGTAAATGGCCTCGTAGCTGTGCCCATTCCAGATTACATACAACCCTCACACAGGATCTCCAGATACTGCCACTCTATGACTTTCCGTCAAATTCATACTGGCAAGGACTATTATAAATATTCCTTCTTTCCACTGGCAGTTGTCCAGTGGAATGCCCTCCCAGCCAATGTTGTAGTTTCCCCAAGCCTTGAAATGTTCAAGGCAGCAATTGGGGAGCTGCACCATCCCAAACCCTAGACAGTGCACTGCTTATTTTAACCTGCTTTTAAAGTTTTAGACACATTATTTCTCATCAATTTTATGTACTGTCTTCACATTATAAGGTGTTGATCAATCCTAGACAGTTGTTTTTATCTCCCCTCCATCATCGATCTAGATTTTAACCTTTCATCTTGACATAGACTCACTATCATTCTTTTACCGACGCGCAGTGCCTGCCAAAAATGCTCGCGAGGGCGTAGGCAGTATTTGAAGATAGATATTTCATACAGTGGTCTCTGCCATCAGTTTGTTTGCAAGACTAAAATATCCAGTGAAGAACATCAACGCTGAATCCTTTTTTGTTTATGCAAATATTTAAACAATAACACGATTGAAAAATTGTCAGCTGGGATATAAAAAACTAAAATGATTGGGGCCTAAATAACGGAGTGGATACTGCACTCGCTCGCAGGTTCAAATTGGGTCAAGGGCCAAAGGCATGTGACGTCGTAGTGGTCGTCTGTCCAAGGTCGGTGGTTTTCCCCTGATTTTTAGGTTTCCTCCACCACCTTTGACCACTTAACACCAACATCTGTGCTTCCTGAGCTTTCTGTGTAACTAATATAAATACATGTAATCTTAAACTATACTATGAGACTTCAGTTTAGCAATTTTCAATTAATTTCCAAATTGTAAATTGATATGAAGATGAACTGAAAGAAACTCTTTAACCCATCAATATTTAAACCTAAAGGAACCACAATGTACACTTTAAGCCAGAAAGCCATCTTTTCCTGATGCAATTACGTTGCGTCAAAGTATACAGGGGTGTCACATTGTTTCTCGGCATCTGAAAAGTTAAAGGTTTATTACCAAAACAGCCATTTAATACCTTCTTGTGCTCAAAAAGAGTAATGTACCATGATCATAGAGATTTGGTTACGTTCTGAAATCAGGTAACGGCCCCGGTGTATGACGTAACTGACGTTGTATTGTTCCGTTGCCTTTCTCCCGAAATGATCCCTTAAGTGTTTATTTGCTGAAATGACGTGCGATCTCGCTTTTTGTACAAAAAAAAACTCTCGCTTAGTAGGCCTAGACTGTTTGCTCATGTCTAGGCTTGCACATTTACGTTTAACGTTTACAGGACCGGAAACCTATTGCCGATATTCACGGTATTCGCACCATGCCGGTTTTTTTTTTCCAGTCAGCTGTTTCGATACAAATCCCTCTTTCCATGTCGTTAATTATCAAGCCTGAAATGCGTAGGTTGCCTAGATAACAATTATGTCACTATGACGTCAAATTGTCATTGCCCTATATAATGGTAGCCTTACGTTGTCTGGCATCATAATGTCGGTTTTTGATGCTGTCAGCTGATGGAACAGGGCTCTAAGAGATTTATCGTACTCTCGCAAGCTTAAAAGATTCAACTGTCTTTCTTATTCTTCATGTCTGTACCGAGCATATTGATCTTCATGCTACGTTGGGTTAACGTCAAGCCATAACGGCGTCCCCTGATGGATTTTTTCAAATGTCATTCCGGTTTATTCTTTATGACACTTTAACCAATCAAACAAGGCACAAATTGATAACATGTGATGCATGTGGAATGATTGGCACGTGATTTGCACGATTTTTTAAACGTAACGTAGCAATTGGTGGACGTAAGAAAAACACACAAATTTGTCTCGATACATGTATTTGACCATCGCTTGACATTTTTAAAGCGTATCGAGTTTTCAAATTTTTGATTTTGAAAATAATGATGGATAAAAAAAATTGCTAAACTTAAGTCTTATAGTATAGTTTCAGACCAGTTTTTGTTTACGAATGCACAAGATACATTACGTAAACATGCCCATGTGATATACAAATTTTTCCTCAGATGTAAAAATTGGAAATTTTCAGTACAAAAATTCTGATATTTTTCTTATTTTTGCTCAAAAACATAGATTGTGGGTACACGTTAGAACCGCCTCGCCGTCATTACATCAGGAAAACAGCTCCGTGCAATGGATACCCCCCCAGCGTGGGGTTTAAGGAGGTATCCATTGCACGGAGTTGTTTT
Source organism: Rugalucina vietnamica (assembly GCA_964017185.1). Classification (NCBI taxonomy): domain Eukaryota; kingdom Metazoa; phylum Mollusca; class Bivalvia; order Lucinida; family Lucinidae; genus Rugalucina; species Rugalucina vietnamica. The sequence continues at coordinate 541,088 of OZ024882.1, forward strand.
CCTGATGTAACTAAAGAAATATAAATACATGTACATATAATGTTAAACTAGTTTTAAAAAATGAAATCAGACCAGTTTTCGTTTATGAATGCACAAGATATAATTCATATGTCAAATTTATTTATATATGGCAATTTTGAAGAACAACACAACAAACATTGCTCAGTATTTTATATTTAATTTTATTTTGTGATAGAAATATTCAACAATTCTATTAACCCAGACATATAACTCAAGTCATGTCTCACATATTTCTGCTTCTTTTAAGTTCTCTTATAACACATTTGGTCTTTCATATGTACACACAAATATAGAATGTCATACAAAGTATAAATAACTGAGTCAGCTTATGTAAATACTTGATTTTGACCTCAGAAGCATCAACAGATCAACGACTCCATGAAGTATCATGTAAAAGGTAAATCAGCATGAAATGCCGCAGATTTGCTGTTACACTGTACTGTACAATCTGAATATCCTTTCACGTTCTACTAAGTAGACACGTCAACCTTTTGATGCGTCTGAGGTAAAAATCGAGCTATAATTACATGATTGTATGTTGCAAAGCTGTTGTTTATTTCCGTTCATTACATTTTCTGTTTTTGGTCAAACATTTTGTATGCTCCCATTTATCATATAAACTTTATGCTGAATAGGTAATGTAACTCTAAAGTTGGAAAAATTTGAAGGTTTATCTATTAAAGCTGTAGCTTGATGCCTATACAGTAATATTTAACTTTGATAATGCTAATTTAAGAAGGGTAAACTAATGAATTTTCTGTCTACACCTCATTCCCAAGGAAATAAAAGGGACTGGGACCCCAAATCGAGGGACTGGGACCCCAAATCGAGGAGTTGGGACCCCATCCCCAATTAGATTCCTGCATATCTGTCACTGGATTTATCCCTAAATTTCTATAATTCTGGTCTCATAAGCTGACTCAACTATTATATGTTACATGTAGCTCTACTACAAAGAAACTGAAATCTTAGCTCTAATGAGCGACTCAAAATAGCCAAAACAACAAAACAGAAATAAAGTAGAAATCTAAATGTCTTTGATTGGTCAGTGACTCAACTGTCATGGTATAACTGGCAAAAAATGTAAGATAATAAATGTACATGTATATCAAAGCTATTCGTATAAATATGCATTGCATTTCAGTACCACAACCAAAATGACATAATAATTGTGCAGATGAACAGACTTATTCTTCATCAAACAAAATTTAGTCACTGCATGAGAATTTCCCATTTTGCCACATAAAGACATGGGTAAAAATAAGTCTTTACAAACATTTCAGTAGCCATACAAACAGACTATTTCCTGGTTTGTACACCAAAGGCGTATTTTCTTAATTCGTATGCCAAAGCTATAATTCACTGAGGATTTAATGAACACACAACAGGAGAAGAGATTTATTTGAGCCACCACGTGGGAAAACCAACAATGTGGTTTCCGAACAGGTCGGACACAAACCAGGCTGTACAGCCACAGAAGAAGATACAAGCTTGAAATTTCATATTTAAGGAGAATAGGAACAGTACCTTCCGATTAGCAAAAAAAAAAAAAAGGCGCTTTTGTGCCTTTGTTTTCGCATATGCAGATTGTTGGTTTTCCCATGAAGCGCTCATTTTTCAATATCTGAACAAACATGTTTAGAAGTGCATTGATAGTTTATCGTAAAATCCGAATTTGAACATTTTCCCCCTCTGAAGTATAATTTTGGTAAATGCTTCAATTTGAACACTAGAGAGTCTGAACTTTGATTAAATGCTTAAAATATGAATAAATCACAAAAAAAGAACACATTTTCTACAGAACAAGAGTAGCTCATATTTCAACATTAAAGGCATAAAATATGCTATAATTTTCAAAAGACATTTTCAACATAAGCATACACTACAAGGCATTTTAATTTTGTTGTCTTATTGCAATTAAAAACCCTTTGTGTGTAAGCTTCGATCTAGTAAAAAATATTAAAACAAAATCTAACAACCTATTTTAGGTGGGTATTTTTACTCATCACAACACAAGTCTGTGTAAAAAAATCTAAAACTAAACTTCTCCATTTAATACATACTTGGTGTACATACTAAAAGCTAAAACTTTTAATCATATGATCTTTTTTTTTCTCTTAATCACACTGTCCCATATTTGAAAACATTTGTTTTTAATTTTCTGTTTGAAAATCAGCTACAGTAAAAAATGCTTGAAGGATATATGAATCTTGCACAACCAAATCTGTAAATGCAACACAATTAAGCCGCGACGAGAGAAAACAGGATTATTGCCTATGCGAAAACAAAGAGGCAGATCAGGTGTGCAGAAACTTTGTTTTCGCCACACAGATAGTATAATTACTCCTCTAATTATATCCAAAATTTCAAGCTCCTAACCTTCTTGTGTGACAGTACAGGCCAGTTTGTATCGGACTGGGTCGGAACTCCCAAAGACCAGTTTTCTCATGTCGCAGCTAAATTAAGATACAGTTTTTTCTGCCCCATCAACATAAAACATAATAAACCATAGATACTTTACAAAAAAAATAATAATCACATTATTTACAATATAATTTCCTATTTACATGAACTTGTTTTAATACATGTGTACTCATGAATACGCAACACATCCAAGTAGCTTGGATGCATAAACATGAATGCAATGATTCTAAACACTAGCAGCTTAAATCTGAACATTTCTTCAGCACTAGCTATCATGTCGGTTATCATAAAATAAAACCAACAGACTGATAATTTTGCACAATAATTAAACCTCATTACGACACAGTTCCTTCTTTAATATGGTCTGTTTCTATGGACCCCACAGATAGCATTTTTATTAGGTTGAGTTGTACCAGTATTTAGAGTCACGGCAACACAAAACCAACACCTAAAGTACCTATGGAAAGGAACAATAAACAAAATCTCATTATAAGCATTGTTAGAAGGCATTTCTTTGTCTGTCGGACTAGGTCTGAAACACTGGGGCTAGTTGTTCAAAACTTCCTTAGCTTAACATCATTTTTAAGACTTCAACTCATTAAGTAAATGTCGACTACATAACCAAATACACTGTTATTTTTTGCAATGCAAAGGATTCTCACATTTTATCAAACAAAAAATAACAGTGTATTTGTAACTGATATTCATGTTCGAAATTTTAACGAAACGTTAACTATGTCGTTAATTTTGAGCAATTGGGCCCAGACAGCTGAACTACGAAAGACGACTTAGTGACTGCAGTAGTAACATTGGAAAAAAAAAAAAAAAATTCGACCCAAAATTTAAACATTTGATATTCAAAAAGATCAGGCAAATCTTACAACTCTAAACTTATAAAATGTGATTATTAAGCATCACTTCCTTTCTATGATATGAAGGAATAAATTTTTACATGTATATCTTAATGTGAGGCATCTTTGTTGAAATTCAAATCCGACGTGTTGCTTCTAAGTCAAGTTAAGTACATGTATTCCTGTTGTGGGTATTCCCTATGGTATTCCTGTTGTGGGTATTCCCTATGGTATTCCTGTTGTGGGTATTCCCTATGGTATTCCTGTTGTGGGTATTCCCTATGGTATTCCTGTTGTGGGTATTCCCTATGATATTCCTGTTGTGGGTATTCCCTATGGTATTCCTGTTGTGGGTATTCCCTATGATATTCCACTTTGATTCAATTGTGTCATGGATAATACACCGGTATGTATATTCTTGGAAGCTTTAATCTTTATAATAACTGTATACCCATATATGTTGCATTCAAAGAAACACGAAACTCAGAAAACTCAATCACTAACCCAGAATCAATACATATCATCAGGAAAACATATCCGTGTAATGTAAACCCCCTTAAACCCGACTTTTGTATAGTAAAACTGGGGTATACAGGGGTAAACCTATTTTTCTTATTTTTGCTCCAAAACATAGATTGTTGTTACTCGTTAGAACGACCTCACAGAGGCGGTTCTAATGTGTACCCACAAGCTATGTTTCCACAAAAAAAAAAGGAAAAATATCAAAAATTTTCTACTGAATTTTTTTTCTTCAATTTTTACAACTTAGTAAATATCAGTATAAATTACATGGGCATGTTTTCTTGAGTAGTATGTGAACAAATTATGTTATACACAACCTGTATTTATAAAGAGACAAAATACAAAGAAAAATAAATAATCACTTACACGGAGTTGAAAATGGAAGAATCGTAAATTGAGGTGGAAAACATTATCTGCATAGGTCTCTCAGCAGTAAACAACAGAATAATGGTATTGCGTAAACTCCATGAATAGAACAGAAAATACAAATACAACTCATTAAATGCAAATGGAAAACATTATGTCCCCTGAATAAAGGGAATAAAAACTTCCTTCGTTTGTTATGAGACCAAATCAAGGACAGGACAATGTAAAAACACTAGGAATTTTGGAAGTCTTTAAAAATGTTATATATGTCCACTGAAAAAGCAGAGAACCCAATAACAAGGTAGTTATCTGAAGACAAAAATTGAAGGGCGAATTCTCTAGCATTGCTAATTAGAATCACTATGTAATGGTGACTAATTACCTCACAGAAACACAAGAGTGGTTCGTAAGGTAAGCATATATAACCATTCTTCATCATCAAAATAAAAGCATATACATGTATGTTCCATACATCAGGATAACATGTCCATGCAATAAATACATCCTTAAACCCCACTGTTATATAGTGAAATGGGCTTTTGCAGGGGTATGTTTATTTTTCTTAGTTTTGATCCAAAACATAGATTGTGGGTACTCATTAGAACCGCCTCGCATAGAAGCGGTTCTAATGTGTACCCACAATCAATGTTTTGAGCAAATATATTGAAAATACCATAATATTTCTAATGAAATTTTCAACTTTTATGGCTGAAAAAAAAATCTTTGTATATTGCATCGGCAAGTTTTCATAATGTAAACATTCCAGTGAAAAAATAATGTCATGGTCTATCACACAAAATAATAACGAGATTTCAATGATCACTCTACATTATGCTCAAAATACTTGGAAGTATATCATCTGTATCCCTTTTCTCAACAAAACCCAGTGAATATGCATTGGTGAAACCCAGTGAAAATGTATTGGTGAAATATTATGACTTTCTACTTAAGACAGGATCAGCTGTAACAGCAACTCTTTATCAAAAATAACTTTGCTTGATTTATTGCTTTACGTCCATGGTTAAAACAGTGTCATGTCTGAACCTAAACACACTGTTCCTTGTCCCGAGGTGATAAAACGTTTTTCATGCTCAGCTCAGCTCAGCTGAGACTAAAATTCATCCTGCTCATAAATGTTAAAATGCCAACAATTGTTTGAATTTTAACATTTATGAGCAGGATAAATTACTAGTTTTTCAGTTCTGAACCTAAATTTTCCAAAATTTTTGACTACCGTATTTCAACATTTATGAGCAGGTGAAATTGCATGCTCAGCTGAGCTGAGATTGAAATTTTTTTTATAACCTCTAGACCAGCTATCCCTCCCAATCATGAAATAACTTTATATTTTGAGTTCCCAATTTGCTACTTCACTGAAGAACATGAAAGATGCACATGACATACTTCAACATCAATTTTAGATGAGTTCATAAAATAAGAACTGACTTAGTTAAATTGCCTTTTTAAGACATAACCCTCTAAATATGTACACCTTAAAACATGATGAAAACATGATAAAATGAGTGGATATTTACACCAGTTTCACAATGAAATAACAAAAATAAAAGTACATGTGCACTAACATGTAAAAATACATGTGCACTAACATGTAAAAGTACATGTGCACTAACATGTAAAAGTACATGTGAACATACATGTAAAGTACAGGTTCACTAACATGTAAAAGTACATTGTGCACTAACATGTGAAGCACTAACACAACTACAGTGAAACATACAGACCTACCACTACTTTGTGTGAAATTGTGAGTATCAAAAACTTAAAGACCATAATGTAGCTGAACCTTTGTAATTTAAAATAGTAATGGAATGAACATTATCTTCTTTGCAGCTGTTCAATCTTTAGCCTTTGTCCCTTAATTTTCAGGTCTTTCTTGCTTTAGTACTGATTTTTTTCTGTTAAGGCATGTAACACTATTAATTTGGTTTTCCTGTGGTATCCTTAACTTCTTATAGGGACACTGCTACTTTAGAAACATATTATGTTTGTTTGTTTGGAATGTACATGTTCAAAAACGTTTTATGAATTCTAGCTGTGAAGACATTGAAATATGAAAGATTCAGCTACATCAGTGATTCTTTTGTCCACTTTAGGTAAAACAGATACGGTGCAAGTTAACTGATATCTGAAAATAAATTTTACCATTTCTCCACAGAAACGCATTTGGTTGTTTTTGTGTTTTACATCCCACTAAACGGATATGTCATATAGAGACAGGATCTCTGGCAGTCAAAACTCTTGTTTGAAGGACTGGACAAGCCCAGGATTAAACCTATGACCCAAGGCAACCACTAATCCACAGAGGTGTTTTTGAAAGAAGACCCAAAGCTTGCATTTCTCTGGAAAATGAAGAAAAGTATCATAAACTTTGCGCCTTCTCTGTTTTTCTTATCTACAAAATAAATAGACTACTCTAAGAAATCTGTACTACACTGTAACAGGACAGCGGGGAAAATATTTTTCTTATTTCTTAAATTTCATTTTGTTAATCTCAATTCTATTAACAAGGATATTATTTTTTTACAGTTGGTTTTGATTCCCTATCCAAGTCATATGAAGTCTGCAAGCCGAAGTCCACACAATAACTGACAAATTATACAGGTAAAGGCGGGATGAGTATATATGCGTAAAATGGTGCAGCGACTCAATGGCTATAACTAGCCAAAGCACTAAGACACAAATATTTAACATAAAAAAGGTTTCTTTCCACTTAAAACATAATGTTCACATTTGGAATACTTCTAAATTTATCACATTACAGCACTTTTCGTGATGAACGTTACTTTGAGTGGGAAAAAATGTCAACAATAAACAACAAGGTTTGTGATGGTTCTGCTTAGAAATCCTAAAACAGATTTTACCAATGTGACTAAAACTTATATTAAAAAGCAAATATCTATTCTCATGCTACAGTTTGAAGTAAGAATGAGTTTGAGATGAAATTTCAGGTTGAATAAGAGCTGTCGCAGGACAGCGTAGCTCGCCTGACTTGTGCTTTGCCACTACATCTGTTAAAATCTATGACCCATGACCTTGACCTCAAGGTCACTCAGGTGGGTCATGATGGTACAACATAAAACTTCAGACCAATGCAAAGTATCAACTTGATCAATCTACATGTTCAAGAGATATAGACTTATAAAAACATTAACCAAAACTTAAACACAAAACTTCCAAGTCCGTGACCCTGATCTCAAGGTCATCCAGGTGAGTTGTGATGTACAGCATAAAACCTGAGACCAATATCTATCAACATGCAAGTATCAACTTTATCCATCAACATGTTCAAGAGATTTAGACTTTAACCAAAAAATTTAACACAAAATTTCTAAGTCTGTGACCTTGACCTCAAGGTCACCCAGGGTAGGTCATGATGGTACTGCTTAAAACTTCAGACCAATATCTACCAAAATCCAAAGTATCAACTCCATCAATCAACATGGTCCTGAGATATAGACTTACAAAAACTTAAATCAAAAACTTAAACACAAAATTTCTAAGTCTGTGACCTTGACCTCAAGGTCACCGAGAGTGGGTCATGATGGTACTGCATAAAACTTCAGACCAATATCTAGCAACATGCAAAGTATCAACTCAATCCATCAATATGGTCAAGAGATATAGACTTACAAAAACTTTAACCAAAAACTTAAACACAAAATTTCTAAGTCCGTGACCTTGACCTCAAGGTCACCCAGGGTGGGTCATAATGGTACTGTGCAAAACTTCAGACCAATATCTAGCAACATGCAAAGAATCAACTCAATCCATCAATATGGTCAAGAGATATAGACTTACAAAAACTTTAACCAAAAACTTAAAAACACAAAATTTCTAAGTCCGTGACCTTGACCTCAAGGTCACTCAGGGTGGGTCATGATGGTACTGCGTAAAATTTCAGACCAATATCTAGCAACATGCAAAGTATCAACTTGATCCATCAACATGGTCAAGAGATATAGACTTTTAAAAAAAACTTTAACCAAAAACGTAAACACAAAATTTCTAAGTCTGTGACCTTGACCTCAAGGTCACCCAGGGTGGGTCATGATGGTACTGCGTAAAACTTCAGACCAATATCTAGCAACATGCAAAGTATCAACTTGATCCATCAACATGGTCAAGAGATATAGACTTTTAAAAAACTTTAACCGAAAGTGTGACGCGGACGCACACGTAAACGTAAACGTAAACGCGCACGACCGAGGTGACTACAATAGCTCTATGCACTTCGTGCAGGCGAGCTAAAAATTACACTTTAATAATGTATTTCCATAAACAAAAGTTATATACAAGCCATCTTTATAGAAATGTTCTAAAACTTTTTTCTTCTTTCATATTTTCTTATTTCCTGCTGACAATTTTCCCCCCACAATGCAACAGTAGTATGGCTGCTGCCTCAGTTGTCACTATACGAGAAATCCCTCGGACACCTGCATTGACGGCAAATGTATCTGGGGACCCAATAATTGAGCTCGTAGCGTCTGAACACTATTCATGATTTTCTTCTGATGTCCTAACAACGTAATCCCTAGCGTATCTAGGTCCTTTATCGTAAGTCTCAAGATCTGGTCCATACTGGAGAATCCGGCACTAACGAAAGTGTCAATATAGCGTTCCATCTTAATCACATTAAGCCAGTCTTCTACACTACCGAAGTTTGTGATGTCAGGTTGAGTGTCGATGAAGACTTGAGGCCTGAAACACAGAAAAGATTTTCTTTGTATGAGCCACGTCATGAGAAAACAAACATTTCACTTATGCAAAAACAAAGGAGCAGATCAGCTTCGCAGTAACTGTGAAGCTGATTAGTGCCTTTGTTTTCACTACATGGGTAATGCAATTACTCTACTTTCAAAATCCAAAATTTCCAGCCTCTAGTCACCTTCGGTGCATGTACAGCTCGGTTTGTGTCCTACCTATTTTCCTAAACCACATTGTTAGTTTTCTCATGACGTGGCTCAAGATGTTAACTAAAGAATATGACAAATTACAGGAAGAAATCTATGAACCATCTTTAAATACTCAAATACTACATATTCCTTTTTTCTTCCTTTATTTCGATTCAATTTTGATCACTTACCGCTTACAGGATGATTTCACTCACATGAGATAGGGCAATCAGTAGGTGGGGCAAAAACAGAAGCTGAGATAAAAACACTAAGTTTGGACTCTCACAAAATTTGTGGTATAATCATTATAATGTTTTAGCGAAAGCTTTGTTATGTTACAGTATGTCCAGAAGTCACAGTGCTAAGCCCGCACTGTTAGCCTGGGTCACAGCAGAACTCTTTCAGAATAGTAAGGTGCATGCAAGCATTTGCGGTCATTTGTTAAGATGTGTCATAAATATTTTATCTTCTTTGTAAGCTAACCTTACAAAAAGGCTTTGTTCCGAAACAATCATGACATTTCACATATCAAATTAAAATATAGAGATCCCAAATATCTCAGGAGAAAATGTTGAAATATTTCTTGGACATATTTTCCATATGTAAGGGGTAAATTTCTAAATTTACATGTCAGTGGTGAAATTATTCAGTCAATCAAGCATAAATATCAAGGCAATTAAGTGGCGATACCAAATTAATTAGGACAATTAATTATGTAGATTAACCAAATTAATTATATGAAATTATAGTCTGCCATGCTGCATTTACTGTAACAATTCTAAACTTTCTGACATACAGGCCAAGGAAACAAAGTGCTTGTCAGTTTTACATCCCCTTCAAGATGGTTTCACTGGTATGAGACAGTCCAATCAGTAGATTGGGTGAAAGCAGCCACCCCCACAAGCAGAACTTGGTCTGTCCCACATGCACCCTGTGCAGGCCATAAAGCCATTCTGGGCGCAGTGGTGACATGATCACATGATCAAAACAGGAATCAGTGACCTTCTCTACGAAAGTTTTAGTGTCAGAAAATTTAGGATGTTAACAGTAAATAGTTAGTGCTGATGCCATTGTTGCCCGAGTTTACCAAAGTTGGACACACATTATGTATGAATGACCAAACGCCTGTTTTGTTGTGAATGATGCACCCTCATATCTTGAAAACAGAATATTATTATTTTTCAAAGTGCAGCAGTAAACACAATCAAACACACATTACACAAACAAACTTTCACATGAGCCAACCTAACTACACCACCATTACATTTTCTACTAGATGCTAGACCAGAGGACCAATGGTCCTGTAAACGCTCACCAGAGACCTGAGATATATACCAATAAACGTGTTAGACTAGAATGGTAATATACATGTATATAACCCCAGGGCCGGGTCAGAGCAACCCCTGGAGTCAATTTCTTTTTCAAATCATAAAACTTCAGTCCCTTTGCCAATTTCCTGCAAGTTTTGCCCTTCAAATGACATTTTAACACTTTTCTCCATTCAAATGCATGGCTGACCTATGTTGACCTTGCAGTAAAATAGGTCAAGGTCATCCCAGGGTCATGATTTATATAAACTTTATAGAACTCCTCGCCCCGATCCTTCATGTCAAGTTTCAAAATCATAGGCCCTCTGGTTCTAAAGAGGATTTTTGGAGGTTTTTTGGTATTTAAAGTCATGGCGGCCATCTTGGTCATGTGACCTTGACCATTTATATATACTTTCATTCCCACTTCCTAACAATGCTCCTCATAAAGTTTGGCTTTGATTGGCGTAGCAGTTTCAGAGAAGAAGATCTTTGAATATCACTGTAATATACATGTATATTGCCCCGGGGTGGGGGCAGACAGACCCCTGGGGTCCAAATTTTTTCAGAATCATCAATCTTAAGTCCATTTGCCCATTTCCTTCAAGGTTTTCCCAACAAATGATATTTTAACACTTTTCCCCATTCAAATGCATGAGGACCCTATGTTGACCTTGCCGTAAAATAGGTGAAGGTCATCCCAGGGTCATGATTTATATAAACTTTGCAGAGCTCCAGTCACTGATGCTTCACACCAAGTTTCAAAATCATTGGCCTTCTGGTTCTGGAGAAGAAGATATTTAAAGTTTTTTTTTTCTATTCATAGCCATGGCAGCCATCTTGGTCATGTGACCTTGAACATTTATATAAACTTTCCTTCCCCCTTCCCAAAGATGCTCCATATGAAGTTTTGCTTTGATTGGCCAAGCGGTTTCAGGGGAGAAGATGTTTCATTCATGTATATAGCCCCGGGGCAGGGGCAGACAACCCCCCAGGGGCTAAAATTTTCCATTAACATTAATCTTCTGTCCATTTGCCTAATCCCAGTAAGTTTTACCCATTAAATAGCATTTTACCATTTTTTCCAATTCAAATGCATTGGCGACCTAAGTTGACCTTGCCGTAAAATAGGTCAAGGTCATCCTAGGGTCATGATTTATACAAACTATGATGAGCCCGCATCCCCAATGCTTACCTACCAACTTTCATGGAAATCGGCCCACTGGTTCTGGAGAAGAAGATTTTTAAAGGTTTTTGCTATTTATACCCATGGCGGCCATCTTGGTCATGTGACCGGGACCATTTTTATAAACTATCATTCCCCCTTCCTAAGGATGCTCCACATAAAGTTTGGCTTTGATTGGCCAAGCGGTTTCAGAGGAGAAGATCTTTGAAATTATGGACGACGGACGGACGCCGGAGCATGGGTATACTATAAGCTCACCTGTGAGCCTTCGGCTCAGGTGAGCTAAAAATGCAGATCTAAGACCTTCCTATATTATTTCTTTCTATAAAGGCACTTTTTAATGTGCAGATCGGCAAATAAATTATTTTTATCAATAAAAGCACAAACATTTAAAGACATTTCAAAATTCACATTCACAAAATGCCACAACCCCTATGCTATTCAAATATTAATTGTGCATGTTTTACCTCATATAAATGTTGTTAAAGGTATTCTTAAATTGGAGAAAGGAAAAATGTTGTAGTTACTACTTTAACAGTATAACCACTATGAAAGACATTATATTTAAATTTATCTTTGAGAATACCATAAGAGACAAGTTAAGCAGAGATTAGAAAAAGAATTCATGACCTCATCTATCACATTTGTTATAAAAATTAATAGTTTAATAACCCGTGTCTGTTTCATAACCCGAACTTGTCCAATTTAAGGATCATGTTCTGTTGACATTACCTTGGTTTGGCCATCTTTCTAAGAACTTCTGGGGCTCGGATGAGTTTGTCAAGAGTTTTCACAATTTGTAGAAATTTTGGTCGGCTATTTCTCTCCTTCTGCCAACAATCTAGCATCAGATGATATATAGCCTCTGGACATTCCTGAAAACAATAACTTAGGATTGAAATTCAGACTTTTTGCTTTCACTAGAAGAAATTCAATACAGAAAATTCTGGCACCTAACCTTTAGCATGCTGTAGGCGGCTGCGGTCGCCCGTGGAATACCTATCTGTGCCAACTAGAGGCGACTGCGGTCGACAAGAAAAAACGCTTTCAAATTTCCCGCACTTTTAGCCCACTGCCTACTTATGAATATTAATGAGCGATGCCCAGACAGTTGCGCATGAAAACAACATGGCGGCTTGTGGTTTTGGGACCGATTTGTCGGCCGATTTTGATCGGATTTTCGTTATTTTTGCATTAGAAATGCATTAGAAATGCATTTTCAGCGCTTTTTTCGCTGGTAAATGGAAAATTGGGTGCATTTACACCCGAAATATGACATCGTAACGGTACGTATGATGAATTTTTACACTAGAAATCGGCGTAACAAAGACTTCCGAAACCGAAAGTAGATTTGTTTACTGCGTTTGTTGAATTTATTCAGCTGTTTTTATGGCTCAAAAATTAAGAAAACACGGAAAAAATTGGAAAAAAACGTCAGTGGGCTGCGATATCGATTTCACTATATTGCTCAGCATGCTAAAGGTTAAAATGAAGAGATTATCAATATTTCTCTGTTAACTACTTCTGTTTCACAGACAGTCTCCCTTTTGCTAATATTTGAAAGTATTGCTATACATGCAGCTCTAGCATGGAGAAAAATAAAGTATTTTCATATCGGAAGCAAATTTCTCATTTATACAAGGGTAAAAGCCTTTCCTATACATACCATAGGAGGTGGGAGTCTGTAGCCTTTCTCGACGGCCTTTATCACATCTTGGTTTGACCAGTTCCAATATGGCCGCTCGCCGTACGAGATGACCTCCCACATGACGACGGCGTAACTCCAGACGTCGCTCGCCGACGTAAACTTACGGAATGCTATAGCTTCAGGGGCGGTCCACCGGACTGGGATTTTACCACCCTGGAAGATAGTGTATGGTTATAACTTCATACAGATGGAACAATTACATTTGTCGCCTCAGCACGGTTGTGATTCCATATTAGCGCTTCTTTTAGCCTATTCTTGACAAAAAATATCTTTCAATTATCATAATACAGGCATTATATTGGCCACGACGCAAGAAAACCGGTCTTCGGGAGTTTCGACCATGTCTGACACAAACCGGCCTGTGCAACTACAGAAGAGGGCTAGAAGCTTGATATTTCGGATTTAGGAAGAAAAGGAATTGTACTAACTGTGTAGCGAAAACACAGGCGCTGATCAGCTGTGCAGTCACTACACAGCTGATCTGCGCCTTTGTTTTCGCCTAGGCAAAAATCCGGTTTTCTCATGACGCGGCTCATATTGTTCTTGTATGCAACAGTTATATTTTCAGTTATATTTTATTTCCATACTGTCTGTTGCAATATTTATCTACTTTTGCTGGTATTTTTTTTACGGAACACTAATGACATTGTTCAAAGACAGGTGTATGTTTATACAGCATATCCACATCAAACACAACCTGTCTATTACAGTGGTACCAAAACACACAACAATTTCTACTCTATCAGAAGTTTGTTTGATCTGCTAAAATAGCATACCAGTAAACAAGAGAGAAATGGGCAACATTGCTAGAAAATCTATCAAGGATCTTTTAAGAAAAAAAAACACACACATCAAGATAACATCACTGTCATGTATACCCACTAACACCTCACTTTTATACAGTGCAATTGTGTTTCAAAAGGGTTATACAGTATTTATTTTTATTCAAAACATAGACTGTGGGTACTTGTAAGAACCGCCTCATTGAGGTGGTACCAAGGCAGTTCTTATGAATACCCACTACCCACAATCTTAGACTTTGAGTAAAAAAAACCATCATTTAAGTGGATTTTTTCTAATGTTACATCTGTAAGAAAGATCTGTATAATGCACAGACATGTTTTTGTAAAAATGCTCACCTTTGTTGTATAAGCACCATCGGTAGTATCGATATCCACCTCCCTTGAAAGACCAAAGTCAGCTACCTTACACACCAACATCTCATTGACCAAGATATTGCGAGCTGCTAAATCCTGAAACACAGAGAAAGACCAAAGTCAGCTAGCTTTCGTTCATTAAAATATTACGAGCTGCGAAATCCTGCCTCATGCCGGTGTGGGTATGGATTTTAAATTTGCAATTGTATCAATTCCTGAACATTCCTGAACATTCTAATCTTTCTCATGTTAGATGAATCAGGTTACTAAGTGCACAAAGAAAAAGCATTATTTCAACCTGCATCTTGCACAGAAAATGTCTCTCATGACCTCAGTTAACTTTGCCTATGATGAATTTCAAATCCTTCACTTTAATAACAACCTTAAGTTTAATCTCTTCTAAAACTTCATTTTCAGCCTGTCATGAATTTTCCGAGTTTCTCTTATCGAAACTGTCATCAAGTTGGTGAGCATGATCAAAGCAAAACTTGCACACAATATGCATCAACAAAGTGCTAGTTACTAAAGTGTAGGGCAACCTGGCTGGCTAGCAGGCTAATGGTCGCTAATAAGTTTAGAGAACATTAAATTTCATCGAAGTAGAGACGCCAGTTTTCTGTAAATGACCAATGAGGATTCTTATCCAACTAGGCATTATTTGTGGAGAGAGTCAATTTTTCAGTGGCTCTATTTGCATGTGCACACTGCAGCTCCCATGAAAGAGTTTGAAATGATTTAAATCCCACCTTATTTTTCAACAGCAACAAAAGACTATATATGATCAAGAATTAATAGCTTCTAGAGAGAAAATCTCATAAGTTTTCATGAATTGCATTTTGAGAAAATCTCATAAGCTTTCATGAGTAACATTCATCTGAGCTATATTTAAATAAGTATATTGTTTATTTTGCCTGTCTCTCTGTTGTGCTGGTTGCCTTTGGTTTCATTTGAAACTTTGCCAAATGGCTACCTTGTTGGGAAAGAGCTAGTCATTCTGTTCTTCGAGTGTGTCATCGAAAAAATGTTTTCTATGTTATGTATTTTCTTTCCCACCTGGTGTCTATGTTGGGACTTATAATTTAATTGCATCCATTCTTACTTTTCATATATATATATTCAGGAATAAATGCTGTAATTTTGAATATTGTCTCGGGTTACTGATAATGACAAACACGTCCCCTTTCCTGGCCTAAAATATTGATTTTGTACATTGCCTTGATTCAATGTCAATGTTTGAAAGTCAGTGCCTCCATTAGCAAAATTCTTGACTGGTTAACAATTATTCAAAAGCTTCCACTTTATCAGAAGAGGTGACAATAAAAATGCACCAGTCCAGAAAAAGCCATGTGACAAAGTGACAAGATTATAAGAGCACCGTCACTAGAAACCCTATCTCTAGGATTTCCAACCAGGTTTGACATAAACCAGCCTGTGCAGCAACAAGGAATGGCTAAAAGCTTGTAATGTCAGATTTTAGAAGAAAATTGTATGTAGTGAAAATGCGCTGATCAGCTGTGCAGTTACTGTATACGCACAGCTGATCTACTGCTTTGTTTTCACATTGGCAAAAGACTGGTTTTATCATTACACGGCTCAATGGATTCTGGGTCTTCATTAAAACAGATTTCTGCACTAAAGGGACACATTTCAATCTAATTTGGAGAAATTTTCACTGAAGCGTACTGATGCCAATGAACAGATTAGGGCATCAAGAAAATTTAATTGCTATATTTCAGCCAAGCATTTTGACTCTTAAATTTTTTTTTTAATGTTTACTAAAATAATGTTTACTATGAAAGAACAGTTACTGTTAACAGCATTCAAAATAAGAGCTGTCGCAGGACAGCGTAGCTCGCCTGACTTGTGCTTTGTCACTACATCTGTTAAAATCTATGACCCATGACCTTGACCTCAAGGTCACTCAGGTGGGTCATGATGGTACAACATAAAACTTCAGACCAATGCAAAGTATCAACTTGATCAATCTACATGTTCAAGAGATATAGACTTATAAAAACATTAACCAAAACTTAAACACAAAACTTCCAAGTCTGTGACCCTGACCTCAAGGTCATCCAGGTGAGTTGTGATGTACAGCATAAAACCCGAGACCAATATCTATCAACATGCATGTATCAACTTTATCCATCAACATGATGTTCAAGAGATTTAGACTTTAACCAAAAAATTTAACACAAAATTTCTAAGTCTGTGACCTTGACCTCAAGGTCACCCAGGGTAGGTCATGATGGTACTGCATAAAACTTCAGACCAATATCTACCAACATGCAAAGTATCAACTCGATCAATCAACTTGGTCAAGAGATATAGACTTACAAAAACTTAAATCAAAAACTTAAACACAAAATTTCTAAGTCTGTGACCTTGACCTCGTGGTCCCCAAGAGTGGGACATGATGGTACTGCATAAAACTTCAGACCAATATCTAGCAACATGCAAAGTATCAACTCAATCCATCAATATGGTCAAGAGATATAGACTTACAAAACTTTAACCAAAAACTTAAGCACAAAATTTCTAAGTCTGTGACCTTGACCTCAAGGCACCCAGGGTGGGTCATGATGGTACTGCGTAAAACTTCAGACCAATATCTAGCAACATGCAAAGTATCAACTCAATCCATCAATATGGTCAAGAGATATAGACTTACAAAAACTTTAACCAAAAACTTAAGAACAAAATTTCTAAGTCTGTGACCTTGACCTCAAGGCACCCAGGGTGGGTCATGATGGTACTGCGTAAAACTTCAGACCAATATCTAACAACATGCAAAGTATCAACTCAATCCATCAATATGGTCAAGAGATATAGACTTACAAAAACTTTAACCAAATACTTAAACACAAAATTTCTAAGTCCGTGACCTTGACCTCAAGGTCACACAGGGTGGGTCATGATGGTACTGTGTAAAACTTAAGACCAATATCTAGCTGCTAAGCAACATGCAAAGTATCAACTCAATCCATCAATATGGTCAAGAGATATAGACTTACAAAAACATTAACCAAAAACTTAAACACAAAATTTTTTAAGTCTGTGACCTTGACCTCAAGGTCACCCAGGGTGGGTCATGATGGTACTGCGTAAAACTTCAGACCAATATCTAGCAACATACAAATTATCAACTTGATCCATCAACATGGTCAAGAGATATAGACTTACAAAAACTTTAACCAAAAACTTAAACACAACATTTCTAAGTCTGTGACCTTGACCTCAAGGTCACCCAGCGTGGGTCATGATGGTACTGCATAAAACTTCAGACCAATATCTAGCAACATGCAAAGTATCAACTTGATCCATCAACATGGTCAAGAGATATAGACTTTTAAAAAACTTTAACCAAAAACTTAAACACCAAATTTCTAAGTCTGTGACCTTGACCTCAAGGTCATCCAGGGTGGGTCATGATGGTACTGCGTAAAACTTCAGACCAATATCTAGCAACATGCAAAGTATCAACTTGATCCATCAACATGGTCAAGAGATATAGACTTTTAAAAAACTTTAACCGAAAGTGTGACGCGGACGCGGACACACATGTAAACGTAAACGTAAACGCGCACGACTGAGGTGACTACAATAGCTCTATGCACTTCGTGCAGGCGAGCTAATGATTTCATATATGAATCTGCCATCAGAAAACCTTTTTATTATATATTTTCTATAATTATAATCTATTTTCAATTCACCCCAGTATATACAATGAGTAAAACTAAGGTTATCTATCTGTGCCTATATTCTTATCTGTGCCTACATTCTCACAAGGCTGTTGCTGTTGTTGCCGAGTTTGAGCTTTATGTCACACCAACAGCTACGGTCATATAAGACCTTAGTTAATACTCCTATCTGATACACTAAAGAAGCCAGGGATCGCAACATATCTTTTAGACCCCACCCATTAGGGCCAAAAGGAATAGATGGGCTCCTTGTGCCACCAGGCAAAGCTTATATGCTACTGACTGACCATCTGATAATCGGTTAACCACTTAGGTTTGAGACTGCCCAGAAAAAGTAGCTAAGTCATGTAAGCCTTTGTGGCTAACTTGAGTGGTTATGTTTGAAGCACTTTTTGGATGTCATGACATCCTGACATGACCATAGCTGTTGACTGGGAAGTTAAGCATCAATTCAAACAAACAAACAAAGCACCATATCTTTATTTTCACACAAGAAGATTTCTCATTATTGCATAAATACCCGTGTCACATGATATTAACAGCCGTTTATTAATGAAGAGAAAGCCATGCATTAATATTGCAATTCACACGCGCACGTGCTGTTAATACATGGCTTTTACTTATGATCATTACAGGGCGCCACACAAAGCACGTGCTAGTAATGAGAAACTGAAGTCCGCCTGGAACGAGCATAAAAATGAAAGTTTTTACGCGTATGAAAGTGTGATGAGGCTGTAAAATATAGTGCACCATATTTCTTTCGTTTCTGCGCCTTATTTCTTTCATTTCAGCAGAATTTATGCAATAATAGCGATCAAAAATAATTTTGTCATTCATTAACATTCGCTATGTCCCTCTACGCCCTCGGTTTTCAACACTCCCCTCGGGACCTAGCGAATGTTAATGAATGGAAAATCATGTTTGATCCCTATATTCATAAGCTGGGCCAAAGCTTTGTTGTTCAAAAGACAAAACCTGTTTTTCCTCCTATCCCAAATAGGAGAATACTGTTTATTTCACAATTTACAAAATCAATAACGATTACAGCTTGTAACAGCCAGCTTAAACAAGACACAAATGAGCCATCTCATGGGAAAACCAACAATCTGCATTTGCGAAAACAAAGGCCCAGATCAGCTTTGCAGTAACTGCGAAGCTGATCAGCGCCTTTGTTTTCCCTTCAAATAGAGCAATTCCTCTACTTTCTAAATCCAAAGTTTCAAGCTTCTAGTTGCCTTCCTTGACTGTACAGGCCGGCTTATGTCGGGCCTGTTCAGAAACCACAATGTTGCATTTCTCATGAGACGGCTCAAATCTTAAATGATGATTTTTCATCAATTTAGACAAAAGCTTTGTGGTATTATTTTAATGTAACAAATGCGATTTGATCGAAAATTCTATTTGTGTTTGGGGTGGAAATGACGATTCATCAAGATTGGGCTAATACTCTTAACGTCCAAATAATGATCGACTAAAATTGTCGGCTTCCTAAAATGACGTTTAACCGGATCGTCATTCATTGCTTTTATCGGGACTTGTCATTTTTAAGCTGTATTGTGATTTCTTGCCGATTCTGACATATTTGATTTATGGGTTGTTTGTTTTAACAAGAGATCAGCCGGTTTACAAAGATATCGATGATAAAAAATTCCATATAACAGATTTCAGAAACAAGCATCATTTTTCATTTTCAGACAATATTGAAAACAGGAATTCTATGTAATTGTAAAGCTGATTCTTTCAAACATAGAAACAGCTTTTACCGCCATGTGACTATATAATGTGACTAAAAATGGACAATCACAGAAACAAATAATTATTGACCTTAAAGACCTATACTGAGCTGTATTAAAGGAAAAACTGTCTTTGGTGTTTGTGACCAAGTCAGACATAATGCTGGCTTCACAATCAAGGAAAGTCACAAGCTTGAAAAGTTTTGAAAAATGACATAATGGTAATGTTGAATGTGAAGTGAAAAAAAAAACAGACACTCTTCAACAGTATGATCAGACAGACAGACGGATGGATGGACATACAGACCAATGGAGACAGACAGACAGAGACCGAGAGAGAGAAAGAAACAGACACAGACAGACAGACAGAGACAGACAGACAGACAGACAGAGACCGAGAGAGAGAAACAGAGAGAGAGAAACAGACAGAGACAGACAGACAGACAGACAGACAGACAGACAGACAGACAGACAGACAGACAGAGACTTACTCTATGTACATATCCCATCTCTGACAGATATCTCATCCCTGAGGCAAAACCCCTCATCATACCGACTAGTTGTATAACAGACAGACAGACAGACAGACAGACAGACAGACAGACAGACAGACAGACAGACATACAGACAGACAGACAGACAGACAGACAGACATAGACTTACTCTATGTACATATCCCATCTCTGACAGATATCTCATCCCTGAGGCAATACCCCTCATCATCCCGACTAGTTGTATAACAGACAGACAGACAGACAGACAGACAGACAGACAGACAGACAGACAGACAGTCATACAGACAGACAGACATAGACTTACTCTATGTACATATCCCATCTCTGACAGATATCTCATCCCTGAGGCAATACCCCTCATCATACCGACTAGTTGTATAACAGACAGACAGACAGACAGACAGACAGACAGACAGACAGACAGACAGACAGACAGTCATACAGACAGACAGACATAGACTTACTCTATGTACATATCCCATCTCTGACAGATATCTCATCCCTGAGGCAATACCCCTCATCATACCGACTAGTTGTATAACAGACAGACAGACAGACAGACAGACAGACAGACAGACAGACAGACAGACAGACAGACAGACAGACAGTCATACAGACAGACAGACATAGACTTACTCTATGTACATATCCCATCTCTGACAGATATCTCATCCCTGAGGCAATACCCCTCATCATACCGACTAGTTGTATAACAGACAGACAGACAGACAGACAGACAGTCATACAGACAGACAGACATAGACTTACTCTATGTACATATCCCATCTCTGACAGATATCTTATCCCTGAGGCAATACCCCTCATCATACCGACTAGTTGTATAACAGACAGACAGACAGACAGACAGACAGACAGACAGACAGACACTTACTCTATGTACATATCCCATCTCTGACAGATATCTCATCCCTGAGGCAATACCCCTCATCATCCCAACTAGTTGTATAACAGACAGACAGACAGACAGACAGACAGACAGACAGACAGACAGTCATACAGACAGACACATAGACTTACTCTATGTACATATCCCATCTCTGACAGATATCTCATCCCTGAGGCAACAGACAGACAGACAGACAGACAGACACAGACAGACAGACACTTACTCTATGTACATATCCCATCTCTGACAGATATCTCATCCCTGAGGCAACAGACAGACAGACAGACAGACAGACACAGACAGACAGACACTTACTCTATGTACATATCCCATCTCTGACAGATATCTCATCCCTGAGGTAACAGACAGACAGACAGACAGACAGACACAGACAGACAGACACTCACTCTATGTACATATCCCATCTCTGACAGATATCTCATCCCTGAGGCAATACCCCTCATCATACCGACTAGCTGTATAACAGACAGATAGACAGACAGACAGACAGACAGACAGACAGACAGACAGACAGACAGACAGACACTTACTCTATGTACATATCCCATCTCTGACAGATATCTCATCCCTGAGGCAATACCCCTCATCATCCCAACTAGTTGTATAACTGTTAACTGACCATCGTTTTTCTGTGGAAAAGAAAAAAATGAACAGGCAATGATAAGGCAAACAAATATGACAGACATGTCTAGAATTACATTGGTACTGTTAGACCTGCACTTTTTTGTGAGCCACTCGCAATACACATAACTCATGGAACCTAGCTTTTTACATCCCATATCTTTACTCTAACTTGATCCTCCTAACCTTTTTGATTCCATTCCACATTTTAAAGTTCCTGGCCTTTTTCCATGCTTAAGTCAAACCTGATCGGAAACCTGAATATCAGCTTTCCTGTGACGCATCTCATTTTATATAAGAGAAATGTTTCAAGACAAATAGACATATACAGGTTAATAATCGGCCTGCATTTTAACAGCATGTAATTACTTTCAAAACTAATCATACTAGATGTATTTGTCATAAAATCTTCTTAAGCATACAAATAATAGAGATAAATCGAGAACAATGTTTCGTAACAATTACCTACTATGATAAACTTCTATAGAAATTGCATGTCTAGCAGAAATGACTCTTGAAAGTTAAGATAAAGAGAGCTTAACATGCAAGAAACGTCAGACATAAACCATTCCCCATAGGGAAAAATGTGGAAATTACATATTGGGTTAAAAAGTACAACTTAAGGAATTTTCAAGACTTTGCCGATAAATCATTTCCGATTACTATGATTATCGTAGAAATATCTGTAGCTTTTCTAAGAACTGCCATTTAGTTCAGAGAGAGATGTTCTCAGTTTTGCAAGTGTTGTAAATTTTCTACAAAAAAAAAAAAAATCGTTTTTCACCTAGCTTGCAAAATACTGTAAACCAATGACTCAAAAAGATACAAGCCAGAGTTAAGGTTCTTGTGCACGACATGGATGACATATCATCTCATTGTGTTTTACATGTGTACTAAGTTTCATTAAAATATTTGCAGTGTTTTTAAGCTACAGAACAGACACAAGTTTCATTGAAATATTTTCAGCGTTTTCAAGCTACAGAACAGACACAATTTGTAATGGATAGACAGATGCAAGGTGGAAAGCACTGTCACCTGACCCTTACAAAGGTGGACTTAACACTAAGACAGTTTACTGTGGGATAAAAAGAGCAAACAGTACAGTCCAGTATATTACAGCCATTCAACAAGATTTGAGCTGCCACATGGAAAAACCAACAATCTGCCTAGGCAAAAACAAAGGCGCAGATCAGCGAAGCTGATCATCGCCTTTGTTTTCACTACTCGGATAGTACAGTTCCTCTTCTACTTAAATCCGAAATTTCAAGCTTCTAGCTCTTTTCTGTGACTGTACAGATCGGTTTGTGTCGGACCTGGTCGGAAACCACATTGTTGGTTTTCCCACGATGCGACTCATTTATGTAATGTATAGTAACCTACCCTGAGAAAGGTATCTAGAGAACCATTGGCCATAAACTCTGTAACTATCATTATAGGATGACCTACAAATATACAACACAGAATTTTAGTCAACAATTAACTCATATAAGCCTGGTGTCCTTTACATGAGGACATAGCCGCAAATATGATGCTACAGAGTGCGGCATCACATCTGGGGCTATTCTGTCTGCTTAAAGGATTGTCATTGAAAAATAGAATTAAAATTCAAAATCACTCCTGATGCCTCTAAAAATGACAACGGCCTCACCCAAATGATAATGATGGGCAAGTCCATCGGTCACAAGTGGGTTAAGTAAAGTCTGTATATATATGACATGTTGCTATATGCCCACTGTAAGTACTTAAACACAATGTCCCCGCTCAAGTGCCTTAATTGTACAAACCTTATGATAGAAAAGGAAAATTTGAAAAACAAAATCTAACTGCTGAATGGCATAAAGTTTATCCATTCAAAACAGACATTTTACTATGGAATCCCATTTTACAATGAAATCTCTTCTTTGACCCAAAAAGATTCCTTGATGCAATGCTAATAGCAATCAAGTTGCAGATCAATAATACTGAATATCTTCCAAACATCAGGAAAACATGTCTGTGAAATAAATACCCCCTTAAACCCCACTAATATAGTAAAACTGGGGTATGCAGGGGTATACCTATTTTTCTTATTTTTGCTGCAAAACACAGATTGTGGGTACTGTTTAGAACCTGTACCCACAATCTATGTTTTGAGAAAAAGTAAGAAAAATATCTTTTTTTTTTTCCACTGCAAATGTCAAGTTTTTCTTCTGAAAAAATCTCTGTATATTGCATGGGCATGTTTTCGTAATTGTCTTCCAAAATTCTCATTCCAAGAAATGGTCCATAAAAAGTTCGACTTTTATTGCAAACTTAACATTTTTATTAGCAACTTTTTAAATTGAAGTTTCTTTGTTTTTTCCCTAATTTCATTTACTCTAGTCAATAAGTTTTCATGTAAAGAAGAGGCAAGAGTAATAGAATTCAATCTTCAATATGTTATTCAATCCAAGGGATGTTAATTTAACGAAATTAGAATTCTCAAGGAGTTTAGTTCAATATTTTCTCGATGTCTTCAGGCATTATTTGATTCGTAACACACCGTAATCAAGGCACAATGTTACATTATTGTTGACTCGTGCCCATCTTTACATGCTAGAGGGCTTAAAAAGAGTATGCCATTAAACTAATTTGATTTTTAAGAACTGAGCAATGAACCAACAATGACTCATTTTGAACCAGAGGACCAATGGTCCTGTAAACGCTCACCTGAGACCTGAGATATATACCAATAAAATTACTTGTTTGACTAGAATGGTAATACATGTATATAACCCCAGGGCAGGGTCAGAGCAACCTCTGGAGTTAATTTCTTTTTTAAATCATAAAGATTCAGTCCATTAGCCAATTTACTGCAAGTTTTGCTCTTCAAATGACTTTGTAACGATTTTCCCCATTCAAATGCATGGGCAACCTAAGTTGACCTTGCCGTAAAAAAGGTCAAGGTCTTGACCTTGCCGTAAAAAAGGTCAAGGTCATCCCAGGGTCATGATTTATACAAACTTTGTAGAGCTCCATTGCCTGATGCTTCATGCTAAGTTTCAAAATCATAGGCCTTCTGGTTATGGATAAGAAGATTTTTAAAGGTTTTTGCTATTTATAGCAATGGCGGCCATCTTGGTAATGTGACATTGACCATTTATATAAACTTTTTTCCCTCTTCCTAAGAATGCTTCACATAAAGTTTGGCTTTGATTGGCCAAGTGGTTTCAGAGAAGAAGATGTTTGAATATTATGGTCATACACATGTATATAGCCCCGGGGCAGGGGCAGACAACCCTCTGGGCCCAAAATATTTTCATAAACATCAATATTCTGTCCATTTGCTCAGTCCTAGCAAGTTTCTTACCATTAAATGACATTTTCCTATTTTTTCCCACTCAAATGCATGGGCGGCCTAAGTTGACCTTGCTATAAAAAAGGTTAAGGTCATCCCAGGGTCATGATTTATAAAAACTTTGTAGAGCTCCATTGCCTAATGCTTCATGCCAAGTTTCAAAATCATAGGCCTCCTGGTTCTGGAGAAGAAGATTTTTAAAGATTTTGCTATTTATAGCCATGGCGGCCATCTTGGTCATGTGACCTTGACCATTTATATAAACTTTTTTTCCCCCTTCTTAAGGATGCTCCACATGAAGTTTGGCTTTGATTGGCCAAGCAGTTTCAGAGGAGAAGATGTTTCAATATCATGGAATTATACATGTATATAGTCCCGGGGCAGGGGCAGACAACCCTCTGGGCCCAAAATATTTTCATAAACATCAATATTCTGTCAATTTGCTTATTCCTAGCAAGTTTTTTGCCATTAAATGACATTTTCCTATTTTTTCCCATTCAAATGCATGGGCGGCCTAAGTTGACCTTGCCGTAAAAAAGGTCAAGGTCATCCCAGGGTCATGATTTATATAAACTATGATGGGCCCGCGTCCCCAATGCTACATACCAAGTTTCGTGGAAATCGGCCCACTGGTTCTGGAGAAGAAGATTTTTAAAGGTTTTTGCTATTTATAGCCAAGGCGGCCATCTTGGTCATGTGACCTGGACCATTTATATAAACTTTCGTTCCCCCTTCCTAAGAATGCTCCACATGAAGTTTGGCTTTGATTGGCCAAGCGGTTTCAGAGGAGAAGATCTTTGAAATAATGGACGACGGACGACAGACGACGGACGGACGCCGGAGCATGGGTATACTATAAGCTCACCTGTGAGCCTTCGGCTCAGGTGAGCTAAAAATATATTTTCAATCCCAATGACAAAGTATTGTGGTTCTCACTATGTCTGCTTTAAGCTTTTAGACCATACCCTAAAATCCCTCGAAATCATATTCATCTTAAAGCAATCCATTCATGTTGTTATGTTTCATTGCACCACTCATTCATTCGAGATTATCTGCCGTGGTTGGGAGGTTGGGTTGGCAGATCATATGATGCGTAGCTTCTATAAATAGCACAGCTATTCGATACAATGTATCATATAAGTACAATCTCCGACATACTGCGTCAGGGAGTTGACTCTGTGGCACAGTGGTTAGAGCATTGGATTTCTACCCCGACATCCAGGTTTGAATCCCATCAGGGACATGGGATTTTTTCAAACTATGCATCATTTCTTAGTTACAAATTTTCATATTCGTAAGAATGTATTAATCTATACAAAAGATCAATGGAAGTGTTGAGATGACTGCATATATACCTGGTTTTATAATCATGCCTTTTTTTCTTGTTACTGAACCTTAAAAAGATTCCATACACAGATGTGTCTTGTTTGTTTGTTATTGCTTAATATCCCTGCCAACAGCTGTGATCATGTCTAGAAATTGCCTTAATTTTATGGAACTACTACCCAAAATTGGGACATCAAATATGTGCTTCAAAGATATTATATAAGCCCAAGTAAACAAGTAAAGCTTATATATATGTATGGATGCTTTGATTTAAAGTTGACCTTTTTTTTTTTTCCTGGGCAGCCTCAAAACTTTAATCTGTTTACAAATAATCAGCTTGGTCGTCGCTCAGCCAGAAGTAATAAGCTTTGCCTGGGGGCACAAGCAGCCCATCTATCACAGCCCCAATGGGCTGGGACCTGATTTCATATACTGAAGTATTGTGTTAAGACTGAACTTACTTTTAGTCACAACACCTTCTAGGAAGATCACATTAAGATCATCGATTTAATCTGAGCCTTTGCATGAGAAAACCAGCAATCAGGGTTTCTGACCATGTTTGACACAAACTCTCCTGTACTGTCACAGAAGCAGGCCAGGACCTTGAAATTTCAGATTGATGAAGAAGAGGGATTGTGCTTTCTGTGTAGCAAAACCAAAGGCGCTGATCAGCTGTGCAAATACTGCACAGCTGATCTGCACATTTGTTTTTGCCTATGCATGTCGTTGGTTTTCTTATGCACGGCCCATGGGTTTTGCGCAAGGACACATCATGGCTCCCAAAGTGGGGATCAAACTTTGGATCTGAAAGAGTTGCTTTGTGTTTACTTACTTTTAGTCATGACCCCCTCTAGGAAGATAACATTAGGATCGTCAAATTGTCCCATTATACTCGCTTCCGTCAGGAAATCAAGTCTATTTTTATCCGTGGCACCGGGCTTTAACGTTTTTATTGCTACAGACATTTCTGGACGTCCTGGTATGCGTAGTTTCCCTCGGCAAACATCTCCAAATTCACCTGAAAAAAGTTTTTAACTCGGTATAAACTATTAGTATGAAAATCATTTTCTATAGATATCAGTTTGTCATTTTTCACCTCTGTAAGTCATATACAATTTTTCTCACATCCATTAAACAATTGTTCAGTCATGTTGGGACAGAGCCACTGCTTAGTGAGTAGATTTTAGTATAAAGACAAATTAATGCATCTTGCTCTGACAGGGACACAACCCACCACCATTGTTGTTTGAGCTCCAGACCTCTACATCTAGTCAGACACACCTGTTATACTACCACTGGGCCATCAAGCTCACCTAACAAAATATGAGCCGCCTCATGGGAAAAACAACAATTTGCATAGGCGAAACCAAAGGCGCAGATCAGCTTTGCCATAACCGCGAAACTGATCAGTGCCTTGTTTTCGCTATACACAGATAAAAAAATTCCTCTTCTTCTTAAATCCAAAATTTCAAGTTTCTAGCTGTCTTCTGTGACTGTACATCCTGGTTTGTGTCGGGCATGTTCGGAATCCACATTGTTGGTTTTCCCATGAGACGGCTCCAATATCTTGACAACCTTACCTCCCCCTATGACTGACTCTATGGTGACGTGCGAGGCATCAATCTCTCGTGTAAACTCCCGTACAGCCTGGTTAGGGTCCTCGTAGGTGTGGGGGTCAACATACGACTTCACTGAACCGGTCGGCTGGAACAGAGGCACCGTCACTGGAAAGAAAAATGAAACATTTTTGAGATTTGCAGAATAAAATCTTGTCTTGAAAATATGAAATCTTCAGGTCCCAATATTTCACAAAAATTTATTGGCACTTTTGATATAATGAAAACGGCATTTTTTGTAACACGCCAAACATTACAGTTTTTATCTGTTTTCAGATGTGCAAATTGTTACAGTAAACAAAATTAGTGCTGTATGTATAATGAACAGGATGTGAAACAATATTCACAGTCTACAGGACAAAAGTTGCAACACACAGAATCACAGTATCAAATGAAAAATATACAGTTGAGTCTCATGGAGTTGCGCGGCACATGGACTTGCGCACCTCTTAGTTTCTTGTCTCAGGTCTAAGGCATGAAAGTTTACATTTGTTTGTGAGTAACATTTTGTCAGCTAACTTCATTAAATGAACTAAAAATAAAAATTATCATAGATGGGACAGAACAGAAGGAGAAAATCAGTAAAACGTACTTGCAAGACATTTTGTTTACCCAGTATATTGCATTGGCCAAATTAATTATGCATGGGGCTGCTGTATTCCATCTTTTTGTGGCTAATCAACTAGAAATATGACAATTTTCAAAAAACATTTGTTTAAATACCATATTTCTTGAAGAAAGCCATCTAATGACGTCAAATAAGTCAAGTGCGCAACTCCATGTGACCTTTGACGTTAGGGATAAACATGGGGGTAGCTTTACTAATGATGAAATTTTTAGAAAAGTTTTTGACATTTTCATAATTTCATTTGGTAATTGTATGCATTACATGTTCATGCAAAAAGGGGATTATTTTTTTTATTCAGAAATTGCTTCTATTATAATCTAAACGGTCAAACAATGCTTAAGTGCGCAACTCCAGGGGACAGCATCGTATATACATGTATATTAAATAAAACACATAGAAGTTAACTGATGAGCACTTAAGCATATTGATACCACAGAATTTATTTAGATAGTTGATGGTAGATGCATGGTTATGTTTATTAAGTAAATGATAAAATGAACAAAAGCAAAACAAGTGCAAATAAATATAACAATGTGGGAGTTTTTGGTTTTTTTTTATTTACATCAAATGTTCACAGCTACTTTATCATACAAAATCAAACATTTTAGTGCATAAACAGAAGAAGCAGATAAACACAAAACCTAGTAGGTAAATGTCTGACTTTCAGGACATCAAAATGACGTTGATATGTCGTTGTCGAGATGTCTCTAGCCCAGTGTATAAAAGGCTGTAAAGTAGCTCCGCTTATAATGACATTTACAAACTACAGTTCAACCTCATTATAATGCTTCTCACTATAGTGTGGTTTTCGATACAATAAAGCCATGTCATGGCTCCCGAAATAAATATTTTGCTATGATGTCTTTTGTAAATAACCTAATTATAACATGGTTTCACTTATAACACAGTCTGTTTCCATGGACCCTTAAGACAGTGATATAATGAGGTTGACCTTTACCGGTGTTGAAGAAGATAAGCAGAAGAAAATGCATTAATAAGAAAGCTGCAACTACATGTATAAGCAAAAACAAAACTATACAGGCAGAACTACATCTATGAAAGAGATTATTAAAGAAAACAGCCACTGACAATTTAACCAATCGGTGGCCGATTTATAGTGGATTCAAGGGATTCACTCGAAACACCACTGTGACCAAATGATTTCACTTTCATGAAAATAAAATGAGAAAAAAGGTGTTAGTAGGAAAACAAACAGCAAAATTATTTGAATCCTGAAATCCTGGATCAGCCCCTGCTAGCACCCCTCTTCAATTTAGTTTTTGTTTGTTTGAATTGATGCTTTACATCCCAGTCAACAGCAATGGTCATGTCCGGACATTGCCTTCATTTTATGGGACTTTTACCAAACATTAGGATGTCATGACACTAAAAATAAGCTTCATAAATATAACCACCTAAGCAAACCAATATGGATGGTTTGACTAAACCACTTTTCCGGGACAGACTCAGACTTGAGCCAATAGTTAAGAAGCTTTGCCTGGAGGCACAAACAGCCCATCTATTTCTCCTAGGCCCCACTGGGCGGGGGCCCTTCAATAGATCTAAACGGGGTCTGCATACATGCATGAGTCAGATAATTGCTAACAGTCCGATCAGTGTCTGCATATTTTGAAGAAGTTTAATGGCAACAATATTTTGTATTCATGCACTTAAAATTTCCAGTAGATTTCTTCAAAATCTGTCATGGCAAGCACATTCTCCTATTCTATATGCAAACAATTTTAGATCTTTATTCCAGATGGTATGAGCATTTTGCATATTGTTGACACAGGCAAGTTATAGGGAACAACTCTTACTTCTACAGAATTTATCAGAAAATAAGGCAAGAAAGTTAGGGTGATAATTCAGCAGCTCATAGAAATGTTGTTTTTTTTTTTGTGTTTTTTCATGACATAAATTTGGATGTGTGTTAAATAGTAAGGAAAGTTCAAAAACATGCAACTTGGTGACAATTTCATAAAATCTAAAAGCATCACACTAATTCAACAGCATATATTCAGTGACCTGCTACATGAAGAAAAAGCTACTAGGTGCATAAAACAAAGCCATACAATATTCACTAGTCATTTGTTACCATCTCCCTACAGGACCTTTGGATAGTGGGAATTTACTTTTCAATCAACAAATCACTGTTAAAGGCTTCTTGCTGTGGGGACATTCATTTGGCAAAACCATGGAATCCTGGCTCATTCCACCCATATTGTGTGATCTACCCATTTCATAGATGTTTTTGCACACACATTTATCATACGACGTCGCTGTTTTCCAATGGATAATGTCATGTAATAAAAGTTTATGACCACACGTGTATTAACACTTTTGCGGGAATATGTAACGTCACTGACGACTTCCGTAACAACAATGTTAATTTTCATTGGAAATATGTCCACTTTAAAGGCGATAAAATCATATTTAGGAACACATATGATAAAATGAATCTTACACTTGTGGTCATTTCATATGAAATTTATTAAACTCGCCGAAGGCTTGTTTAATAAATTTTATATGAAATGACCACAAGTGTAAGATCCTCTATGTAAACCATGGAAAATTCCTCTGCACTGAAGAGGCCAGTGCTATGGTTAAACCACTGCTCATTTCCAGGACTTATATGATCCTGGGCATGTGCTATTTGGTGGTGGTAACAAATAACTAGTGCAACAACAAGATAAAGAAATAGAACAAAAACAGAAATACTACTAAGGCAGACATTGGAAGCATAAAACAATGGTAAAATATAATGGGACCCATCTCCAGAAATGATCAGAAAATGAGTGGCCGAGATTTGAATCACCATGATTATGATGAAAATAATGATGATAATGATGAAATTTTTCAGATGTTACGATCCTTATTTTATGCAGCAATAAAGCAATGATTCTGATTGTGTTAATTAAGGTTCATATAAAACATGTTGCACATGCAAAGCAAAGAAGTCTTCCATTTTATGGCAAGATTTTGAAAATCCCAAAAGAGATTTTAGTCATTACAATTAGGGTAAAAGTGGAGCTTCTTATTTTGATTAGTTTTTAAGTAAAACTTCCAATCCCTATTGAAGACAAATGAGCCCTGCTGCAAGAAAACCTGTTTATAGAACTTCAGACTTGGATTATATATCTGCAATCTTGAGGTTCTGTAAAACAAAGCTGCTTATCTGCCTGCAAAGCAAAAAGGCACCTTTGTTTTCACATATATGAGTTCTAACAGGATTCATCACAAAAAGGCTCCAATATATAAATACAGGCAGTTAACACTCTGTATACCTTGATGCAATCAATTTTCTTACAGGGCAGATTGATCCAACAGCACATGTCATATGACAAAATTGAGAGCAGCGATTGGAAGCCTGATTGATTGGGCAACAACCTACTGCAAAGCAATTATTATATGGGCCTAGTCCTGAGAAAACCGGTCTTCAAGGTTTCCAACCAGGTCTGACACAAACCGATCTGTACAAGCACAGAAGCAGGCTAGAAGCTTTAAATTACAGATTTAAGAAGAAGAGAAATTTTGTTATCTGTGTAGCGAAAACAAAGGCGCTAATCAGCTTCGCAGTTACTGCGAAGCTCTGATCTGCGCCTTTGTTTTCGCATAGGCAATAATCCTCATGACGCAGCTCATATCATTTTTTAATAAATAACAGTGAGGCAATGAACTATCTGCTGTAGGTTGTTGCCAATTCAACCAGGCTTCAAATCATTGCATTCCATTTTGTCACATATCATGTGATGTTGCATCAATCTATGCTGTAAGAAATTTGTTGCATCACAGGTATACAGGCAGTTATGGTGAACTATACATAGAACTTACTGCTTCCGTTAATTGGTTCAAGTGGGGGGCAGGGGAGAACTACAAAGGGAGAAAACACCAGGTGAAAACATAAATTATCTCCCTTTGGTAAGGAATAAAATAACTCCCTTTTTAAGAAATAAATCTCCCTTTGGTAAGCCAAAACAGCCGTTTTCTTTTTAAATTAAATCCACTAGGTACATGTATATATAGATAGTGAAAAATGGCTATCGTCTATGCAATGCAACTCAAAATAGACTACAAAAACCCACACTGGCAAGTCAGCTAAGCAATCTAGATAAAGCTATATTAGGCAGGGCCAATTCAATGCTTGTAAAGTTTTGGTGGGCCATTACTAATATAGGTAATGGACAAAAAATTCTCTGAATATCCATTAAAAATCTTCTGTTCTAAGCTCAGCTGGTCTATGTATCTTTATTGCTAAGCTGAAGTGCTGTTTACTGGTTAGACTAAGCCTTCGAAAAAAGCCTAACACACGTACATGACACAAAATGTGATATGAATATACATGTACAAATGTTTTTGAATATAATTTCACACATAGAGTTCACAATGCTGAAATTAAAAAGCATTTTGACTAAGGTGCCTAGTAATAGCATAGCATAGGCTCTGTTCAACACACATGGACAAAAAGTAAATTGAATAATACAGAAGAATTAAGGGAAAAATGCATTGTTTTACGCATAGTGGTAGATCTGGTAATACTGATAGTCACCATTTATAGGTGTGCAGTTTGGTGCAATATAATAGCAGTTTATTTTAGAAGCGAGTGCATAAGAGCCGTTACGCAAGAAAACCGGTCTTTGGGGTTTCCGACCAGACACAAAACCAAGCTGTACAAGCTCAGAAGATGACTAGAGACTGGAAATTTTGGATTTAGACAGTAAAGGGACTGTACTATCCATGTTGCGATAACAAAGGCGCTGATCAGCTTCGCAGTTCCTGATCTTCGCCTTTGTTTTCGCCTAGACAAAATCTGGTTTTTTCATGACGGGGCTCATATCATGGGGTGTATCTGTTTATTTGTATTTCATAATAATTTCAGTATGTTGAATATTCCTGCTAAAGTGATGGAAATTTATTACTATTATGCACTTGTTGCTTATAACGCTGTCAATTTTCCAAAATCATAAATCATATTTTAATATTCTCTACTACCAATTGAACCGAGCCATAAGAAAACCGGAATTTTGCCTATGCGAAAACAAAGGCGCAGATCAGATTCGCAGTAACTGCGAAGCTGATCAGCATCTTTGTTTTCACTACACTGATAGTACATTTTCTCTTCTTGAAACGGCAATTTTAAGCTTCTAGCTTTTTTCTAAAGCTGTACAGGCCGGTTCGTGTCAGACCTGGTCGGAACTCCCGAAGACCGGTTTTCTCGTGTCGCGGCTCAATTTATTCATGCATTTTCCAAAGAGCCTTATTTTCACTCACATTTGAACCATTCTAGTCGGTTTGTTATTAAGCGATATTTCACAGAACTTGATTCTCCCCAGGGCTTACTATCTGATCCTAATTTATGTATTTATGATTTCATTTGTGTGTTTATGATGTTGAGCATGAAATTAAAGCTCTCAGTCTATAGTAGTTTTTGAGCCTTAGCATGAGAAAACCATCAGCCTAGGTTTCTAACCAGGTCCGACACAAACCGGCATGTACAGTCGCAGAAGCAGGCTAGAGGCTGGAAGTTTTGGATTTAGAAAGTCGAGGAATTGTACTATCCGTGTAGCAAAAAACAAAGGCGCTGATCAGCTGTGCAGTTACTGCACAGCTGGTCTGCGGCTTTGGTTTTGCACATGCAGATTGCTGGTTTTCTTATGTGGCGGCTATTTTGTGATGTATCATTGATGATAGCGCCGAGTAATTACGTTCACTTATTGGAAACTGTTGTAGCTTTCTTAGAAATTTACTGATACGTCGGCTGGGCAAACTGTGCAAAACCAGATCAGACAGTTACAAAGATGTTGTGTTTATTTGTTTGATTGGACTTCACATCAACAACTTTTTAGTCATGTTGGGTTGTGTTGAAGCCAATGCTTCCTGTCCAGAGTGACGGTTATAATGTCCTGCTCAAGGACACAGCTCGGGCAATGTAGACCTACGGATACAAAGCCATACACTCTTTACATTAGACCATCATGCCCATCTACTAACCAAGCAGTCTGATCTGTATCTGCACTATTTGCCATTCTTACTGCATATCTGTATAGGAAAACGGTGTTGCGGCAATTTAGAACAATTTCTGGTCCATGTTTGTGTATCGCTTAAGTGTGTGTTTTCAATTGCATCTATCTGTATTTAATATCTTACCATGTTGATATGGTCCGTCTATATCAGGATTTTTACCATCATGTCTTCTGTTTCTGAAATACATGGATATCCTAATGCATTAAAATGTTATGGAGATTAGATGAAAAACTTCAATATGCTGTCAACTGAGTGCATGGTCAGAAAGTACATTTGTTTAGAGCAAAAAGTTGATTTTCACATTGGAGCTAATTTTGTAGTCAGCACTGTCTGTTTCAATACACTTGCCTAAATCAGAATAACACAAAACTGTATAAAAACATTATTTCTCAAGGGACTTTGCGAAAACTCTTCCTTTTAAAATAATTGGCAATCTATGTCAGACATTAGAACATTGTAACCAGATATAATGGTTTGCCTCTAAAAGGACAGCCTTCATTGTCTTAGTTTATAATCTGTTTTCTGTTTTCTTTTTTTTTTTTTTTTCAAGTCATGTAGGGGTTAAGCCACCAATTCCTATGTATGTACAGTTCAACCTCGTTATAACACACTTCACCACAGTGCAGTTTTCAATACAACACGGCCATAATGGTCAGTCTCATTACTAAGAGACAAATGGCCACTATGCTGATCATGACTGTCACGATTGTACCAACAATCAATGGGATATAAAAACACAATCAACCGATCAACTTACCTTTTAAATAGGATAATAATCATGACAGTGGCTATTCCCATACACAGTACGACCGCAACGATAGCTCCCACAATGATACCAACTGAGGGGGTAGGGGCCATCTCATCTTTTGTATCTGCAACAAATATAAACATATATATCTCCCTATTTCTGAGGGATCTCCCTATTTTTGAGTGAATCTCCCAAAACAAAGACGAATAGCCATATTAGAAAACATAGGTGAACTGCCAAGTAGCCCTTTAGACTTTATTAGTCTAATAAGCTCTTGAAACCGCCCATTATGCATTGTACACATGTGTGTAATGTAAAAAGTTGCAAGTAGCTTGCAGGTTTTTTATCATTTTGAAAAACGATTTTCAGTTTTGACATTTTTGCTCTCAGTGCATTGTTTGCGAGTTCAACTTAAAATATTCTGTTTAAGCCTGTCGAAAGTTGTGCGTTGGATCAGGACTATGTTACAGGCCAGCCGCGATATTCTGTTGCCAACAATTCTTTGTTTATTTACAGTTTCACCCATACCCTCAGCTCAGTATATCTTTAACACAGAAATCGGTAAAAATGTAAATAAACAAATGGATCGTTTCGTGCCACTAGAAATTGCCAATGGTTTCCATGTGGTGACATTAGTTGGTTCACAACACAGAGATTTTTATGTCACTTTGAGAAGCCAATTTTGCCATTTTTGCTCTCTTAAAATTTTCAGATAAGACCTGTGGAAAGATGTGCATTGGAATGTCCTTCTTCTTCTTCCAGTAACGTACAGGGCCCACTCTGGAGCATTGTTGTACTTGTGGAGGTCGTGGTGAGGGGCTAACAAGTGCTGGTTTAAAACAGTGCTGATTAAAATCTTTAAAAACAGTTCTGTGGCTATAAACTTACCATATGGCGTCCCGGTTGTGACATAGATAGGATCACTGTATTCTCCCCAACCCTTGGATGTCTGACCTTTCACCTGAAGAAAGAAAAAACATAACACAATTCAATAATTTGTAATACAGCCAATTTCCCAATTCTTATGAGAGAAACTACAGTATAAACAATATGCTAGAATCAAATACATCCAATTCTTGGAAATGCTGATAGTTTGTTGCATTTTCCCCCCTTTTTTTGTCATATCGCTACATATTTCAGATAAAAAGAATCCATCATGGGTGTCCAGTGGAGATAGGAAAATCCCAACCCGAGGGTCCACCCGTTCCAGTGGGAAACGAGGCTCGCCGAGTTTCCCACTGGAACGGTGGACCCGAGGGTTGGGATTTTCCTTGCTCCACTGGACACCCATGATCGATTCTTTTTCTTACATACACCGATTTTATCCTTTTACCGGTAACGTAACCTGGTACCGTGCTTTAACCCTTGTGACGTTGTGCATATTACGGATGTGACGTCAAATGTAAATAAATCGTTGTCAAAGTCAATAGAGATGTAGTTTTTATTTGTTTTTATTTTAAAACAATCGTGATTCAAGAATACTCGCTGTGAAAAACATCACTTTTGTCTAGTTTTGGTGAACGCCATTGCTGCAAGCAGTAGAAACGATCGAATTATATCGCGTGCTTTTCTTATCTTGCATGAGCAACCAAACCAGCAGTGTAAGATCGATTTATCTACCACCACTAAAATACCGGAATTTTTCTATCTTTATGATGGAGGTATGTAAGAAAAAATAGTATACAATTCTGTCCCTAATGTAAATTTTGACATTCTGAAAATAAAGCAATTTCTGCTGCACTTATCAAAATTGAACTTCTGCACGCAAACTTTGATCAAATAATTTTTAGGTGATGCAATTCAGTCTTATAATTGAGCTGCCGCATTAGAAAACAACAATTTGCATATGCGAAAAACAAAGGAGCAGATCAGCTGTGCAGCAACTGCACAGCTGATCAGCAACTTTCTTTTCGCTACATGGATAGTACAATTCCTCTAATTTCTAAATCAAAATTTCCAGGCTCTAGCCATCTTCTGTGCTTGTACAGCTCGGTTTGTGTCGGACCTATTCGGAAACCACATTGTTATTTTTCTCACGCGATGGCTTATATATCTATGTGGTTACATGATATGCAAATGCTTTTTAACATCTCGGCAAGAATGGCTAGATGCTTTCCATTTGTCAAGAACTAAATAAAGATTAAATCAGCACAGCTACCAAGTTACGACAGCTATCAAATAATGAACATCTCTCTATTTTGCATGTCTCATGCATTAACCATTGCCGAATCCTTTCTTTTCTGTCCAAACATACTCTCAAATTCATTTAATCAAATTCTTTCAATGTTTAAGGTTGCCATTCCGCTGAAACACTTTCCCTGGGTCTCGTTTACAAATATATTGCCTCATTCGATGAATAATTTACGCAAATAATTCCATTATCGAAGTTGTACTACATGCAAAGATGGTCTCCAGTTTATGTCAGAATTTTTAACATTATTTTTCTATTCACCTAATGAAAATAAAGTCAAATGAAAGCTTTTCAGAACTCGCAACTTCCTTAAATCTTAACGACTTTAGACCAAGAATAATTTTTTCCAACATTTTGAGAATAACATTCAATTACTTCTAAATTTTGCACGAAACATTCCTCTCAAGTTACGTGATTCCCTGTGTAAATCAAATTTATCGTACACGGCAAAACATGAACTCGTTGAGAGCTACAGAATTGATGTTATTCATTGTGTGCATTTGTTGTAACAGAGATGCAATAATTTCTTATAAAATGAACAATAATACAGAATACATGAAAATCTAATCGTGGGGTAGCAATAAATTTATCATAATTAGATTCTAGGAAGCTATAACATGACACCATCATTGTGCGGCTGTTAGACAACTGGTAAAAAGCATTTGTAAAACCCCTAACACTGTGATTTTTTCCATCCTTTTTCAGCAACAGTTACCGGTAATATGTTATGACTGAGAATTTTTAGCATCTTGTATGCACAATTAAATATGATTAAAATATTGGAAAAATTTTGCTTCTTTTAAGCTATTTTTTCTCTGTCTTTTTTTACTTTTTTTTTTTTTTTTTTTTTTTTTTTCTTTAGGAAATGTTTGTCACGCCACCATCTTTCCCAGGCAAGCTTAATGAAAGCAGTAGATTTTAAAATCCTAATTCAATTTTTGTCAATGAAAGCTGCTAATGTCAGACAATTTATGTAGCTTCCGAGACATTCCAGAGCCAGAAGGCAACATGTTCTGACGTTTCAATATTTTATTGCCGTTTGTAACAAAATTACATTGATCTGGTGGAACGGCATCATAAATGGAGATTTTCATTAGGAAAACTTGCCCATGCAATAAACAGAGATTTTTTTAGCTTAAAAAATGAAAATTTTCAGCGGAAAAATGTTGATATTTTTCTTATTTTTGCTCAAAACATAGATTATGGGTACACGTTAGAACCGCCTTGCCGAGGCGGTTCTAACGAGTACCCACAATCTATGTTTTGGAGCAAAAATAAGAAAAATAGGCATACCCCTGCAAACCCCAGTTTTGCTATATAAAAGTGGGGTTCAAGGGGGTACACATTGCACGGACATGTTTTCCTGATGTGACATTACCAGGCACATGCATATTCAGTTTTTATGCTGATAAAAAGTGATAAATATGCAAACTTTGCAAATTCCATTTTCATACACTTGTACTGAACACAAAATGAAACTGAATGTTATGATCGCATAATAATAAATTGTTGCCATCTAAAACAATATGAAGATGCCCTAAATTCTGATGTGGCATATCAAAAATATCCAGATCAGCAGTTTTTATGCAAATTCTTCGATGAGCAGCCTTCATTGCTACATGAATTTTACCGTAGAAAAATCAGATTCTATTAAAGACGTTATTAAATTTTGTTTCCTAACAAAAGATACGAAACCCAGGGGAGCCATTAATTTCCGCAACAAAAAAAAATGTTTGAACTAAACTGTCGTGAGCATTCTTTTGAATTCGAGACGCTCACACATCAAGACAATATTTCCAATTATACCCTTAATGTGCCTTGATTCAGTTAAATCAGCACAAAATTAACTAGCGTTTGTGCCTCCCTAGCTTGACATCAGGAAAACATCTCCATGAAATGTATACCCCCTTAAACCCCACTTTTATATAGCAAAACTGGGATATACAGGAGTATACCCATTTTTTTATTTTTGCTCCAAAACATTGATTGTGGGTACTCGTTAGAACCGCTTCGGCGAGGTGGTTCTAACGTGTACCCACAATCTATGTTTTGAGCAAAAATAAGAAAAATTTCTAAAATTTTCTACTGAAAATTTTCAATTTTTAAAACTTTAGAAAAATCTGTATATTACATGGGTGTGTTTTCGTAATGTAATATTTCACACCAGATGGCAGCGCTGGGAATTAAGAGTTATGGTCCCTGAGAGAATTAACGACCAATCAAATTAAAAAGATGTACAGACAGTCAGATAACTCATTTGCATATGAACAAGGGGACAGTAACTGCTTCAGATAATAAAATATTCGATTAAAAGTGAAATAAAATTATATTTCATGAACTAAAATTGATGAGATTTTCTATACATGAAATTTCAAAGAGGGCATGTCTTGAAGATGGAAATCGGCGCCATATGACAGAGGGCCAATAAATTCCTTAAAAGTGCTTTTTGCAGATTATTCATTATTAAAGCTGTTTTAGCACTGCCCAGGCCATTCCTCCCGCGATGCATGTTTGAGCCACATCATGAGAAAACAAAAAATGTGGTTTCCAAAAGGCTAGTGTTTGGGACATTTTTGCTTTGGACAACAGCTTACAATCAGCAGCCTGCTCAATCTATTAATTGCGCTGATAAGCTGCTTATAGCATTAAAACTTGCTCTGCAGGAGCAGTAAAAAGACCAATTTTCCATGGGTACCTTGTTCAACTGATCATTATGGCCAAAGTGATACAAGAAAGTCACCGTTTCCACATATAGCATCATAACATTAGAAGATTTGTTATGCATGTATCACCATTTTCAAATCAAAGCATCCAAATCCATATGACATAATTAAATGTACGCTCGAATAAACAACCAAGATCTTCAAAGAGAATTAACTAATGGAAGTTTTTAGCAGCCAATCAAATAATATCCCCCAAACCTGATCCAATCTGTTGTTATTAAATTTCTAATATGCAAAGATAACGTTTATAATCAGCAAATTGCTCATGTGTAAAACTGGATCAAGATATTATTTAAATGCCCCTAGCAAATCCCCCATGTAACAACACAGTTAAATACACAATTCGCCATTACTTCATGCCACGCTTAAAACATATCTTTCAGTTCAGAAGTCGAATCTACATTTGTATAGCATTCGATAACGCTTCCTCACACAATTTCTTCCGCTCAAAATCCAAGAAATGACTTCAAAGGCCTCGGAGGCAGCGAGAGTTCGCCAGCCGTGCCAATATGAAATTCAATTTTTCCGCACGATCGCACCCGACAGTCATTAATGAGAATCCAATGGAATAATGGGTCGCTCGCTTGATAATTTATTCTTTCAAAAAGATGGAACTGAAAACATCAAAGAGAAATCTCTGATTCTGACCAGGTTTCAGTGCATAATTTTATATATTTAAAAAAAAAATCACCCTTAATTTACGTTGCATTAAGTAATGATGAATTCAACGATTTTAGCAAAAAATACATTTGTAAGCCTCAGATGAGACACACACGCATGCGCGTATGAAAAAAAATATATACTGTACATGTTTTCCATGCAAAACATAGCAAACTTTCATAAATTATGAAATCGATTCAGTGCGACATGTTGTAACTACAGCGTCAGCACCTAGGTGACGGACAAAATAGTGATTCAGTCTTTATCGACTTTGGAAGTTACGATCCATTTTAGGGATAGTTCTAGCGTTTCATATTCTAATATAAAGATTAAATCGGCAATATGAGCTAAGACCAGCAGTACTTAAGTAGGTTAATGTGTCTTGCGCAGACAAGAATCTATACCAGTGTGGTCCAAAATCTGGTCCTCTTAATCTGCAGTCAAACATACTAAACCACCAGGCCCCAGCCCCTTTTTCCCAAAAATGAATGAACCAATAATGAATACCTGAAAAACATATTCTGTTTTCTTTTTGAGATCTTTGAAAGTAATACTGGTGCTCTTTGTTAAGTTGGCCGCCTCAGTCCCGATCTGTCCTTTGATGTAGCGTAAGACCTCGTACTGTAGTACCACAACCTGTGACGTCGTGTCATCGTGGAGTTCCCACGAGAGTGAAATATACGTCTTCCCGACATCGACGGCCCTGAGTTTCGTGACTTGTGGGATAGATGCGAGCGTCGTGATCAGGGTCTCGGCAAAACTCTGTTTCTTGCTGATGGCCGATACTCCGTTCTCAGCGTGGACCTGGATTCTGTACTTTGTGTTGGGGGTAAGGTTGGATAGCTCAGCACTGTAACACAATTGAAATTATATTTCACTGAAATATAAATACATGTACAAATGGAAATATATTATTTTGAAATGGAACTTTATGTTGTAGATCTAAATGTGAGGGCTTATTTCTTGAGTACAAGAAACATTGGTCTTAAGAACAGACTGATTATTTTATAGTTGATAATTATGTACATTGGCATCCAATCAGTGTCTCCTCTGAAAAGGGTCAGCAGGCCTACATTGCACTTATAAATGCAACTAAATATCAAACACAATACGCACCTAGTGGTATTAAAGCCACTATATTTTGGACGGACCATGATGTCGCTGATGTCAATAGGTCGACATGATGGGCACTCCACCTCTACTCTGTAAGTGATGTCATTTCTTCCACCTTTGTTGGAAGGTGGTGACCACCTGAGGCTCACCATCTTGTCGGTGTAATCAACCACAACGAGATCCTGGGGTGGGGATGGGGGCTCTGAAAAACAGGAATCACTGATATTAAATCAATGGTCACATTCAGAAGGCATACAGAAAGGAATATAAAAGAACTCGTACTATAAGAATGTCAGAAT
Organism: Rugalucina vietnamica; assembly: GCA_964017185.1. Lineage (NCBI taxonomy): Eukaryota > Metazoa > Mollusca > Bivalvia > Lucinida > Lucinidae > Rugalucina > Rugalucina vietnamica. Next base: position 583,682 of record OZ024882.1, read on the forward strand.
AGAAGCAAAATTTTACTATCAGTTCTGTGAAATTCAAATGTTGAAGAACTTTAGGGGGCGGTTCTTGAAACCAAACTTTGTCATCTTATATTCAAACATACAGCAGAGGAAATATTTGCTTGAAAAATTTGAATTCAAAATGGGTTCTTATAACTTAATGGTAGTTTTGAACATTAAAATATTGATGACTTTATCTAAATGTACAGTCAGTGCATTATGAATTTCTGTTCTATTTCATATGAATGCATTCCGCATGTGCAACTATTCTAATTTTATTTCCGATATACTTTTTATTTCTAGGTATAAAACGTCTGAGCTCTTGAATTTTAAATTAAATGAGGTACTAAAAATATTTTGGTCTTTCTGGTTTGTATCAAATGAGCCGCCTCGTGGGAAAACTAACAATCTGCATAGGCGAAAACAAAGACGCAGATCTGCTTCGCAGTAACTGCGAAGCTGATCAGCGCCTTTGTTTTCGCTACATGGATAGTACATTTCCTCTTCTACTTAAATCCTAAATTTCAAGATTCTAGCTCTTTCCTGTGCTTGTACAGGCTGGTTTGTGTTGGACCTGTTCGGGAACCACATTGTTGGTTTAAATCCCATGAGATGTGTCTCAAATTATGCACCTGTGCTTTTTGAATGCATCATTTTATTTTCAAACTTTCTTTAACACCCAGTATTAAAATATAGTTTAAAAGCCATAAAATGTCTATGTCTCAATTTAGAGAAAATACCTGGATATATATTTTTTAATGTCAACAATTTGATAATGATAAATTTTACAAAGCAACTACTTTGTGCATTGGTACTATTTGTACCAAAATTCATATCTGACTTTTCAAATTGATCTCATTTAAAACATATTTGATATAAGTGGTTTATTTGTTTAATTTTTTCCTTTCTCACATTCTTGCAGCATCATGAGACACCCATTTAAATTTTCATTTACAATTAAGACACATACAGATAGGCAATGTTCTTCCATGCAGTTTGCTTGGAGCAAATTGAAGCTTTCTGCAACAGCAAATTATTTCCGAATTCTAGAAAGCAACTAACTACTTAGAACATTGTTGTAAACTCAGACAACATGCATACACATTTTTCCTTGCTAAAACTCATTTTCATGTGTTCTTTCAGCCATGAAATTATTATATCTTTTTAGATATAAATCGGAAAATAATGCTTTATCTTAAAAAATTGACACTTTTAAATACATTTGTACTTTCATTTTATCTTGTTTTTCTGAATCAATTGTGGCTTTTATTTTTTAAAAGCAACTTAGTAAGAAGAAACAGACAAAAGCAATTATATTTTTATGCAGATATGAAAAAAATCATGCATTACTGATCAAAAAGAATTTAAGATTTATTTCCCCTTTAGAGCTTTTGAAGAAAGGCAAAATAAAAACTTGTACCACCTCTAGCAAATCAAAAAATCATGTAAGTTAACTTTGATAAAAAATAAAGGACATTGATATATGTGACGTTCTCTGAGATTTTCGGTCTTGTGGAGGTACGACGTTGACGTCACAAAACGTGAACTTAAGTTGACGTCACAAAACTGCATGCGACGTTAATTGGATTTTTGCGCACTCAGTCATTAGTTTCAAAACGACGCCTTATGAGATTGGTTGGATATTTCTAGCAAGACCTTCGCAATTTCCGATTTTATAATATTTAGACAACAGGATACTATACCTCTGTGTTACAAACGATTTTCCAAGGCCAATTATTTTTTTTACCAATTAAGAACCCTAAGATGCAAACTGAGGGAGGTGCGTGTTTTCTCTATTTTTCTGATTAATCGTTAGCGCTATTTATTAAAGCTTTTGGACATGGATTATTAACATAATAAAAATCATAAAAATGTTAAAAACTAAATTTCCGACTTGGACTCCAGAAGACCAAAAATGTCAGATACTGTCACATATTTTTGATCATTTTTGCCATCTATCCTTAATGTATGAAATCACTGATATCAAGCTGAAAACTAGATGAGCCTTTTTAGCAGATTATCTCCCCTACTACCGTGCTCTTATGCAAAACTGTTGTTCTATATTTGATAAAATAATAAGCATGGGTCAGTTAATGGTTTAGCCTGTCAAGTCCGCTTGTTAAGGGATGCAGCTTTGACCCAATGCTCCTTTATGCCATTTTTATTGCAACATCTACCTACTCTGTGTCTGTACTGAACCTACTTTGTCGAAAAGACTGTCATTCTAAATGATTTTGTCTTTTGTTTTCGCTTTTTGTAAAAACATAAATTGTACACTTGCGCCAATAATTTGATCCATAAAGAGCCATTAAAATGAGACACTTTGGTTCAAAAATGGATTTTGAATGTTATCTTGTAATCAGCCAAAACTGAAAAAAAAAACATCAATCTAAAACCTGGCATGCTTTAAAAGCCGCCCAGTGTAATCTTTTCTTCTTCCGAAGATAGCTTGAAAAATTTACATTTACCCTCTATTCATTTAACTTTTAATCTCACTTTATGTCAGCCTGTTCGACTTATGATGAATTTGAGGTTTTATAATGATTTTACAACATGAATACGCGAATAAGGCGAAACTCCCGATTTCATCCATGATAAAACGGCCACCCGATAGGGTAGCAGTTGCGGTGTCGTATATGAAGTAATATATCATTTACAATGTATAAAAGGTAAGCGTAATACGAGGGTAATGCGATAGACTCCAATATCATTCCAGACATTTCGCGTCAAATGTCTATTGCACTTGTAGCACTCGGGAAATACTCACCAGTATAGAAATTTATTTATTTATCATTTTATTTTATGTATTATTTATATATATATATATATATATATATATATATATATATATATATATATATATATATATATATATATATATATATATATATATATATAAAGTAGAGAAATAAAGATGTACTAAATTGGCGAAGGTAGGTTTCGAACCCGCAGACTTCGGCTTCGGCGCCTAGCTATACAGGGCCATCCCCTGTATATATATATATATATATATATATATATATATATATATATATATATATATATATATATATATATATATATATATATATATATATATATATATATATATATATATATATATATATATAATGCTTTAGATCAAAACAACAGCTAAGGTAATATCAGGACAGTCATTTGTCGTATCCACACTGAAGCAGATGACCAGTACTCAGTGCACATTTCTTTCACCACTAACTGACAAATATTCTTGAATCAAAGGAAGAAGAAATGGCAGTAGAAATATTTTGATAACCAAAACTTAGAAATGTTTCTGACTTCAAGTTGAGCTATTCAGTTCTATTATAGAAATCGTATTATTAAGAGCCTGAATAACTTCACGGTACTCAAGATTATCGTGTACTCACCTGTGCATGCCATGCTCTTCTCGTCATCAGGAGCACGCCAGTAGTTGTCTAGGCAGTCACACTCCCGACGTCCCGGCATGTCGGCATAGCTGTGTCGCGGGCAAGACAGACATTTACCATTCCCAGCTTCCCACTTGTAAGAGTTTTGTCGACAAGCTGAAGTGAGAAAAAATATAGGGTTTGGTAATGGCATAACTTTCATTGTGATTTTTCAATGTTATTCAATGAGCCTCGACGCGAGAAAACCGGATTTTTGCCTAGGCGAAAACAAAGACGCAGATCAGCTGTGCAGAAACTGCACAGCTGATCAGCGCCTTTGTTTTCGCTACACGGATAGTACCATTCTTCCTCTACTTATATCCCAAATTTCTAGCCTCTAACTTTCTTCTGTGACTGTACAGGCCGGTTTGTGACAGGCCTGATCGGAAACCCCGAAGACCGGTTTTGTCGCGACGCGGCTCCAATGTGATTGATCTAGCCACAGCTTCTTGCATGTTGGGCATTATAATCAGTCCTATGAAGAGCTTGGAGTGGCCTGCTCAAGGCCACGAACACATGAGTGCAAGTGGAATCAAATATATTACATGAACAGCTTTTTCAATAATACATCATCATTGAACAAAAAAAATTGTAAAACTGAAATTTGCCAATGATAAAATTAAATACCACTAAACATTGAAAAAATGAATCTAAATAAATCAAGGTTCACAAAGCTTTGAAACTCTATTACACTGTAGATTAATATCAAAATTTTAATTTGTACCATCTGCTTGCGTAGATAATTGGATCATTTTTCTAATTTTTTATTTTTCTATTAATTATTTCAAGCGTACTAGTGGTGGGTGGTTTCCTACAGATTTTTGTCCTTGTTTGGGTGACATCCAGCCCAAAGCACTCACGAAATCTCCTAATGTCATGCAATCTCGTTAGTTTATTACAAAGGGGGCATTTTACATTTTTTATTTCCTCTTTATTTTAGCATGAAGACATATGCCTGGGTAAACTTGATTTCATAAAGTCTCATAAATGCATGTTAGGGAAATTTATGATGGACTCACATAAATAAATGCATGGCTACATGGAGAATTATGAAGTTTAAGTTTGAATATAGGGATCAAACATGATTTTCCATTCATTAACATTCGCTTGGTCCCGAGGGGAGTGTTGAAAACAGAGGGTGTAGCCCGAGGTTTTCAACACTCCCCGAGGGACCAAGCGAATGTTAATGAATGACAAAATCATTTTTGATTGCTATTATTCCTTTAATTCTGCAGAAACGAAAGAAATAAGGTGCAGAAATGAAAGAAATATGGTGCACTATATTTTACAGCCTCATCACATTTACATACGCGTAAAAGCTTTCGTTTTTATGCTCGTTACGGGCGGCCTTCAGTTTCTCATTACTAGCACATGCTTTGCATGGCGCCCGGTAACGAGCGTAAGTAAAAGCCATGTATTAACAGCATGTGCCCGCGTGAATTGCAATATTAATGCATGGCTTTCTCTTCATTAATAAACGGCTGTTAATAGTGTGACATAGGTATTTATGCAATAATTAATGTTTTCATTCAACAGCTGGCGTTGGTATACTTTGGGACAATCAGCTATATCCTAGCCATACTTTTTTAAGGCAAGCTCACTATAGGCAGATTATCAGAACTTAGTGCACATTTATTCACCATCAACTGAAAAATGTTGTTCTTGAAGTGGCGGAAGAGGAACATTTTTCATGTCTATAGAAAAAATCGGGTCTAATTCGACACAAAAAAGACACTTTTGATAAAACTATTAACTACATGTAAATACCAGTTTATTTTATATCAATTACAAGACTTAGTATAAGCTTATTTAAAACTTAAAAAAAAAATATTATATAAGATGGCAAAATACCAATTAATTCATGCTTGTATATTTTGAACATAAAAGAAAATTGTATTCAGTGAAGAAGAAATCACATTAATATGACAATTCATGAATCTATGTCCCATTTTTATATCAAAATAATCCCCACATTTATCCTAGTTTCTTTGCAAATGTGAACCCAAACAATGAAGTGGATTTATTCAGACATGAATGTTCCAAACTTGATTATGTTTTCATTTTGAAAGTATAAGAAAACATTTAGACAGAAAATTAGGCAAAGCTGCAGGGCTTACAGGATTAGATGAGCCGCAACGCAAGAAAACCAGTCTTTGTGATATTCGACCCGGCCAGACATAAACTGACAAAATTTTGGGTATAAGTAGAGAAGTTATACTATCTGTGTAGTGAAAACAAAGGTGTGTAGTGAAAACAAAGGCGAGTAGTAACTAACTGCACAGCTGATCTGCGCCTATGTTTCTGCACAGGCAAAAGTCCAGTTTTTTCATGACATGGCTCAGACATAAACTGAAAATACTTCGGAGGAGTCCCACATATTTTGATTATTTTCTTGATCTTTTGGAACAAAAAAGAAACAAATATATCCCTAGACCATGTTAACCGCTTCAATAATGGCAACTTTAAGTCAACTCTTTCCATAACATTGCATAGGGGCAGAGCCAGGACTTCTGGAGAGAGGCTCATATAGAATCCCCCATAAAAATGAAACAATTTGGTCTGATTTAGGTGGGGGTACAAACAATGAAGCCCCTGAACCGTCCCTCTAAATCTACCGTTGGTGCGGTCCTCTGACAGCAAGGCTGCAGAGAGTTTACGAGGGCCATCACCCCATCAATTTACCACAAGTACATGTATACAGCAATTATTCAGGCCCCTTGTCAACTCAGGTTTCATGGGAAATTGATTGGCCCATTCACTGTGACAGTTGGGTATGTCCCCTAGGGGCTATGACCTTAAGGGACCAGGCACCTTTGCAAATGACTGTAAAATTTGAGCCATAAGCATGTGAAAAGGTCATAAAAAACACTGAAAATGCTTGTATAAATTTTAAAGACAAATTGAATGACTTTTTCTTGCTTTTAAATGTGCCCAAGGTAAACAGCTGAAATGATGCAATATAACTTCAGGACTGCCAATTATTCTGCTTAGTAATTACCTGGACTCAGACCTCAGTCCAGCCAATAATTAAATCATATTTTGTGCACATCCTTTCACAACTAACTGACAATGTGAGGTACAGAGAGGATGTCCATAAATTAATATATCCACTAAGGATTGGGTCATGGTCAAACTGAAAAACAAGAAATTCCCCCTGGCCCCTGAAGATTATCATCTGACAAGTTGCCATATCAGTTCTAATGGATGAAACAAATTCTCTGTATCAGCTTTAATGGAACTGAACATAAAAATCGAGTCTCGCCATCTGTCCCATTCTAATCCGAGATATGCAAAGTATCCTTTCAGGAAAATTCAATCTGAGATTAAAGATAGTCACTCTTTATCCACTTTTTTACTTTTATTGTAGCAGAAAAAAGTACAGAATGAATGAATGAATGAATGAATGAATGAATGAATGAATGAATGAATGAATGAATGAATGAATGAATAAGAGATGGCAGTGAGTGTTGCCAAAATTAATGTCCCGAAATCTTTAAACCATTAAATGATAATTTGTTGTGATCAGAAACAAAATATCAGGAATTTGTGGAATTCAGTATCACTGTCTATTTCAATATCAACACCAAAAGTGGAAAATACCCAGTTTACCCTTGAGAAATATAGCGCAGAATCGTGTCAATTTCCTCGGCACTTCAACAGGTCTTATTTGTGCCTCCCAATGTCATTGATTTGCTGATGATAAGTGCACAATCTAGCTAAAAGCCTCTTGAGTAAATTGCTACTCAGCTCTCGAAAAGCATTGACCGTGGCGCTATTTCTGCGATTGTCCCGTTTCTCATTTCCATGTCAATCAAACACATTTCTAACAACTATACGTCAAATTACTACACTATATCTTGACCATGGACAATATGAGCTGCGTCATGAGAAAACCAGATTTTGCCTATGTAAAAACAAAGGCGCAGATCAGCTGTGCAGTAACTGCACAGCTGATCAGCGCCTTTGTTTTCGATACACAGACAGTGCAATTCCTCCTCTACTTATACCAAAAATTTGAAGATTCTAGTTTTTTTCTGTGAGTGCACAGGCCAGTTTGTGTCAGAACTGGTCGGCAAACCTAGAGACTGGATTTCTTGTGACACTGCTCATATTGATCCCAGTACCGTCTCAGGACACTACTCGGGTCCCTCGGCGGTTTCTGAGATGATATCCTGATTTCACAGACTTGTTGCGGTAATTGAGGAAAACGAAGTTAACTAGATCCACGATAAATCTTTGAAAAGAAGACTAATTGACTTGGGAGAAAAGACCAGATAAATGAGCAAACACAACAAGATGTTTAATACTCTAAACCTTGGCTTTATAAAGCTGGAAGTCTCCGAGGGTTTGTCCAAAACAGCTGAATTTGACGTCTTGAAATCGGCAACATGTAAAGATTGACTGGCTTTCATGGCAACAATTATACTACTAGATCGAGACATGCTTAAAATGTGAGAATTATTTCATTTTACAGCCATTCAAGATTATTTCTCATATCATGAGCAGTTTCACTCAAAAGTGAGATAGTACCTGTACCATGGACTGACGATGGGGCTCTTCCTAATTATTACCTCCCTTTGACTAATGTGCTTCTTGCATCACAAATAAGCTTATCATTCATTAACCACAATCTTTTTTTCTTCTACAAAAAGCCCGTTACATATAAATGCGGCAATAAAAGTGTTGTAAAACATCTACAGCTCATCATAAAATACATTTCAAAGGGAATCAGCTAACAGTTTTTATGAGGGACATTATCAGGGAACCTTTAAGAAGGCCAAACTTTATAGGACTGGTCCTACACGTGGCTTCAAGTCTAGTAGTCATACATGTCATACTTTATCCTATGTTCTAAGATGATTCTTTTTCCATTCTGACCTGGATGTCACTAAAAATGAAGTTTTGGTGACACTGGTAAAATTTCACTCGGCGTCACTCCCTCGAAAAAAATCATGTAGTATACATTTGAAAATTTCATCCATGGCTTAGACTGGCTTAACTTCACTCAGAACTGGCATGTGCCCTAGACATGTGCAAAATAAGCACCGCGTTTGCAGCATCATCATAAAAGCACATCAGAGATATTGGGCATTAAGAGAGATTTCACGCTAAACCACACAGGTGGTGATTATTGCGACACAAATAAGCCGCCGTGCCAGAAAACCGGTATTGGGGTTTCCGACCAGGTCCGATATAAACCGGTCTGTGCAGTCACAGAAGAAAGCTAGAAGCTTAAAATTTTGGTTATAAGTAGAAGAGGAATTGTACTATCCGAGTAGCGAAAACAAAAGGCGATGATAAGCTGTGCAGTTACTGCGAAGCTGATCTGCGCCTTTTGTTTTCGCATAGGCAAAATCCGGTTTTCTGAAGACGTGGCTCATATAATTGCAAACGAAGCTGTAACACAGGGTTCTTGCTATCAGAATCCTTTGATCTTTTCAAATAATTGTAGGTCATTAATTCTTAATTAATACTTTTTCAATAAAGGTTTATGAGACAACTAATCCGCGGAGAGAACGAGAGAGAAAATAAAATGATGTGTGCGAAGGAGAAATCAAAATAACATCAGTGATGACCAGGCTGTATCGAAGGTACAAATCTGACGCAAAAATACCACAGACCTGGTAAAATTTACATTGTTATTTTTATAGTATCATATAAATTTGCAATTCTTTGTAAATACATAAGTTCATTGTCGAGCACTTTTAACCAACGCAAGTCACCTTATCCCAGAATTCCCCATGATACGTACACTACACAACTTTCTTATTGTACCATTAACAATTATTACACGGTTCCCAAATGTGTTATAGAAAACATTTGTGTTAGTCGTCTTTGATCTTGATTTTATATGCCCACGAGGCCATTAGGGGAATTATTAAATAAAAAGAACGCCATGTAATACTCGGAGAGGATGGAGAATCAATGGTATTAGAGAGCATACATAAACTATGGTGTCAGCCGAGTGCCAAAGTTGTCAAGGATGAATTCATTAGAAGGCGGTAGTATAAAACAGTTTTTTCTCGGGGAAAAATTTTGCCGCATATTAAAGGTAACAAATGCAAAGATGCACGTGTATCTTTGCCCTACTTGTGTCCAACAAGAAGTTTTATTATTATTATTTTTTTTTTTTTTTTTATTTTATGATACTTTATCAGGAAACTGCACCATTTTTTCTCACCTACTAAGTTTAAACTTTTATTTAATACTGTGATTTTTTCTTTCTTTTTTTTAAATAATGACCCCTCACATTTTATTCAAGTAGACATGATGGTATGCAATTAAAATCATGTTAGTTGAAATGAGTCAGTCAATTCTTTTATTGACACAAAATTCAACAATTATTTATTCAACAGTAAGTAATACAGAAATCATTTTCTAAATCATGTAGCTACCCAAAATGTTCAGAAATTCATACTTTTTTTGCCTCTGTATTCAACTTTACGCACAAAGTTTTAACTCCAAAATGGTCAGAAAGCAAGTTACAGAGCATACATGTCCTTTCACATTTTGTTGTTGAGTTTCAGTGTCTGAAATCAACAGAATTTTTTTACAAAGATACAAAATTTTATCATGGTTTGGTTGTATATGGTAGCTTTTCTTGTTAAAAGATCAATTACTTTAAATTGGGTTGTTTCTATGACCGAGTATTCATCACAAAAAATCAAGACTTTTCGAGAAAAGTGTTTGTGCAACATGTATGATCAGCATACCTAGGCCTTTTAATGATCAAGTAAGTTTGAATGACGCAATAAAATGCAAACATTTTGAAAGCTAAGAATATAGAAACAAAGTTGATTCTAGTCAAATGAAACAATAAGGCGATACTTTCTCATGATAAAGCTCTTTAATACTCTAAATTACATGTATCTAGTTAGAGAAAATTGAGGTATTTGTGTTTTGCGGAGTGTGACTTCTTCAGTCTGGACAAGGGAGACGATCACTGAGTACAAAGTGACATCAAGTCATGAGAAAGGAGAAAGTTGGGCCACCATATGAGAAAATAAATCTCAGTGTTTCAGACCAGGTTCCACTAAACCAGCATGTAAAGTTGAAGCAGAAATAAGGTTGTGGATTTAACAGGAAGAGGGACTGTACCATCTGTATAGAAAAAAAAAAATAAAGGCCCTATTCAGCTGTGCAATTACTGCAGAGCTGATCTGCGCCTTTGTTTTCACATATGCAAAAGTAAGTTTTTTTCATAATGTAGCTCATGTCATGAGAAAGGAAAAAGTTGAAACCTGACCCCCCAGTAGTAGCCTTCGACAATGTAACACAAAACCTCAATGACACCACGGGTCACCGATAAATTGATTTATAATTGAAGACCCAATCACTGGTTACAAGGAAACATGGTTACCTGATCGCAGAAATAACACGGCGGTACAATACAAACATATGGGAAACGGTGAAAAACATTGAAAACAATGCCCCCTTGAACGCCATTATGACAGGAATATTATTTATTGATAATTGTAATGAAGATTTATTGCCATAAAATTCCCATGGATCAATTACAAAATTTTACACTTTCAATTTTATTTATCACTGTTTTTTTTTTTTTTTTTTTTTTTTTTTTTGTTTTGTTTTTGTTTGTTTGTTTTTCGCTTTTCGACTTCTGCATTTAAAAGTGAATTACAGATAAAAGTGAATTACAGATTATCTTGATAAAAAAAAAAAACACCAACCCAAAAAAGTATGATATGCATGTATAAAGAAATTTTTAAAATAACAAAATAACCTTGGATATGTGAAGTTATTAAAAACATAAGAGTGCAAACTTTTGAAAATAGAAAAAGTTTCAAGAAAATGTTTCAGGATACAAGTCATCATAAACTTGTGTAAGCTATTTTTTTTTTTTTTTCCTGGGCGAGACCAGTACTATTGGAGGTTGTTTGTGTATATGTTAGGGAATCACTGACATTCACATAATCTTCACATATTCCTGTAAACGCCCATAGTTATCAGTTTATCATTCCACATTACAGAACTTTCTGTTTGACAGAAACAAATGTAAAGTTTTGGAATCCCTGATGCAAAATCTTGATTTTCACACTTCTTGACACCTAACATTGTTCAGGCATTCGTTGTTAACAAAATTATAAGAATGGTTGGCTAAACTTAAGAATCAGACTCAACTTTGTTGTCAAATGTCACTTAAGGATTGAAATTCAGATTTTAGCTTTCACTGGATGATGAAAAACATGAGGCTGTTTTAATGTCTGTGAAGCCCGAAGGGCTACTCAGAGACATTAAAACAACTTATGTTTTTCATCATCCAGTGAAAGCTAAAATCTGAATTTCAATACTTATATTTACATTTTATATTATCAATTAAGTATCTGAGATTTTTAATTGCACATATCATCGCTCATTTTCATGTTATTTGACATTAAATCAGACTTAACTTAATTTTGGAACAGTCAAAACATCAAATTTTCGTGCTTAATGTCATGGCGATACGAGACCGACGTCACGCCAACAAGAGTAAACAAAGTTCGATATGGGCGAGTGGAAATTTACCCTGGCTCTCCCGACAGGACGAGTAGCATTTTCGGGACTGACTCGAGGCAGTAAATGTCCGTAAATGCAAAATCAGCTGATGATTTCGTTTCCGATTGTCAACCGGATGTTTGCACTACGTCACTAGTCCGCAGTAAATGAAATTCAATAAAATCCGGTACATGGTCCAAATACCGGAAAGCATTGGTCATTTTATTCACGGCGCACCGTACTATCGAGACTTAAGACGCCCCGGGTTTTATCTCCATGTGATAAAATGGCTTACACCAAAAGTCAAATAAGCGAGAATTTCCATTTTGATATTGAAAGTAGACCAAAATGTCGCAGCAGGGCGACATTAGTTTTTGATGATTTTTGTCTCTTTTGAAATCCAGATTTTAAGGACGAGTGCACCAGCATTAAGGACGAGTGAAAATTGTTTACAACTCGCCCCACAGGACGAGTAGGTCCTCAGAAAAATTTCTAGGCCTGTAAGACCACGTGACTTAATGTTTTTCATTGGGAAATGAAGAACAGCAAGAAAGGGCGATTGCAATTAAAATGTAAATATTACAGGATAAATTTCATCGAGTTGTTTCCCTTGACAAGAAAATAATTATATACACATAATGCATATGTGCAATTTCGATTTATTACGCAAATAAAGTTCAAAAATTTTACAAATGTATGAAGGGTGGATAAGGTAAGAGGTCCCTACATGGGAGTAGATTCTTAAGTTAGTCCAGTCAATTCAATAAGATCTTCATTTCATTTTGTAATAGAAGGTACAGGGAGTGCCATAGTAAAAAAACAAGAACTCCGCGGAGGTCGATATCGCACCTGCATCGGGCAAAGTCAATAGACCGTGAAATATAGTTCAAGGGCACTGGGTCAAGGTGCGTGCTTGAAGGGCATGTCAAGGACAATTACTATGCAAGGTTTCAGACTCGCAGCTATCTCTGATGTCGAGAAAACCAAACTTCGACGTAAAAATTTTCAAAGCCAGTGGACCGTGAAATATAGGTCAAGGGCACCGGGTTAAGGTGCGTGCTTGAAGGGTATGTCAAGGACAATTACTATGCAAGGTTTCAGACTTGCAGCTATCTCTGATGTCGAGAAAACCAAACTAAACTTCGACGTAAAAATTATCAAAGTCAGTGGACCGTGAAATATAGGTCAAGGGCACCGGGTTAAGGTGAGTGCTTGAAGGGTATGTCAAGGACAATTACTATGCAAGGTTTCAGACTCGCAGCTATCTCTGATGTCGAGAAAACCAAACTTCGACGTGAAAATTTTTAAAGTCAGTGGACCATGAAATATAGGTCAAGGGCACTGGGTTAAGGTGCGTGCTTGAAGGGTATGTCAAGGACAATTACTATGCAAGGTTTCAGACTCGCAGCTATCTCTGATGTCGAGAAAACCAAACTTCGACGTAAATGTTGACAAAACTTCGACGTAAAAATTTTCAAAGTCAGTGGACCGTGAAATATAGGTCAAGGGCACCGGGTTAAGGTGCGTGCTTGAAGGGTGTGTCAGGGACAATTACTATGCAAGGTTTCAGACTCGCAGCTATCTCTGATGTTGAGAAAACTAAACTCCGACGTAAATGTTGACAAAACTTCGACGTAAAAATTTTCAAAGTCAGTGGACTGTGAAATATAGGTCAAGGGCACCGGGTTAAGGTGCGTGCTCGAAGGGTGTGTTAGGGACAATTACTATGCAAGGTTTCAGACTCGCAGCTATCTCTGATGTCGAGAAAACTAAACTTTGACGTAAATGTTGACGGACGGACGAACGAACGAACGAACGAACGAACGAACGGACGAACGTACGGACGGACGGAAATTTGAACTCCTATATCGCACCCTGCTATAAGCAGGTGCGATAAAAACACAATCAGAATTCCAAAACACCAAGTTAAAGAGATTAGGAAAACTTATTAAAGTTACTGAATTAGATGTTTTCTATTTATCTCACTTTTTCCAAGAAAGCTCTGAAATCCTGGTAATCTTGTAAAGACAGCAAACTATTGGAAATCTCATTATGTCCCTGTCTTTCAATGTCAAATATCCCTGTTTATACAGCAGTCAGAACATTTATCATCAATAGCTTAATGTTTGTTTTCTTGAAAAAATCTACGGTTTTTTCTTGTTTCCTTTCCAAATGGTCCAAATCAAAGAACATTATTCTCAAGCTTAAGCAAAAAAAAAGGGTACCTATTCTGAGTTGAATCACAGATGATCTAGTGTTCTAGTTGGCAAAAGATGAGTTTGTTTTTTCCTCATTAGTTATATAAGCTGTGTTTTCTAGATGGTAATTATCATGGTTTGCCAAAACCAAAATCGGCTCTTTTTCAACACTTCTGCACTAGGAAATGATCTAGCTTTTTAAACAATTAATTATACTATTAAACATTATATTATCCCTCCTTGCATTATTAGTATGTGTACTATTATTATTATAATTATAATGAATGATTATAACTATTTTACTATTATCATCATTATTATTATTATTATCATTATTATTATTATTTATTGGTGTTTTCTGCTGAAGCTTGCCTATCTCTGAACCTATATAGGCCTCAAATTTGACCCGATACATCTGCAATAAATACATGTAAATCATGACAATAAAGTAGAATGTATGTAATTTTCTACAAATAAACTGAATTAGCGTACATCAGACCTCCTGTGGTTCGATTCCCGGTCGCGGCACCACCGATTTTTGTATGCTAATTCAGTTTGTTTATATAATTTCCTGTATCGTGCCATTCTCTGTGTCTTAAATAATTTTCTACATTAGTACTTACGACTGCAGATATTGCCATTGTCCCCGTTTCCTTCATATCCTGGTTTACACCAACATCCCCCACGCTCTATATCCCATGTTCCATCACTCATACAGCTATACGAAGGCGCTTCCCGAGGGTTCACAATCTCAGCATTGGCCAAGCACGATCCTTCCACTGGTACGTAATCTCTCTCCCCAACGCCTGTTGGTGTTTGTGGAAAAACTGCATAATTGTGAGTCGTTCTTTCACACATTTTGTAATAAACTTGAACCGCCATTAACGTCACACAGGAACCTGTGTCTTGAAAAGCGAAATATATTCCCCGTAATCCTTTTTGTAAAGACACAAACCTCACTTCCTGATTGAGAATAAATTCATCAGTTGATTCGAACAAGTGATCTGCCGCTATTTTGTCGACCATCGTGTACGACATTTCGTCCCATGATGGCATCTCTTGGTTTGCAAAATCTCTGTCAGCTTCGTAGTAATATAAATTAAACGTTTCTCTACACTGCTGTAGTGATGAAGGATTACTATGTCTTAAACATTTTCGCATAGTGAAAGTTATTTGAATATACAAACTGTTTGCATCTTGTACGTCTATGAAAGGAGTCCGTAACCAGTTATTGACATCTCGGCTACTGACATAACATGACGTGTGCACTCTGACTAGAGAACCATTCTGCCACTTTCCTGTCACCTCATTCCACTGAAAAGAGAAAGAAAGATCAATGTTACATGTACTTCATTACATAAAATTAATGAAATATGGATTGTTTTGTTTTGTTTGTTGTTGTTGTTGTTGTTGTTGTTGTTGTTGTTTTTGTTGTTGTTTTCATCCCAGTCAACAATTTTTCAGTACCATATATTATGCCGCCATGGAATCTATATGTAACCAGAATATTGAGAGTTAATTTGTCTCGCTCTAGGACTCAACATGGCACCCTATTGGGGTTCTAACCCATATAGCCCCTCAGTCGGGAGTCCAGAACATTTTTTCATTGGATGGATTAAACTGTTTTGTTTCCTAACATCTGGATCAACAATTTTTCAGTCATGTTGGGATGGGACCATAGTACAAGTTCTACTGGGAGTAACGAACAAAATCTGGCAGAGGCTCACTAAGCTGCCTTTAATTTGAGCCGCCTCATGGGAAAACCAACAATCTGCATAGGCGAAAACAAAGACGCAGATCAGCTTCGCGGTAACCGCGAAGCTGATCAGCGCCTTTGTTTTCGCTACTCGGATAGTACAATTCCTCTTCTACCTAAATCCGAAATTTCAAGCTTCTAGCTCTTTTCTGTGACTGTACAGCTCGGTTTGTGTTGGACCTGTTCGGAAACCACATTGTTGGTTTTCCCACGAGGCGGCTCATTTGTCTGGCTTGTGGATTGCCAATTTTGCCGTGGTGATGTCAGTCAACTTTTCTAGAATCAGTCTTGTTCATTACATGATTACTATTATGACACAACAACCAATTTACTTAATTTCAAATGTGCAATAAATTATTACCATCGTCATATTACATAACAAAAGACAATCGCTCACATTATAAAAGACATTTCATAATCAAAATGGACCATTTAATAAGTCACCCAACTTTCAATGATGCCATGAAACCTTCCAGAGTGTTTTAAGATAGGCAAAGGGTAAATAGTTATTGACTTACGGTCACCTCAGCCTACCCTCCATTAGGGGAAAGTAATTTACATGATTTTCTTCTCAATAATGCCATGACAAATGCTAACATTAGGATAAGTTTACAGAACAACCTAATACATCAGAAGGAAGAAACCAATTCCAGCGAATGTCAAACCTAATGTTTATTTCTCCTCAATATGACCTTTCGTCATTGTTTGCGATGACTGTTTTAGCTAAGTTAACAAAGAAAATTGCGGAGTGATGGTCGCGGGTGAACACAGTCATCTATCACTGAGCTCTTTTCGTTATTAAATTATGATAGAAGCACTTTCTCCCCAATTCTTTTACATGGATTAATGCAACTTTCCATTTATTCACAGCATTTGGAACATGGAATAACACTGGGATATGACAATATTGCGTTTGGTTATAGAAAACTGAATGGACTAATATGAAGCTTTTAAGTTTTTCCAGGTTTCAGAGCCATCAATTTTAGTCATGTCGTGATGGAGCCACCAAATCTGTGGGGTTTGAACGCCCAGCCCAACCTCGCCACACTTACCACTGGGCCACTGGGCACGCCCACTTGTGTTCTTTAATTCCCCCCGTGGTATAGCAAGGACTTTTGGTCCAGCAAATCCCCGCTTAAAGCCCTACCCTGCGGAGACTACTTGTTGGTAAAACCACTGTTTTTTTCCCCACAGCCTGCTATCTTTTCATTTCACGGCCCTTATCTACTGGGAGTAACGAACAAAATCTGGCAGAGGTTACTAAGCTGCCTTTAATTTGATTGCCAATTTTGCCGTGGTGATGTCAGTCAACTTTTCTAGAATCAGTCTTGTTCATTACATGATTACTATTATGACACAACAACCAATTTACTTAATTTCAAATGTGCAATAAATTATTACCATCGTCATATTACATAACAAAAGACAATCGCTCACATTATAAAAGACATTTCATAATCAAAATGGACCATTTAATAAGTCTCCCTACTTTCAATGATGCCATGAAACCTTCAATGAGTGTTTTAAGATAGGCAAAGGGTAAATAGTTATTGACTTACGGTCACCTCAGCCTACCCTCCATTAGGGGAAAGTAATTTACATGATTTTCTTCTCAATAACGCCATGACAAATGCTAACATTAGGATAAGTTTACAGAACAACCTAATACATCAGAAGGAAGAAACCAATTCCAGCGAATGTCAAAGCTAATGTTTATTTCTCCTCAATACGACCTTTCGTCATTGTTTGCGATGACTGTTTAAGCTAAGTTAACAAAGAAAATTTCAGAGTGATGGTCGCGGGTGAACACAGTCATCTATCACTGAGCTCTTTTCGTTATTAAATTATGATAGGAGCATTTTCTCCCCAATTCTTTTACATTGATTAATGCAACTTTCCATTTTATTCACAGCATTTGGAACATGGAATAACACTGGGATATGACAACATTGTATTTGGTTATAGAAAATATGAAGCTTTTTGGCTGTGGCTTTTAAGTTTTTCCAGGTTTCAGAGCCATCAATTTTAGTCATGTCGTGATGGAGCCACCAAATCTGTGGGGTTTGAACGCCCAGCCCAACCTCGTCACACTTACCACTGGGCACGCCCACTTGTGTTCTTTAATTCCCCCCATGGAATAGCAAGGACTTTTGGTCCAGCAAATCCCCGCTTAAAGCCCTACCCTGCGGAGACTACTTGTTGGTAAAACCACTGGTTTTTTCCCCACAGCCTGCTATCTTTTCATTTCACGGCCCTTACTGTCTACATAAAGCAAACCCTGGGTATTTCCCCCGCACTGCCTTGGCAAAACATTGGTCAAACATATCCCCCGCCCTCCCCCGGCGATGGGGGGTCATGGTTACAAATGACTAGTAGTGCATAACAATTTCCACACCCTGTAACTCTGTGGTTGTATATGTACAAGCTTTGACATTGTGGTACACCAAAACAGATTATCTCCAGACACAACTTCATCTATCTTTCAAGACAAAAATGATAAAGTATCCTCATTCAAAACGTTAAATTACAAACCAACGCAGTAAGAATGCAGTCCAATTCAAAACCCTCCTGCACATTTTTGTCGGCATATTGAAGTTACCAGATAAAACGGATATAAAGTAGATTCGGATTGCCACTTAGCTGAGATAAGTTAGGGTAAATTGCCCGTAGGTTACCTCACAGCCCTACAGGAGTATCGATTTGAATCACAAACATGCCACGGCAATGCCCAAGTCTCCCATGACATCAGACATCAAACTAATCATACTTCTATACTTGTGCAATGAGAAAATACTAAAGGCCTAAATGAAATATATGTGTGGTTCCTGTTTCATGCCCCAAAAAATTAGGGTAGGTACGTAGGGAGTATTATTTAATTAAGTCAAAACATTTAACACAGAAAACGGCCTCAAAATTGGAAAATGTGGTTATTTTTAGTTGTTTTTCCCTTCAAAGACCATTTCAATGTTTAGGGTAAGGTGAAAAAATAAGAGTAGGTAGGGAAACCGGAACCACACATATAAATCAATTAGGCCTAAGGTGCAATGTGACAGATTACGTTTTGGTTTTCAGATAGGATTTTTTGCAAAAAATTATCTATAAGTACTGTGTAAGTTTGGCCAAAGCAGTCTTGTTGTCTATTTCAAAATCTGCATCTTGTTTGAAAATTCAATTGAATTGGGACTTTCAAAACAGTTAAGTTGACGGCTCTTCGTATCATCTTTGGTCAAAGCAGTCTTGTTGTCCATTTCAAAATCTGCATCTTGTTTGAAAATTCAATTGATTTGGGACTTTCAAAACAGTTAACTTGACGGCTCTTTGTATCATCAGGAAAACATGTCAGTGTAATGTTTACCCCCTTATACCCCATTTTTATATAGGAAAACTGGGGTTTGCAGGGGTATACTTAATTATTTATACTTTTGATCCAAAACATGAATTGTGGGTACTCATAACATGTACCCACAATGTATGTTTTGAGGGGAAATATTGAAAATATCAAATTTTTCAATTCCGAAAAAAAATAATCCTGTATATTGTGTGGGCAAGTTTTCGTAATGTAGCCGAGAGACAAGGTATATAATCAGTTCGATACAAAGTGTCCAGCAAAAACGTTTACACTAATAAAGACATTAGCAAAGCCATTAAAGTACAATTTTAAAACGAATAAAATATGTTTTCATTTCCGCTCTTTTATTACCCAAAGTTAAATTTTGCTCTCATCAAATTTTTCTTTTTACACTTCATTTACTTTTATGTTAACGAAATGCCCAATTTTACCATATTATATTTCTCCCCACTGAGTTCAAATATGTTTCTTCATAACTGCTGTTCTCTTTTCACAACATACTTTTCGGTTCTCTTTGGTAACACCAGAGGCAATTTATTTTCTTACGAAACTATTTTTCTTTTTGACACATGGCCTCATTCATGCGATTCAGATCATTATAAATGTTCATTTATAACAAATCATGTCTGGTTGCATATTTTTCTGGTCTTTAATATTTCATGAATATAGTATTTGTGTATTTGTCATTTCAACAAGTTTTGTTCGGAGGTTTAATGTCCCAGTCAACAATTTTTCAGTTTTCAGTCATGTCAAGTTGGAGCCACGCTGCTTCTTGGGTTTAACCTACATGTATAATGTGGGGCATTCATTGTGTCTTGCTCAAGGACACAACATGATGCTGCCAGTAGGTATGGAAGCCAGAACCTCTTGAATCGGAGTCCGTCAATGCTCTATCACAATGCCACCGCGCTCCCCATCTTAACATGACTGTATATGTAGGACAAATGGATATATGCAATAACACAGATTTCCACAAATTTGTAGCCAGCATCAGGAAATCATGTCCGTGAAATAAATACCCCCTTATACCCCACTTTTATATAGTAAATCTGGGGTATGCAGGGGTATACCTATTTTTCTTATTTTTGCTATAATACTATTAAACATAGATTGAGGGTACGTACTCGTTAGAACTGCCTTGCAGAGGCAGTTCTAACGTGTATCCACAATCAATGTTTTGAGCAAAAATAAGAAAAATATCTTCTTTTTTTTCTACTGAAATTTTTCATTTGAGTATGTTCCCAATATGGAAAGCCAGCAAATTCAATTTCCATATGCTCTGACAGACAAATTATGATTGAGTTCATTATCGCCTTAACAATGCCTAATCATTTCTCATAATCAGTCCCTAAACCAGTCTAAAGAATCAGTTCTCCTGGTAATAACCAGTCTAAGAGCTGTCTGAAAGCTGATGTCCATTCTTACGTCCATTATAGAATATTTTTTCATTAAAGGCGGAAGCGAAGAACCGTATGAAATTATCAGAAAATTACTATGTTTCACAATCCCAGACACCATCAATCAAACAAACAGCTGGTGAGGTTTTGTTTTTTCTCAATAGAACGAGACTAAACAGATATAACAATATTCATGCTAGTATATGTTTGTCTCCTTAAAACTGTTACATTTCAGGCTTGATCCTAATGAGGAGAAATATTTCTTTTCTCAGTTTTATATCCCTTTAAAGATTATTTCAGCTCATATGAGACCGGCTAATCAGTAGGTGGGGCGAAAATGGGTGATCCCCGGGAAAAAAACACCTGGCACACCCGCAAGCAGAACTTGGATTGTCCTGTGTGCGGCTCGAACCCATACCAGACACAGCGGTGAGATTATCAAATCAAGCGGGATAATGAAATATTAGTGCTCTTAGCCACTCTGCCACGGGGGCTGCCGGAGAAATAAACTTTAACTCACAACTCGTAATATTGCTTACTATAAATCTACTTCTCGGACGTGTGGCTATATGTATAATGTCCATGCAGCTCTTCAAAAATAAATGTTGAAGCTTACTAAGTCTTGTGTTACAGTCAAACCATCCAAAATAACCAGTAACAGTTTAAGGGTCTAAACTACACAGGAGTTTAAAATTAATGTTTGTGTTACTGGATAAAAGTCCATCATGACCAAAAAGTTAAGGGACAAAAATTGCTGATTATCCTTTATGATTATGTGGGTACTATCTTGAAGATTATACCAAACTATCTAATCAAATTACTATGCCAACACCCTTAAAACTATCCTTCGGCACTCATTATTTTTGTTAAGATGGCTTCAATTAAATCCAAAGCGGAAAAGAAAGGGTTATTATGCGAAGAAAGATTGACGATAATGGGGAAAATTACCAAAACATCAACAAAGTGAACATGGATTAACAATTTCAGCCTGTCACCGTGAAAACACGGTCATCAACCACAGATTGGAAGACAGATTGATCATCAATTTTGTCAGACTAACAAGAGACATTGTTTTTAACACTTTCTTATTTTGCTGCAGTGTTTTCTGCACAGCAACAAAGCAACTTATACAGGAAAACATGTCTGTGTAATATATCCCCTTATACCCCACTTTTATGTAGTAAATATACAGGGATAAACCTATTTTTATTATTTTTGTTCCAAAACATAGACTGTGGGTACTCGTTAGAACTGCAGCCAATATGTACCCACAGCAAAAATAAGGAAAATATAATTGTTTTTCTACTGAAAATTTTCATTTTTTAGATCTCTGTACATTGCATGGGCATGTTTTCGTAACAATTTTTTTTGAAGAGTTACTACTAATATAACAAAATTGTACAGCTTCTTTAGTCCTTACTAAAATGTAAGACTTTTATGTAGAGGCTACTACAATAGTACATGTTAACACTTCAATATGGAAGTCCATAAAACCAATGCTTTGCCCTCCTTCATAGACGTACAGGAAAATCATTTGATATTCTATTGGATCTGGTCATTCCATAGCTAAAGCACTTAATCAAAGGAGCGAAAAAACTTCAAACATTCTTTACACTTGCAAGAACTCAATTAATTGTCGAAACGGCTGTCTGCAATTCAATTTTCCCCATCTCTCTTAAGTAACCCGAAAATTCATTTCTCGGCTTTGCCTCCAAAGTAATCAGGAACAAACAGAAAAGAGCTTTTTTTCATCCTGCTAATCTCATCATCAGTGTAACGTTTCTAGTTACCCTCTAAGCGGTTCAATGCGATAATAATAGGCCTTTGGCTACTCTGTAAATACGCGACACAAAAGAGTCCGCGTTTGATTTATGTTACAATCTCCGCACAATGGGGAAGAAAAAAGATGCTCAAGAAAATTGGTTCTCCATAGTTTTTTCTCTTTTTTTCTCTATGGGTGGTTAGTGGATATTCCAGACATTTTTTTATCATAGAATCAGTCCAGATCAAAGTTAGAATATGCTTCCTCTGCAAAGATGATTTTGCATAATAAATATTGTTGCACTATAGTCATGAGACAATCAATTAATGATTATATATATAGCAAAATGTGCAGGTTTCTAAACAGAGATGATATGAGCCGCGACGCGAGAAAACCGGTCTTCTGGGTTTCCGGGTTTCCGACCAGGTCCAACACAAACCAACCTGTACAGTCACAGAAGCAGGCTAGAAGCTTGAAATTTCAGATTTAAGAAGAAGAGAAATTGTACTATTCGTGTAGCGAAAACAAAGGTGCTGATCAGCTTCGCAGTTACTGCGAAGCTGATCTGCACCTTTGTTTATGCATAAGCAAAAATCCGGTTTTCTCACGTCATGCGGCTCATATTATTTGTTTTCCTGATACTGTGACTATATTTATCCTCAACAGACAAATAATTTTGGAATCGGAAACTTTAAGTGACAGGATAATGCCCGAAGCAGCTTTATCAGTGCTGGTTGTAGTTTGAGAGATATGAAAACATTATACCATAGTGTATGATATGCATTATGTGTGGGAGGGTGTCTTTACTCTATTTTATGAAGATAAATCTATACCATTTTGGGTACCCTGTGAGTTTTAACCTCTATTCTAATGCACTTGAGAATGTAACGCGACGTCTGATTGGATAACGTCAAAACCTTGCGACGGTATATTCTGCGATATACCGTCGGAAACCCAACGTCATGAGCAACGTCGCTTGTGATTGGTTAACGTCGTGTTTTTCGTCGCTGGTGACGCTCACGTTTCGCAAAAAAACAATGCATTTTTTTCGATGTTTATAGCTAAAAAGTACATTAGAATAGGGATAACAATATTCAAATTTTTCATTTGGGGTGGTATATCGTCGGATATACGGTCGGAAATCATGTTTTACTGCTCCGCTGACGCGTCGCCGTAAAACAAAATTTCCGACCGTATATCCGACGATATACCGCCCCAAATGAAAAATTTGAATACAGTTATCCCCTAATTACAAGGACGCCTCATATATACCTAATGCGACACTGAGGCTATAGTGTTTTGCATGTGAGTTTCCAGAGATCTTCTCAGAATGTTTGGTCAATTTCAAGCAATAAAAGCCGAATGTTTCCAAATATTTACAAACAAGCATCCTCATTGATCCTGAGAATTAGGAGCAAGCTTCCTCTGACAAAGAGTGATTGGTCATCACTGGGAAAGAAATGAATTGCTGACCTATGTCAATACAGGGGTAATTAGTTGTACTGCAGGACAAAACCCTTGGCACCAGCAGAAATGATCAAATATTGTCTAACATGTATGAATGATTGCTTAGTCCATGTAGGCTACTTCTATGCCACATGGCCACTGCGATTCCATTCATATAGATATAAATGCTTTTGATGGATGCAGAAAAGGATTCCATCAGAATGCAAATAGTGGAGATCTTTGATATAATACATGTACATGTTTCAGAAAACTCATCTTGCTCAAAAACTATTTCAGCCCCTTCCGTTGGGCCATATTGTTTAAATGGAGCACCATGTATAATCATGATGCAGGGAAGAAGAAGCCATGTTTGTTATTCAAATGATCATTATTTACACCAAGTATTGACTCAAAAAGTTGATTAGAAAATTGCATTACAAACTGGACCTGACAATTAACAGGCTTTTGTTTTAGACTAAGTCATAGTAAAACAATCTGAAATCTTGCCTGGTGTGATAGATCAATTGATAGCCTATTGGATAAGTACCAACAGGGATTTTCCTACCTTTTCAAAGCAGGGACCCGGGACCAATGATTTTGGGAAAAATAATACGTATATCAGTCAAATTGGGAAAATGGATACAAAACAGAACAGGGGATATTATGCATATTTGGTGTTAATTTGAGGATATTTCTCAAAAAAAATATTTTGAGTGTATGATCTACATGTACCGTGGTCTATCCACAACAAATGAACAAGGATTTATTTATTATTTTGGGATTTTTTACCTGAAAATTGGGAAATTTTACACATTTATTCAATTGGGAAAGGGGCCGGTAATGGGCCCCAAAATCAGCCCAGGAAAATCCCTGACCAAAACGGACCGACCATCTATTGTCATGTCGGGTGCATTTCCTCCATGCAGATTTGGTCATGAACATATTTCTACAGCCATTCTTCCTCTTCCGATGATTCAAGTAGAGCCTTTGTCAGTATATGGTGAAAAAATGTGCACTAAGTACAGGTAACCTGCCAACCCTAGGGAAAACAGTGGCTAGGATATATACAAGCATGTATAAGTGACCATCTCAACATTATCTAAATAGCTCAGTGACCGTGGACACAAGTTACTAAAACAGCAGTCACACATTAGCGTATAAGTGAAACGCGCGCCGGGCGTGTTGAAAAAAAAATACAAATTTCCACATACGCCAGACGCACGTCGGAGACACGTCCATGGCGCGTTAAGCGCGCGATGGGTACGCTTGGTTACGTCCGGCGCGCGTCGCTAAAAGTCAGCGTGCGTTTCGTGCGCGTTTGGGCTAAATAAAATTTTAAACATGCTTAAAAATTTTCTAGAAGTTGGGCGTGTGTCGGGCGTGTGACCTACACGCTACAAGTACGTTCCACGCGCGTTACAGGCACGTTGAATACGTTTCGAACACGCCCAGCACACGACGGGCACACGTTTCAAGCATGTCGTATACGCTACGTGCGCGTTTCGATTTTAACCGGATGCTGGTTTGAGCGAGTGTGGAACGTGCCTGTAACGTGTGCCAAGCGTGCTTGGAGCGCGCATGAAACGCATACAGCGCGTCAGTAGCGCTTGCCTAGCATGTCTGGGACGTACGACAAACGTACTCAGTCATGTTGGGATTTTCCTATAAAGAGTTTGCAAAAAATTGCCTAAACAATCTATGGTAAAAGTCATGATTTTGTTTGTTCAAACTGAGTGATTAAGGTCAACTGCAATGAACAATGACTGATTTTATTAATCCTGTGTTCCAACATGAAAAACTAATGTCTTTTCTCATGTTGAAAACTCGTCCGTCATCAATGAGGCAGACAACTATTGCCATCGGATTTCAATTCCATGAGCCTAACAATGTCGTCAGCCTGCATGAAAATGTCATTATAGGTTCTAGCTTCCGGGAGCTTGATTATGTTAAGAATTACTCGAGACAATCATGTATATTACAAATTCCTTTACGTCTTCTACATGTAAATCTCTTTACTGACTCATTAATCGATTGGAGAAATATTTTGTTTTTTTTCTACGCAATTTCATTCGAAGAAGAACAAGATTCGATAAAATTTTTCTAATTTATAACATTTAGTGTCACCACTCTTCACCGATTAGGATGGTGATCATTGTTTCTAGTTTTTGTTCTTAACCGTTTGCCTGCTAATTATAAACAATTTTAGGCTCCTTAAAATTAATGCTGATTTTTCCAAATGAACATTTAAAATTTTCATAAATACCACAACCAACACAGTCAAATACTATGGATCTGGATCAGACCCCATTTTTGTGAGACTTGATTTTGTAGTATGGCTACTGTTTAGCATTATAAGGCTACTCCAAGATATCTTTAAGCGATCTGAAAATTCTTTCATGTGTAGAATTCATCTGTCACTGGCCCAGCAAGTGTTGGCAATTGTTTTAATTAATTCCTCAATTTCCAAATTCTCCTGGTACTCTTCAGTCTGTGTCAACATGATTTGTGTGTCACTCTAATTGCTGTTTTAATTGTCAGTTTTGTCAGGATGCGTTCTTTTGTCACCCTTTAGATCTTTTTTTTTTTGTTTCAACTGGCATCAGAAGCATAATGTATGACACTCTCATGCTGATTTTGATCCCCAGCATTGTCTTCTTTCACAGACTACATTTCAACAACCATATCAATCTTCCTCAGCTGCATATCTGAGACAACAATATAGCTGCCATTGATTTATAAAAGCAAAAAATGTGCACAAACAATTGGTTAAAAGCACAAATAAGTATGTCTTCATTATATCATATGTTCTCTTTCTGATCGTTCCAAGGCGATGCTTCTGTGGTGGTTCTTATTGTTTTATGTCTTGGTTTTGAATTTTTGTGCTGTTAGCACCTTATGTGTTTTCATATCTTTAGTTAAGTTTGGGTGAGTGAGTGGCCACCTATTGGGAAAATGGCTGCCCATTCGGCTTACAATGTTTTCTTAGTATAAGTACCTGATTTAGTTTTTTCCCACCTCGTTTTTTTAAGTGGGGATCTCTTTCTGATTGCGCCATTTCCTGATCGTTGCCTACTTTTACTTTTCTACTGTATCTGTGATGTCTATCAGACTAAGCATTACACAGTATCTGGCTTCCCATTCCAGTTATGTCTGATGTTTCAAGGCTTTTATGTTTTTAGGGTAAACTTTTGTGGCTTCTAAGACTCATTTATTCTCCATTAAATGACATTCATTTGTAATAATGGAGATGTGCCAGGTCAAGCCAATTACTGGGGAGTTCTCCAGTCCATGGATGAGACTATGAACCAGGTCCCCTCTCTGTATGACCTTAGCTGTTGGTGGGGCGTTAATCGACTGACCAATTAATGGAGAGCATGCACAGAGACTAAAAGTGGTAGATACAGTTAAACCTGCGAAGAGACTACTCAGGGGAAGCAGTACAAGTGGTCTCACAGCAGGTGAACTGTGAGCACAGGGTATCAAGATACATGTATATATCAGTAGAACCTGTGTTAAGAGACCACTTAGGGGAAGGAGTTCAAGTGATCTCTAAAGACAGGTGGTATGCGAGCACAGGATATCAAGATATTATAGTAGAACCTGTGTTAGGAGACAGGGAAGCAGTACAACTGGTCTCTAAAGACAGGTGGTATGTGAGCACAGGGTATCAAGATATACAGTAGAACCTGTGTTAAAAGACCACATAGTGGGTGCGGTACATGTGGTCTCCTCTGAGCACAGGATGTAAAGTAGTTGGAATCAGGATCATGAGATAGTGGGTATAAAATATAGCACCACTGTGTTCTATCAGCCTATCATAAAGTTACCCAGGATGCAACGGCTGTGTCATGACATGATGGCAAAATTGGTGAGCATTTAAAGCAACAGAGAATCATCTTTAGAGCATTTTGTCACTGCAGTGTTGTTATTGAGTGCTGACATCACAGGGTAGACAACAGTTTCCAGGTTACTGTATGTTTATCAGTCAAGAATGTGAATTTGTTTGACTTGTCACCTACACTGTTTACCCAGTCTATCTACTGTTATCAGCTATACCTTTGTTTGTACCATGTCACATTAATCTAGTGCTGCAAACACATGCAAAAACACAGACAGTCACAGATAATGTGACACAGGATAAACTCATGTAAATGTAATATATCATTGTGGGTGTCTGAATCGTACAGACCCTTATTTCATCAGCAATATAGATTGATGGATCTTTCCAATCTGAGCTAAGAGCGCCTTCAGGGCCCCTGGATCCAAGACATTTGCCAGCTACATTTGTTGATTTCCACTGGTTTCAATATTTAGCCATAAATTTATGCCATTTAGGTTCTCTCACAGTTCCGGTAAAGTTGACCAATGTTTCAGATGTGCACTTATTAGAACTGATGTCAACTGATCCATGGGAACAGCTATTATGTTTACCTCCTTTTCAACAATTTTTCAGTGCC
Source organism: Rugalucina vietnamica (assembly GCA_964017185.1). Lineage (NCBI taxonomy): Eukaryota > Metazoa > Mollusca > Bivalvia > Lucinida > Lucinidae > Rugalucina > Rugalucina vietnamica. The sequence goes on from OZ024882.1 coordinate 611,962, forward strand.
TCTCAGTCTGATGACTGAACAGAGCCCATTTAGCTTTGTTTCTGGTTGGTACCAGATACAGTATTACTCATACACACAACCATGCATCAAGTGTTTTGACCCAGGATCTCTTGATTTGGAGTCTAGGCCATCTGAACACTCCTCTCCACTTTAATATTTGCTTATTAGCAGCAATTTGTTATCACCATACCTACTGCCCAGTAGCAGCTGTGGCTTATCTTCATTGGCCAATCTTTTCAGTTCAGCCTGACATAGGCTATCAGTACTGCAGGGCTGTTGGTGTGATTAACTACTTGAAACTAGAGATCATAATGGAACTGAGAGATACCCCAGAGATTTTTCTTGTGTTTTTCTATGAGATATAATGATCCTCTAATTATTATCAACATGAAATCCTCATACTGTATTATTATGCCATCATTTTCTCTCCTTTTGTTTTATTATTAAGGACAGAGCACACACACAAGCATATTCACTTCAAGAAGACTGGGTGTCGAATCATCTGTGAAATGTCCACCAGCAATTGAAAGTCTCTATGAGCAATTTTTGAGGGAGCTAAGTGGCTTATAGTGCTAGAGCATCTGACTCTGAATGGAGAGATCCTGCATTCCATCCAATCATGAGGCACCATGTTGTTTCCTTGAGCAAGACACATTTTGATTTACTCCCTAGAGTACTGGTTAATAACCAGGAAGCGATGGCTCAGTCCTGACATGACTAAAATTGTTGACTTGGATATTAAACCTCAATACAAACAAACAAACATTTTTTTTGTGGACAGAGATTTTTTGAGAAAGCTATACTACATAAAAAAATAATAATGGGACATCAATATTTCATTAACTTAGACAATATAAAGAATAGATGGTTTTAGATAATGCATTATACATGTTGAGAAGTGAATTTATTGCTTAATATTGCTGTAAATTCAATTGAGCCTGTGTTTGAGATAACCAACAATTTGGGTTCCGACCAGGTCTGTTAAAAACCAGCCTGTACAGGCAAAGAAGATGGTTAGAGGCTGGAAATTTTAGATTTAGAAAGTACAGGAATTTTACTTCTGTGTAACAAAAACAAAGGCAATGATCAGCTTCGCAATTACTGCAAAGCTGATCTGCACATTTGTTTTCACCTATGCAGATTGCTGATTTTCCCATGCAGCGGCTCAACTGTAACCCTGGAATGATCTTTGATAATATGAGCCGCATCGTGAGAAAACCGGATTTTTGCCTATGCGAAAACAAAGGCGCAGATCAGCTTCGCGGTAACCGCGAAGCTGATCAGCGCCTTTGTTTTCGCTACACGAATAGTATATTTCCTCTTCTTCTTATATCCGAAATTTCAAGCTTCTAGCCTGCTTCTGAGACTGTACAGCCCGGTTTGTGTCGGACCTGGTCGGAAACCCCGAAGACCGGTTTTCTCGCGTCGCGGCTCATATAGCCTGCTGCTCAGATTTGAATTTTCGCTTCAGTTGTTTCCGCATTACAATATTGTAATAAAACTATAAATGAAATTCAGAGAAATAAGATATAAAACACATTAATTACTGCACTTCAAAGGAACGAATCAACATCGCCATATTCCGAAATTCATCATCACAGCAGTCGACTAAAATTGTCGCCGCTGAAGTCGCTTTAAATCCTCTGAAATGAGAGCCCTGGGAAAGTACGAGCTTTCCTAAATCACCGTAATCTTATTGAATTTAGATTTATTTTTCTGCATGTGAAAGCCACTCTATCACTGGTAATACAAGGAAAGTTTATAACGTGATTATAGGAGAGGAACCGTCTAAGGGGATGTCTGTTCAGTTTCTAAATATTTCAAGATTAATATCATTTTCTAAGATGAGCTATTGCACTGCTATTATCAAAGTGTCTCACGGCAATCTAGTTTATAATTGCAGACCTGAAAGCTTGGCAGTTTTTTTGTTTATTTGTTTTGTTTTTGTGGTTTCTCATTCAAATAACCTTCCTTAATTATTGTGTATGTGTGCATGGAAACAAAATTATGCCCCTTTCCTCCTGGGATCCAAGGACATTCCAACAACCTGAAAATTTAATAATTCCTGGTGTGATTTTTTAAGGATGAATTTACTAATATAAATAGTGCAAAGGTGTACTAAAAGTTGTCCATGAATCTCAGTTTATCACTACCCTGCACCAAGTTTCCAGCAAGGTGCACCAATTTATCCCCCATCATTAGTACTAATTATTAATCAATTATCTCAGTGGGAATACAAAATGATAAGAAGTATGATATGCAGATGATACCATGCTATTTATAATATCAACTTATTTAATCTAATAATTTGTTTCTAAAGGGAATCTTTTCATGCTACATCCAATGTCTTATATTTGTTTACCTTCTAGGTTTGCTATATGAGCCGGTCTTCGGGATTTCCGACCAGGTCCGACACAAACCGGGCTGTACAAGCTCAGAAGCAGGCTAGAAGCTTGAAATTTCGGATTTAAGAAGAAGAGGAAATATACTATCCGTGTAGCGAAAACAAAGGCGCTGATCAGCTTCGCGGTTACCGCGAAGCTGATCTGCGCCTTTGTTTTCGCCTAGGCAAAAATCCGGTTTTCTCACGATGCGGCTCATATAAGAATGCAACCATTACCTACAGGCACGTTTTTCAGACATGTTACTGCCTCTCTGAAACTGCTCTGCAATCTACAGCAGTATTCCTGGGTGATTAGATTTGAAATACCTTAGCAGATGAAAGAATACTTGAACCAATTATGTACAGGTGTTGATAGACCAACAGCAATATCAACATGTTCCACAGATAACTGATGGACAAGAGATTTCACACCCAAAACTGCTATGAAGGGGACATCATCCAGTAAACAGTATCTACAAACAGAAACCTATGATTTGATGTAAGAAATTTTCTTGCATCTTCCAAAACCACCATGTTTTAAAAATATCTTCATTAGGATTTTAATTTTAATTGTATAAATTCCTATGCCTCCTCCTATTCTTGCTTTCGATACAGAATGAAGCATTTTTCTGTCAATTCTGATCTTGTATCAGGAACTATATTGTCTAGCTGCAGCATGATTTTATCACCTGTACATCAACACTATCCAGTAGTGTGCATGTTTCATTGACATAATTACTGCATTATCTGCCAAGATATCATCTAGACCTGCTTTATCAGGATCTGATAGAATCTTATCTATCTCCTGTATAGGATAACAGAAGTCATTTGATGGCAAAATGTTGAGTTTGCTTTGTAGAAGGGCAGAACTTAACCGACTCTGATCTCCCAACTCTGATCACCCAACACCTGAGCCATGAAATGTTAATTCAGTTTGCCTCCCGGGGCTTGAGCCCGATATACATGTAATAACTATTCAAGGTCAAAATATCTCTTCTATAGACAGCATCCAAATGCAAAATGCAATAAAATGGCAACCAGATCCAGACACTCTTTCACAATTATCACAGGCTTGGAGACTGTAAGTCATTCAGAAAATTTGTCAGACTTACTGTCATCCGTACACTATATCACTACAGACAGTTATTCTTATTTCATATGAGTGCAATCACCCTGTTCATTCATATTGTCAGAGTATAATATTCATGAGTGGAATGGAACTGACAATGAAAGTCTGGTACAGTATATCATCCTTGCTTCGGAGATTTTTTTCTCAATATAGGTATGGGGACATATTTAATTTAGATCCAGATCAGTTTGCTCCTAAGAAGGAGAGAGTCAAAATATATTGAAAGAATAACACCATTTTGGCCCTTGAATCACATGCATATATAGTAATTAAATACAATTGCAAAAGAAGAATGATCTTGTCAAATACTGTCAAATTTGGAAATGTTTGTAAGAACTTTATTCACGAATTTGTTGGCTCTGGCTGGGCGCAAAAGCAAAGTACTAGCTAATCAATAGTTACGATAAGCTTTAAAGACTGCAAGAGTCTTCAAGAACTCACTAAAAATTCAGATTTAGAAAAATCACGAAAAAATAAAGTCATGCGAAAATTTCCCCTGATAAACCCTTGCCTGATTTGGTAGGACTAATACCACAACAGAATAATGAGACCAATACGGCTAAAAATAAATCCTAAAACATCTCAGAACCAAATTAATGAACAGGACTCCATTTCCGCGAGTCTTCTCACTTTACGGTCCACACTTATACCTATATGAAGATCTATTACTGCTGCCTCAATGGTTTATCCCAGACAAAAATCCATAGTTTTGTCAAGTAAAAGAGGTTTTATTATCCCATCAGTAAAATATAGGGCGGTAAATGTGATAGAATGATTCTAATGGTCAGTTCTAGGGCTTCTATTTTCCTGTCTTACTGTCAGGAAACTTGAGAGCAAGACATACTTTTATCTTAAGATGACTTTAATATTCAATAATTAGGCCCAAAAATAGTCTTGTATTGAGTTTTAACGTCCCAGACAACAATGTTTCAGTCCCCACGAACCTCCATCTTATGTGAGGTAACCTTTCGGTAAAGAGCTTTATTTGGTTTCAATTAAGAATACATGTTTTTACCATTGCTGCATAGAACTACTTAAAATTATCGAATTTTATGAGCCGTGCCGTGAGAGAACCAGATTTTTGCCTATGCGAAAACAAAGGCGCAGATCAGCTTCGCAGTAACTGCGAAGCTGATCAGCGCGAAGCTGATCAGCGCCTTTGTTTTCGCTACACGGATAGTACAATTTCTCTTCTTCTTAAATCCGAAATTGCAAGCTTCTAGCCTGCTTCTGTGACTGTACAGGTCGGTTTGTGTCAGACCTGGTCAGAAACCCCGAAGACCGGTTTTCTCGCGTCGCGGCTCTTATGATCTGTAACCATCTGAGATGTTGTTACTGCATCAGGGTTTACTTCCATTAGGCCCTGCTCCAACATAATATGAGCCGCATTCATGAGAAAAACGGATTTTTTCATAAGCGAAAACAAAGGCGCAGATCAGCTGTGCAGTTACCTGTACAGTAACTGCACATCAGCTGTGCAGTTACCAGTAACTGCACAGCCGATCAGCGCCTTTGTTTTTGCTACACAGATAGTTTAATTCCTCTTCTTCCTAAATTAGACATTTCAAGCTTCTAGCCATCTTCTGTATGCGTTGCTGAACTGCAGGCCGGTTTTGTGTCGGACCTAGTCGGAAAACCCCGAAGACCAGTTTTCTCGTGTCGCGGCTGATATCATTCTGTGGTTCAGTTCACTGCAACATCTTTTCACTGCACTTCTTCTAACCATCTTAAACTGAAAATCCACAAATTTCTCAAAAAAAAAAAAAAAAAAAAGAAGAAGAAGAAGAAGAAGAAAAAACACAAGACCCAAAAAGAACAGTAATCAGTTAAGGAATTTTAACTGGCAATTTCTGAGATCCCTTTTTTAAGCCAGAATGTTTCCCAAGGGACTCAGAACTTCCCCTCTGGCTCTCTAAATACTAAAGTCATAAACTATCTACTGTAAATTCTGTCCTCTTGTGTGACAGCAAGACACTGTCTCTTTACGCCTAATGCAGTCCCATTTTTCTTCCAAATTAGATTTCCGTACCGACAGCCTGATTAAATTTTGTCTTTGATTACGAATGTAGCTACAGGGATGGATATTGGTCAGAGGTGGTATTGCGAATTATCAACTCACCAGTGACTCAGACGGTTATTCTGCACTATATATTCCAGTTGTATTATGACAAAATGACAATATGGTACATATGCATGTTCCCAGACCTAGATGACAGACTTTTCGATCAGCCTGGGCAAGAAGACAGTCTGGTAAGTTTTCACAATATACCATTGAGACACACGCCAACAGTTTGCAAAAGTGGGCGAGACTTTCTCTATACTTCAAGTTGTAAGTTTACTAGATTCTAGTAACTGATAAGCCAAACGTCCTATTGGTAAGTATGCAGGTTTGATGGTTCTGAATTACCAAACAACACACTCAGACCTTCAGTGGAGAACATTCTTTCAATGTATCAGAGCAAACAGAAATAGAAATTTTATGCAATGAGGAATTATTCAGTTGCATCTCATAATTTTGTTTGTTTGTTTGTTTGTTGTTGTTTTTTTATTCAGTTTAACGTCCCTTTCAAGATTATTTCCGCTCATATGAGACGGGGCCAATCAGTAGGTGGGACGAAAACGGGAGAACCCCAAGAAAAAAAATCTGGCACACCCACAAGCAGAACCTGGCTTGTGTCACATGTGTCCACAGCGGTGACATGATCGAGTGATTAAAAAACAGTGCTCTTAACTGCTCGGCCACGGGGGCCGCTGCATCTCATGTTGTTTCCTGTTTTTATCTGAGAATCATGGATACTTACTAAATCTTTTTCACAATTTACAATACTCACAGTACTGCCTGTGCAAATCTATAGACAAATGAATGTTGAAATGTTTATGAAGGCAACACCTGTTTGAGACAGCATGTAGGTAATTGAAGGCAATTAAACTCTGCATGTAGGTAATTGAAGGCAATTAAACTCTGCATACAAAGGGTAATTAAGGCATGCATGGACTGCCTGGCATTCTGGAAAATTACGAAAAAATGCACTCCAAAAATATGAACTGCTGAAAATCACAAGTGAAAGAGAAAGTTGTTGTTGTGACCTAGTTTACAGCCGAGGAACTCTAAGTAAGGGCAACATAACACCTAAGTTCTTTCTAATGCTGCAAACATTTCTATATATAAATTCATTGATGGAATGCTAACTTCTTTGTGAAGTAGTAAAGAGATTACCCTATCAACTTGCCTCTTCCTAACAATTTTCATGTGGTGATTGATATATAAAGCAAGTAAGATTGGTGCACAATTGAAATCAGCAGATTTGGCCATTGACAGGGTTGACCAGAGCAATTTTCAATTGATTTGAATTGTGGAAAAGTAGGAAATTTAAGTTTGGCCACCCTAACAAATTTAAAGATTAAGAAGTACAAAAAGAACCATTCAGTTACTTGCCCATAGTTTGTCTTCTTTTGCTGTAATATTCAAATCATATGAAGATAATGACACAATGACACTTCTTTTTACAGACTCATTAGCCCTTGTTTAAACCAATTGCCCTGGTGAATTACAAGGTGGTGAGTACCTTAACAACAGTTCTGCAAAATCCTTCGGACTTGTAGGTGAACTGTGGCATAGCATAAGTCTACACCTCTTAGGGCCTCTTCTACCATAAAGCTGGGGACAGAGGAATTCAAACTCATTTACAAACCTTATAACCCAACATAAGCTATACTAGTACAAGACAGATGGAAAGCAGATGTAGGAATCCACAATCCAATTTGTAGCTACAACATACTCACAAAGCAATGAAACAGAACTCCTCAGGATTTTACTACCTACTAATAGATGTTTCTATTTACTGTTTGTATGTATGGCAACAATAAAACAGCCAGACATTGTCAGGAAACATCAAACTAGATGGAATCAACACTTTACACAGGCTCATAAAACACCCAGCTTGCTACTGCTGAATATGATTAACTCCCTTAATAACAAGGGAAACTACTCAGCAGATCATTTTATGAATTTGTAATATTACTTTTAGTTAATCTAAACTGCACAACATTATTCTTAACTTTTAGTTAATCTAAACTGCACAACATTATTCTTAAAGACAAACAAAAATAATAAAAAAATAATTACTAAATCTGTATTAAACAGACAAGGGGAGTTAAAATAATTGCAGTTTCAACATGTACATAAAATGATCTGAATACTTTATAGGCAGCCATCCATTCATACAATTGAGGCTTATTTCCACTTTAATTGGCAAAATTGAGTAGAAGCAATTTGACGTTGTAAACATATTTATTGATGCATGCCTGAAGTCATAGGGGTGGATGCCATGTCTAGATTTGCTTTTTAAGGTCAGAAACTAGGTCAAAGTTCAACGAGTGCAAAAATTAAGAAAACATAACCCAGCTTAAAATACAAGTGAAATCAAGGCCAAAGACAGTGGTTTAAATGCTTAAAATTTGGTTTATTAACAATTAGATAGTACATTGAGGGTTTGAATATGTCAGATGAACAAGCGTGTTTGTCTGAACCAAAGTACAGGAGGTCTAAAGGTCAGTAAGTGCAATTTAGGATTTTTTCAGTGAAATATGCCAATGTTTTATTAGAATGTTCAAAAATCTTGGCCCAAAAGCATTTCAGGGTTGAATTGTTTTCCATTAATAAAAAGAGGCATCATTGAGTAGACAGTTCAGTCTCAAGACAGGCATTTGCAAATTACATATACAATTTACGTTATTACACATTTGCAAAAAAGAGTGAATTTCTTTAATACATTTCGGCACGACGCCTAGATGACTGTGTAATATCATTTACAGAATATATTTCCACAGACATAACTACATATGAGTATCCTGATATAAAATCATTGAGCAACTCAAGATGGCAACCAAATTCAAGATGGCTGCCAAAATTCAAGATGGAAGACCTAAAGGGGTTTTGATAGAAATTCTTACATATACAGGACTGGTATTATAGGATGGCATTTAATGTAGACCTATATATATGAAGCCTAGATATTTATCCAATATGCAACAAGAGAAAATAAATCAAAACGGCTGCCAACATCTTAGATGGCTATCGAAAACCATGTACATTTAGTGTATTTGTGTAAACAGTTGACGGCCGTCTACATTTAAAATAGGAGAATTTATCAATTTAATTTAATTTAAGAATTTTTCATCCATTATTTACTGACCAATATCAATTCGTATTTAAGCATTGTCTATAAACACGGTGCTAGAAATTCATATAACTGTTTCCAACATTTTTTTCGCCTGAATATTTCAAAGGTATGAATATAGTATGCAGGCAGACATATGGTAGAATAGGGTGAGATTAGGGTAGGACAGGGCAAGGTATGGGTGGCATGTGATAAAGAAGTCACATGGTGTGACGTTTCAAAACTGTTGCGTATGTGTAGATACTATAGTAGAGGTCGGTACAGTGGGATAAGATAGTGGGTATAGAAGGTAGGGCAAATGGTAATTGTGTGGAATTGTTGTAGGTTCGATTTGGTTTGGTCATGGCTTGATGTTCCAGTCAATATTTTTCAGCCATGTTGTAATAGAGGCAACATTTTATGATTATTAACTAGGAATATGAGGAGCTTAGTGTCTTTCTTAATGAGTATATATGCTTTAAATCCAGGCAAGACCTGTTGCTCTATTTCTAGGCTACCACACACCCCTGGAGTAGGTTAGGGTAGGTAAGGAAGGGTGGGTTGGGATAGTGTAATGTGTTTAACAATGTTACTGGTTTATCATCTTTTGCTCAGACTGAGGCTCGAACCACGTCCTCTTGCCTGCTGAACCAACACTCTTCAACACGACAATGCAGTACAAGTGTGATTTTACTTACAATGACTGTAATGGAGTTGAATATTCGTGCTGTATGCACCTAATGTACGTTTACATATTTTAGTTAAATTTAGGCAACTGAGTGGCCACCTATTGGGAAAATAGCTGCTCATTTGGCTTACGATATGTTTTCATAAGTACCTGATTGTTAATTTAGTTTTTTCCCACCTCGGTCTTTGAAGTGGGAATCTCTTTCTGGTTGCGCCCTTACCTGATCATTGCCTACTGTTACCTTTATATAATACATTCCGCTTCTATTTAATATTGTCCACGAATGTCTTTTTAAAATTCTACAAATCTGTTTTTGACATTGATGCGCTCCTATCCAACTACCATCCTGGTGTGGTATAGTCAATTTGACGTTTCACCAGTAAACTGTTCTGATTCTGACCAGCTGGGACATTTTATGTTGGACACCAAATGTATATTAAGTGAAAAAAAATATCAGGACTGTATTGTGGAATAATGCATGGATGTACCCCTGAATTTGGTATCCATCAGTATGAAGTAGCAATTGTTTCCACAGTCTGGTACTCAGCAGCTTTAAAGTTTGAAATATTTCCTTCAGTATGGAGATGTTTTTCTATCGATATCATCTTGTAGCAGCACCCAGTGGCTGTAGATGTGGACAGACATTGTTATCATGGTGTCTTCACATATAACATATTTTTGTTTTTGGCTTTCAGTCTTCCGTGTGGGAAGTTTTCAGGACTGACTTGTTTGATTTGTGGCTCTGCTCCCCAGTCAGCAGCCATGGTCATGTTGGGAAGTTTCTTCCTTTTATGGGACTTAAGCTCAACATGCTCGTTCGTCTCTCGAGTGCAATATGAGCAAGTCAGTGTTGAAGAAATTGGTGATGGTCCATTTACTCTGGCTTGGCGCTCTATGCACTTTCTTTCAGTTTTACAGATTCTTTGCTCCTTTACGCCTACATGATATCCAAAATGTGCTTGACAATATAACCACCAAAGTAAACGACTAAGGCTTATATGCTCTGATCATCAATGCAGTACCACTGTTAGTTTGTACAACTTTTCCATTGTTGATGTTGTTATGCACTAGTCATTTGTAACCACGCCCCCCCCCCAGACCCGGGGGAGGGCCGGGGGTAGCGGGGGAAAAGGGCCCGGACTTTGACGAGATCTATGGAGAGGTAAACAAAACCGAGCCATGGCTTTTGACTTTAAGGGTCCCCATAGGGCGGGGGCTTTTAGCCGAGCTTTTACTATATTTATGACCCCCCAGTGCAGGGGTTTTAGCAGGGCTTTGATTTCAGAAAAGTCAGTCCCCGCTATTCCCCGGGTCTGGGGGGGGCGTGGTTACAAATGACTAGTGCATTAGGTTGTGTGTAATTCCTGTACTGAAGTAGAGTATTCTACTTGGAGCCTCACAAAAATGTCTGATAGATTGATATTGATTTTAATGGGGGGGGGGGGTATGGGGAGGGGGGGGGGCTGAACACTAACCTTTGCAGAAATTTCTCTACTTCATCTCAAACGTTGACATGGAGGTTATACAACGAACCAGACCAAACAAGACCAAATAGGAGGTGATGGATACACTGATCGCTGAACAAAACCTAATTTACAAATTTTGCCCGCCTCTGTGTACTTAATGACCTTTAAATCTTGGCCTTGTATGACATGAAATATCACATTGCAATACTTCTAAACCATTTATGAGCATTTTTTAATGTTTTCACATCATTTGACAGCTTGTATATCATATGAAACTCAGCACTGATTTTACTTATATTTTCTTTAGATATTTGCACTTACATGACCTTTAACCTTGCAAGGGCATATACTTAGTGCTCTTTTCAATTATAATGTAAATGTCACATGTATAATAAGTGTATACTGGGTAGTTTCAGCAAACTTTAAAGGAAAATATAGGCAGGTTATTACACTGAATGGAGTTTTTGTATATTTTTTTGCTATTTTGCACCTAGTTGACCTTTGACCTAATTCCAAGACCCAGGGTCATTTACAGACTTGGCATCCACCCCTATCTGTTAAAGAATCTGTCTAGGAACATATTTAGCATGGATGCCAGCTTCTACCCCATTTTGCCATTTGAAGATTTTTTTCATGGAATGGATAGCTGACTATTATGGAGTTACTTCCCTTTTATCTGTATTATTTTACCTCAAAAGATGGACCATAAAGCACCCAGTATGCTTTGGATTCTTTCTTAGATTGGGGGTTAATATTTTGGGTGGTTCAATATTCCATATTCATATTTTACCAGATAAGTTGCACAATAAAGATAGAAGATTGTATGTTTAATTTAAGATGAGATGAAACTACATTTCTATAAATTTGCAGGTTGGTGGTTGATGCATATATGGTTCATGGTAATGTCTCCTGGATACAGTTTACCCGGGTTTTAAATTTATCCCAATGAGGAAGTTAGAGTGCAGTCTTAATTTACTTTAAGTTGTCCCTTGTCAATCAGTGGCAGCCAGTGTGCTTGGTGCCAGGGTCCGTCTTGGGTCCTGTTGCATACCATCAGGATAATAATGTCCATATAATATATACCCCCAATACCCAACTTTTATACAGCAAAACTGGGTTTTTCAGGGATACACTTATTTTTGATCCAAAACATAGATTGTGGGTACTCGTTAGAACTGCCTCGGCGAGGCGGTTCTAACGTGTACCCACAATCAATGTTTTGAGCAAAATAATTAAAAATATAATTTTTTCCAATGATTTCTTTTAATTTTCATGTAATGCTGAAAAAATTCTCTGTATATTGCAAAGGCAAGTTTTTGTAATGCAAATAGAACATGCTACTGCCCCAGCATGCCTGATTGAATGTATCATTATAGTGTCATATACATAACCTCACCTTCCAACAGTTCAAACCCAAACCTCATTAAATTACTAGTAAATGTATACATTATCAAAATCTTACAATAATGTCACTACAATAGAAACTTTCTCCCATGTATGAAATTCAATTAAGCGTTTGTTCCCTGAAGGATATTTTCAAATCTTCTTGCCCTTAAACTAACATGTTTTCCACATTAGAATAAACACTGATAAATAATTTACCACAATAATGTTTAATCTTGATTTGATTCATGAATACATACTATGCAAAGATTACAGTAAGCAATGACCAGGAAATGGCACAATCAGAATAAAAGCCACATTCCAACTAGAAAATGTGTTTATGAAACACTATGCCCCCAACTGGTAAGTCACTTTCAAGATGTAAAAATGTCCAAAAAATGACTAAGTTCAAATTGTAAAAAAAGTGACAAAAATTAATCTGAGGAGTATATCCAAACCACATGCATATCTTCAAAGCATGGTCACAATGTCTGCAAAGTTTCAAAAGTATCGGTATAAAATTGTAGGAGGAGTTGCGCACACAAGGTACCCTCTATCCATTCACTAAAATGCCCGAAAAAATGACTAAAGTCCAATTCGCATGCGCCAAAAATACACGCGTGTAAATATACTCCGGTGTGCAAATTTTACTCGGGGTAAGTAAATGGCGCATGCGAACGCAAATACACACCGAAGTATATTTACATATGGGTAAATTTACTCCAGGGTCTGACCAGATGCAAATTGTATTAAATACACACATGTAAATTTACTATTTTGTCCCATGTGAACGCAAAGTAAAATTTACCCATGAGTATTTTTATTTCAAGTCACTATTCTGCTTTAAGGTAACAAATTTTCACATTTTTTGTTCTTAACTAATTATATGACAGTTTCTGAAGCTGTGGACATTGTTGCTAAATAAGAGTTTATTGCCATCACATTTTAGATTATATGGAGTGCAAACAGCCACACAATTTCTTCATCATTCTTGGTGAGATTCTTTGGGCATTTTAACAGTAATTCCTTGTCAAAAGATAATTAAAGTGAACTGTCTAACTGCTAAGGTTATGCCTGACCATTACATGATTCTCCTCTGCTGCCAAAGTCCACAAGAACACATTGAAGCAGCCTGTTCTTGTTTTGCAAATACAGAAAACTTAAATGAAAAGGTTTTAATTCAGAAATGATAAATTTACATACAAAAATACTCCTGGTGATAAAACCCATGCGAACGCAATTTAAAATTACTCTCAGGTTGATTTGCACACCGGAGTATATATACACACCGGAGTATATTTACACGCGTGTATTTTTTGCGCATGCGAATTGGACTTAAGTTCAAATTGTGAAAAAAATGACAAAGAATAATCCAAGGATTATATCCAAACCACATGCGTATCTTCAGACCATGCCCATAAGACATGTAAAGTTTTAAATGAATTGGCATGAAACTGTAGGAGGAGTTGCACACACAAGGTACCCACTGCCCATTCACTTTCATTGTGAAAATGCCCGAAAAATGGCTAAGTTCAAATTGCGAAAAAAGTGGCAAAAATTAATCTGAGGATTATATCCAAACCACATGCATATCTTCAAAGCATGAAGTTTCAAGAGAATCGGAATAAAACTGTAGAAGTTGCGCACACAAAGTACCCACTATCTATTCACTTTATCAACAATTAAAAAGGGAAATAACTCTCACAGAATGGGCCCCTAGCCCCTTGAATTTACCTGAAAGAAAAAATACGGGTCCTCTTAATTTTCATATACAAACTACATACCAAATTTCAAGATCCTAGCTCTAACAGTTCCTGACCGAGTGCTCACACATCACAGACAGACAGACAGACAGACAGACAGACAGACTGACTGACTGAATGACTGACTGCACGGACAGACCCAAACCAATATGCCCCCTCAACTTCTTCGAAGTTGGGGGCATAAAAACTGAGATAGGAAAACCAAACAAATACAAAGAGAACATGTTGTAAGCTGAGTGAGCAGCTATTTCCCTATTGGTAGCCACTTTGTTACCTGGACTTTACTGAATACACATACTAAGGGTATACAATTTCAATGGAAGCTTCTGACATTTGTCAAGGACTGCGTATAACCTTTTCGGCTGTGTTGAGCACCGTTTTCAATAGCAATTATGGATGGCATTCTATGCCATGAAAATGAACGCTGAAGTATCGGCAGTTGTCTTTACAGAATGAATCAAAGATTGTCATGTGTTAATTGAACCTGATTTACTGGTAACTTATCATTGACTCTAAAGTCCAATTTGCATGCGCCAAAAATACACATGTGTAAATATACTCCAGTGTGCAAATTTTACTCGGGGTAAGTAAATGGCGCATGCGAACGCAAATACACACCGGAGTATATTTACATATGGGTAAATTTACTCCTGGGTCTGACCAGATGCAAATTTTATTTTTACAAATACACACGTGTAAATTTACTATTATGTCCCATGCGAACGCAAAGTAAAATTTACCCATGAGTATTTTTATTTCAAGTCAATATTCTGCTTTTAGATAACGAATTTTCACATTTTTTGTTCTTAACTAATTATATGACAGTTTCTGAAACTGTGGACATTGTTGCTAAGTAAGAGTTTATTGCCATTCATCACATTTTAGATCATATGGAGTGCAAACAGCCACACTATTTCTTCATCATTCTTGGTTAGGATTCTTGGGGCATTTTAACAGTAATTCCTTGTGAAAGGATGAAAAAAGGGAACTGTATAACTGCTAAGGTTATGCCTGACCATTACATGATTCCCCACTGCTGCCAAAGTCTACTTGAACACCTTGAAGCATCCTCTTCTTGTTTTGCAAATACAGAAAACTTAAATGAACAGGTTTTAATCCAGAAATGATAAATTTACCTACAAAAATACTCCTGGCGATAAAACCCATGCGAACGCAATTTAAATTTACTCTCAGGTTGATTTGCACACCGGAGTATAAATACACACCGGAGTATATTTACACGCGTGTATTTTTTGCGCATGCGAATTGGACTTAAGTGTATAAGCATATGCCCCACTACCAAATTTGGTATTATAAACCCACCCTCTAAAAGCTGTGCATAACAGTCAATTATAAAAGGACATAGGACAGAATTTATGTCCTTTGTACTGCAACTTGAAAGGAAGAAATGGAATTAATTAGCCTCTCATCTCTTATTTACACATTTTGTTGTTAATTTTTTATGAAGGTCTACAGCCTTGAATTCAATGAGCCAAGTCATGAGAAAACCGGATTTTTGCCTATGCGAAAACAAAGCCGCAGATCAGCTGTGCAGTAACTGCACAGCTGATCAGCGCCTTTGTTTTCGCTACACAAATAGTATGATCCTTCTTCTTCTTAAATCTGAAATCTCGAGCTTCTAGCCTGCTTCTGTGACTGTACAGACCAGTTTGTGTCAGATCTGGTCAGAAACCCCGAAGACCAGTTTTCTCACATCGCGTATCCAATAAGGAGGTTCTAGGAGCAAAATGCTCTCTATAATTCCATTGCATGATGGGGCCACTACAGTGATGATGACTGAGTGAAAATGCCTGAAATGATCAAGCCACTAGTATAAAGCAGCAGCATCCACTTTTGGGTTGCCGCCTTGTAAAGTAGGGCTGCATGTTCTGAGCCACCAAAACAAATGGACAAAACGCTTGAAATCATGTATTACTGAACAAATTGTTCTTATTTACTGTAATTATAATAATGAAGGCAAATTAAAGTGTGTTTTCTAATGATGTGTCTCAATTTGTCCTTTGGATTAAATGTGCAGCATCCTCAGGACAGGTCTTGATATTAAATGGACAGTTTTGATTCTCAAATAATACAAAAAGCTTTTTATGGAATTAATACTGTCAATTTTGAGTCCATCAGAAAATCCCTTTTGGCCTGAGTTCTTTAATTAATTGTATTTCTAACAAAATAGGGCACTGTGTGTGTGAGGTGGGGAGGGGGTGGGGGGAGTACATAGAGCAACAGTCAATTGTTCTTAGCATAAAATTTAGAGACTCAAAGATTTGTAATTTTTTGTCATGAAAAAAAAAAAAAGGTCTTTTAAATTGCAGGAGCCCTGACAAATTGAGCCACCTCATGAGAAAACAAACAATCTGCATATGTGAAAACAAAGATGCAGATCAGCTTCACGGTAACCGCGAAGCTGATCAGCGCCTTTGTTTTCACTAGATAGCACACTTCCTCTTCTTCCTAAATCCGAAATTTCAAGCTTCTAGCCTGCTTCTGTGATTGTACAGCCTGATTTGTGTCAAACCCGTTCGGAAACCACATTGTGGGTTTTCCCACAAGGCGGCTCATATAGTGATGTAGCAAATGCTTTCATCATAAGTTGTTTCATCAAAAAGCTTTTAAAACTTCATCTAGCCAGAAAATCTCTTAATTCTAAAGTTAAGAAACCTTAAAAATTGAAATTCTAAAGTAAACACACATTTACAAAGCTTTCATATTTGAAGCATTTTAACACAAAACAATTTTCCAAACAAAGAGCTAACTATGCACTGGGCTTCTCAAAATGTAATTGATTTTCAATTTTCAACCCTCCAAAAAATGCACTTGTAAGATTCAAAATTATTAATATTTTTCCGCTTTTTATGCAGACATAGAGCCCTCTGCTGGGCACGCTTGACAACCACTGTGTTCATGAAAAGATTTTTTCACCCTAGATAGTATTCCTTTACAAAGCCCATGTTTGTTTAGTATAAGCCCATGTCCCAATTATTGTGAGCTGGATGTCAATACACTTTATTCAACCACTCACCCAAAACACACAATACTATATGAGCCTCGACGCGAGAAAACCGGTCTTCGGGGTTTCAGACCAGGTCTGACACAAACCGGCTTGTATAGTCACAGAAGTAGGCTAGAAGCTTGAAATTTCAGATTTAAGAAGAAGAGAAATTGTACTATCCGTGTAGCGAAAACAAAGGCGCTAATCAGCTTCGCAGTTCCTGTGAAGCTGATCTGTGCCTTTGCTTTCGCATAGGCAAAAATCCAGTTTTCTCACAATAGGGCTCACATGGTACTTGATTCATGTTTGCTTTTTATCCTCTTTTAAAAAAAATGTTCTTTAAGAAAAAAAAAAATAGTTGTCATATTTATGAAGAGTTTTCACGATATATGGGGCTATTTTCGCCCCCTTAAATCTGCATTTAAATTAAAAGGCTTGCAAATAACATAACAAAAGTTTCAAAATCATGAAAATATTATGCCCCATGAAAATATTATGCAGACTAATGTATGACAGTTTAAAGGTTGTTTAAACCTCATTAAAAATGCAGTGAAATTTTACACTAACATGGATCATTAAAATTCAGTCAGTAAATTAACACTAGAAATCTTGTCTCTGTCCCCTTATCTGATGACTGGTATCATAATCCTGACAAGTTCTGATTAATTGATCAGTTGTTCAGTTCAAAAACTTTGAAAGTGAAGAATTCTGTTGAAAAAAACATCCAGGGTTAAAATCTTATTTTCAAGTAAAATTACTAGTGAAAAGTAATTATTACTAGTGAAAAGTCGTACAGTAAAGTAAGTTATTTCTAATGAAAAGTCATACAGGTCATCCTCATTATAACACAATCTTTGGGGTTTATAGACACAGAATATGTTATAAGTGAAACCATGTTATAGTGAGGTTACTAACTGTAGACATATTGCAAAATAATCAGTTTTGCCATGTAAACTGCATTATAGTGAGGCATGTTATAATGAATTTAAGTGTACTAGTAGTCAAGTCTGGGAACAACTTACCATGGATAAGAACTATTTGTGGTAAGTTGTTCCCAGACAGGTATTTCGAGAATACTCCCTGGGGCCGCTTTTAGATTCCATCTACATTTGTGGCTATCATCTAGATAACTTTTGTTTGTTTGCTGTTTAAAGTTCAAGTCAACAATTTTTCAGTCATGTTGGGACAGCGCCATCGCTTCATGAATATCAGCCAGTACCCTGGGGAGTTAACTGTACCTTGCTCAAGGACACAACACAGTGATGCCCATGGGGATCGAACCCCCAGGACCTCTTGCTTCTGAATCCAATGCTCTACCACTATAGAAACCATCGTGGTGCAGTGGTCATGTCACTCGCCCTGTAAACCAGGGGTCGCAGGTTCCATCCCGGGCTTCTCTAGTCCGTCGGATGGGACTATAAACCGAAGTCCCGTCTCCATATGACCTTAGATGTTGGTGGGACTTTAAATCCCAATCAACCAACCGACCATCTACCACTGTGCCACTGATGTGTGATTGCTTACACCTCTGAACAAATCAAATCTGAGCATGCCAAATGAAGGCTTTTTCATAACGTTACTCATTCTTGATCTTGGTGTGAAAACTATATTTTGACAAGAAACAGTCTGTTGCACAATTAGTATCACATACTGAAATTGAACCCCTGAGTTGAGGGAACAATGTGACAAACTGATGAAATATGTGACATTAAACACAACCCAATATCATAGGAGCCATGACATGAGGAAATCTGCTTATAACTTTGTCACAGCAGCGTGCCTGATTCTAGCAGCAAGCAGGAGGACTAAATCAATGGGCTCTCATCAGTTAGACTCCCATCTTCTTTTGAGCCGCCTTGTGGGAAAACCAACAATGTGGTTTTCGAACAGGTCTGACACAAACCGGCCTGTACAGACACAGAAGATGGCTTGAGACTAGAAATTTTGGATTTAGAATGTAGAGGAATTGAACTATTCGTGTAGTGAAAAAAAAAAGGGGCTGATCAGCTAACTGCGAAGCTGACCTGCGTCTTTGTTTTTGCATATGCAGATTGTTGGTTTTCTCATGAGGTGGCTCATTTAGGTGGGACACTTGCAATGAGAATGTGCGCCCATCCCTCAGAGTTTATGCTAACCTTGAACTTTTGAAAAACTGGGGACCACAGAAAAATAGAGCCTGGCATATACCTGGCTGTCAAAGTGTTTCCAAAATTAATGAATTTGTTTAATTTATGATAAACCCTGAATGTTACAAAGTTTATAATATCTGACATAATCAACTGTAAACATTCTGTTTTCTGATGTAAAAGGTTGTGGGTTTCTGATGTATTTGTAAACTTATGTCTGATATAAACTCTAGACTAAATGACATCTGGGCCAAAAAACTAGTTTGGAAATGCCAAATTTTGACAACCTTCAGCCCTAGTCTCTATGAAACTATTAAGCTCTATTAAAGTTTGTTCATGTCCTCAGTCAGGTACCAAATTTAAATGTCTGGCTTAAAGACACAACTTCAGCACCAGTGGAATTCGAAATTTTGACCTCTTTCTACAGTCTGAAGAAACCACTATAAGCCACTGATTTCTCCCCTCTCCCAGTTTTCCAAAGCATCTGAGACCTTTAAACATTCATTCACAAACTACTTCCAAAACAAAACTCATATTTCTATTAAAAACATCTATTTCCAAACCAATTAAGATTAGGATGAAAGTAGTTTCTGTCAGCCTGTAAGCCCATTTTGACAATATGGAAGCCATTTCCACAGTAGGCAACACGATTTCAATCTTTCTTATCTTACATCAATGACATAACAAGTGATGGGTTTTACCCTTTGAAGGATGTATTTTATACCTCACCACATTCATCCCCTGGAATCCTAGAAGGCCCCTGGGGTGATAATTACTTACTTCTTATTTTGTCATGCAGGGATTTTTACTGCTTTTTACTAGTGAACCTCTCATCATGTTAAGAATCTCATTTATCAGAAAATTGAATTGGTAAGCTTCTTAAAATGAGCAGCATTTCATTTTCAGACACTAAGAACTGTCGGAGTGCCTTAAATATCTCTTTTCTACATCTAGGATAAAAAAAGGTTTGAAATTTATTTGTTTGTCTGTTGCTTTGTGAAGACAAAAAAGTCATTTACAGTCACAAAATTGCATTCCAAGTAAGCCTCCTGATCACTTTGTTTGTTTGGCTTTAACGTCCCACCATCAGCTTAAATCATACAGTCTCTGGGCCTCAGTTTAAAGTCTCATCCAAAAAACTGAAGTCTGAGATCACACCCTCATAATTCCCTTGGCCCCGAGTTTATAAAACTTTTTTCATGCTCAACTCAGCTGAGCATGAAATTTCAATAGCTCATAAATACTAAATTAGCCAAACTCAGTTGAAAATTCTGGCATAAATCCGATAAAATAGTAATTTATCCTGGTGATAAATGTTAAAATGCCAACAATTGTTGGCATTTTAACATTAATTTTATCAGCAGGATAAATTTAAGTCTCAGCTGAGATGAGCATGAAAAAAGTTTTATAACCATGGGGCCTGGTTTACAAGGCTAGAATGGCCTAAAAATTATGCCATGTAGGCTACTCATAACTTTTGAGTTCACAAAATATGTGAGACTTACCCCTGCATTTGTTGGGTCAGGTGGGTCGGGCTCTATGACTTTCTTTGTCCAGCTTAATCTCTGTTGCCCGTTGGATTTAGTTGTGTCTAACAGCACCTCTGAAACACAGGAAAAAACCAAGACCTTCGTTAATACCATAATAATGCTATTACTAATGTATGTAGGGTTGTGTTACTATTAAACATAATCTGAGAAAATTTCTGCTGGCCTGAGCTGACCAAAGAGGCCCTCCCAGGGGTTTGGGGATTCAGGGAGAAGGGCTATTTATTTTCAGGGATTTGGGGAGAAGGGTCATTTATTTTCAGGGATATGGGGAGAAATTGGGGTTTTAGGGAGCAGGGAGCAGGGGGCTGAGGAAAAACATTTTAGGGAGCTGGGGAGAAAGGTCATTTTTCTTTCAGGGAGCAGGGAGGCCTCACCAAAATATTGATCATTATAGTGCCTTGACTCTGTCTGGCAACTCAGAATCAAATGGAATCATCAGGTCACAATTTTAGGACAATAAGCTGTTTGACAATTATGAATCATTAACCCATACTCGACGAATGGACTTTCCCACCATTATCATTTGGGCGAGTCCACTTTCGTTATAGGGGCTTTAGGTGTGGTTTTAAATTTTTATCTCTTTTTTCGATGAAATTTCTTTAAGCAAACAGAATAGCCACAGATGGGACGCCGCAGTTCTGCGGCGTCACATCTGGGGCTATACTGTTTGCCTATGTCCCACAAAAAGGACACCAGGCTTTTATGAGTTAATCCTGGTCATATTGGCACCAATTAAGAATATGCGGGGCATTTTCAAAACCAAAGTAAATTAAGCCTGCATGAGAGCTACATTATTGCCAATCTTTAACATCATTGAAGGATCTGTTTTCTAATTGACCAGTTGAACATAATGTAATTTGTGCCTGTGCATGAGAAAACCAACAGTTTGGGTTTCCGACCAGGTCCAACACAAACTGGCCTTGACAGACACAGAAGCAGGCTACGAAGCTTGAAATTTTGGATTTAGAAAGTAGAGGAATAGTACTTTCTGTGTAGCGAAAACAAAGACGCTGATCAGCTTCGCAGTTACTGCGAAGCTGATTTGCGCCTTTGTTTTCGCCTATGCAGATTGTTGGTTTTTTCATGCGAAAGCTCATTTAGTCCTGCATTCATCAGCATAGGGTGGGCTGTGTCTTAATATATCAAAAACATAATATTGACACATAAAACATTTGCAACACACATAACAAGCTGTCTCCATATAATGCCATTTGTCATGACTGAACTGAACAAAATAAGAAAAGAAGAAATATTGTTAAATGTCAACATTATTAACCATTTTCTGCTATTGATCAGCTCAAATATCTTCTCAAATCTACATGTAGTTGCAGATCTATAGGATATAAATTTGTAACTAAATCACGAAGTTTTATGCCACTAAAGCTAGTTAATCAGTTCCAAAACATTGATTGACCAGGGAGAAGCATAAAATGCTTCTTATTTTCATTAGTTTCCCAGTTTGCACTACGACCATAAAACATTTTTATTGGCAATTCTGTAGATTGTATGTACTTAAGAACCCTTCCTAATAAGTTCATTTGCTGCATGCAAAAACATGGAGACTACAGTAATAAAATCTTCTTTGACTTAATTAATATGCATATGATTGGAACTTGGTAAAGGATGACCATAAAGCTAGTGCTGAAAGGCTGTTTCCTATAAAGTATACCACTTCATTTTTTGTGCAGCACAACCTCTCCTTGTGGACATGTACTAAGTCCTCTATTCTTGATCAATCAGTAGTTTAAGTCAGCTAAAGAAAGGTTGAAGAGGACTTTGAATTGAGGTAAAACTTTCAAGTCAACAAATTTTCAGTCATGTCAGGACGGAGAAGGCTGTTCAGGGTGTGTTTGGCTTCATTGGTAACTGCATATGTGTTTGTCTTTTAGAACAATTTGACAACATTTTTATACAGTTTATCAGACTTTATTTGTGTCATTTATCAGATTATATTTGTGTCATTGTTTTATATCTAATCTGAACAAACACTAGGACATCATTATCCCTGGAGTTTATCTTTAATGCTCGCAGAGGAATGACCGACCTCACAACATTATCAGTGTCAGCCAATGTGATTTTACATCGCCATCATCTAACTTTATTCCTCAAAGTATATCAATGGACTTTGAAAATAACAGAAATAAGAGCTAGTGTTGTTCTAGGAAATAGAAATTGCATCAAAGACAAAGCTGCTGATCGAGCACCACCAAGGTGATGGCTTATTAAAATGGCATTATGTTTTGCAATACAATGAATCTAAAGAGCCAATTTTGATTATATGAGACGCGTCAAGAGAAAACCAGATTTTTGCCTATGCGAAAACAAAGGCGCAGATCAGCATCGCAGTAACTGCGAAGCTGATCAACGCCTTTGTTTTCGCTACATGGACAGTACAATTTTTCTCTCTCGAAGATTTCAAGCTTGTAGCCATCTTCTGTGGCAGAACAGACCGGTTTTTGTCTGACCTTGTCGAAAACCCAGAAGACCGGTTTTGTAGTGTCGCAGCTCATATATAAAAGGACAGAATTTTCCCAGTTTCCCCCCCCCCCCCCCCCCCCCCCGCAGGAATGTTAACTTGCATTGACAATGGTCTTACAACATAATAGCAACTACAATTCCCCAGTTGAAAGTGGGTGAAAGCCATACCTTTATTGAGTTGACAATCATCAATATCCCCGGGGTCAACTTTCAACAAATTGCTAGTTTTCTCTTAATTATAACAATCATGGTGAAATACAACACTGCCCTCTGCCCCATTATTACTGTCATACAAACCTGTAGACCTGACGAACATAATGACGACTTCAAGGAGGAACAATTTAAAAACAATTAAGATTGAAACTGCAGTAAACAACAGGCTTCCTTCCTGTAATCAGCTGAGGTGAGCAATTTGGTCATTTGATATCACAAGAGGCCACTTTTAATCACTATTGAAGGACAAAGTACTTTTCATGTGATACTGGGATAAGGTGTAATTGTCCTGACAAACGACTAACAACATAGATCAATTCATAAAAGCAATCATACTTTAAATTTGCTACTTTTACAAAATCTTCAGTTCTGATTACTTCTCTTGAGCTATTTTTAAATATATATACACTGATTGCTTCCCTTGACATCTATTTTAAGCACAAGATCAGCTGTTACAGCTGCAGATTTAATGTTCTTAAACTTCAAAACAAAATGGTGTAAATGGAGAAATACTTTTGTCTTTTCTTTGATGGATAAAAGATTCTAAACAGATCAGCAAAACTTATTTTATTCCCTGACAACAAAATGTCTTTTCTGTGATTTATTACCAAACTGCATATAAAAACACTTAACAACTATTTAGATTTCTTCATTGCTATTTCACACAACTCTAGAGGTTTTGCAATGAAAGTGGTCTACATAAAGCAGACTGAAATACACTTCAAAGAAAATTATTGCCCCTCTTACAAACCACTTAGAGACATGCAATAAAGTAATCCTAGACTCTCAAGGTGAGAGATTATACTTAGAGCTGCGACGACAGAAAACCATCTTCGGGGTTTCCGACCAGGTCTGACATTAATCGGGCTGTACAGTCAAAGAGGCAGTCTAGAACATTGAAATTCTGGATTTAAGAAGAAGTGGAATTGTACTATCCATGTAGCGAAAACAAAGGCACTGATCAGCTGTGCAGTTACTGCACAGCTGATCTGCGCCTTTGTTTTCGCATAGGCGAAAATCCCGTATTCTCGTGTTGCGGCTCATATATATATATAGAAACTCCAAGAACTTTCAACAAAAGGTGGCATGGTATGAGTGGACATGTCAGAAATGGCTTTTGAATTGTAATCTCATCCAAGTATAGACTGTTTCATTTCTTTGATTTTTTAAACATCCCAGTCAACAATTTTCAGTCATGCTGTAATAAGAGTCATTAAGCATGTTTTTGGGTACTTAATTAACCAATAAGGTCGATGATTCAAATCCAAGACCTCTCCAAGACACTACCACTAGACCATAATCTTGAATGCATGCTGTCCCATTCCAATCTTTTAATCCATCAATTATATAATTTGATCAAAGCAGCCTAGCTTTTAGTTAATTTCCTTATTACATTTTATGTGTAACATTACCCAACGAGGTGACAAGCCATTTAATTTCATGAGCCAGCCTGTCTGGCCTCTCTGACCTGCAAGGGAGGGAACTGATGACATATAACAAGTTGGGACTTTTCCAAAAATCTGTCATCAAAATGTTATGGACCAAACCCTGCTGGTGTTGAAAAATAAGGCTCAAAAACTGAAATATTCACATGATATGGTTTGATCTTTTGACTTTAGATTACATGTGATGCTGAATTTCATGTAAACAAACTTGTATCAACATTCTTTTAACATTTATCATATTTTGAAATATTTTATGGGAAAATCTGCAGATGTTCTGTTTTGGCATTTTGCACACAAATGTAGCAGCCCCAGAACTATATTACACACCTGTTTCTAACCAAATGACCCAGTGGCATATCTAGATGTCAGAATGTTCATAAAAACTAAATTTTTGGAAATATTTCTGAATCTGATTCCTGACGTGTGCATTCTAGTTACGTTCTTGCTTATTATTATATAAAAGAATCTTGTTATGTCATTATAAAGACTACACATACAGTGACACTCGTTCGCAAATGCAAGACCTTGCGAATAATTTAATTTGGAAATAGAAAATTTGCAACATAAAATTCATGTGAAAATTCCAAATTTATAGTATAAGGATTTCATTGTAATGTAAAACATAGAAGGACCATGGGTTGGATTAACCTAACCAGCAATTTTTTGAGCTGCCTCGTGGGAAAACCAACAATGTGGTTTCCAAACAGGTCCGACACAAACCGGCCTGAACAAGCACAGAAAAGAGCTAGAAGCTTAAAATTTCAGATTTAAGTAGAAGAGGAATTGTACTATCTGAGTAGCGAAAACAAAGGCGCTGATCAGCTTCGCAATTACCGTGAAGCTGAACTGCGTCTTTGTTTTCGCCTATGCAGATTGTTGGTTTTCCCATGAGGTGGCTCATTTATCAAAGGGAACTTCATGTATATAATCAGTTGTTTCCGAGTCAATATTTCTCTCTTTTAGTCTTCAATCTTCCATTCAACAAGTCACAAGCAAAGCTCTTTCAAGTGACAGAAGTTGGCCCCAATCCCTTCTGTAAATTTACTCTTGAAAAAAATTAGAGAAACTGGAGATTGGTTAGCATATCTCCCAAAGACTAGGGCAAACAATACTGGAGTTTTATGTAAATAAGTCACGATCAAAATACACAGGGTCAGAATAATAAGGTTTTTGATAAAGCTCAAACTTCCACTGAACCTAGTGCCACATCAAAAGAAAACTTGACATTAGGGGAAAACAAAGGGGACACAAAACAACCCCCCTCCTCAGGGCTATCATTTTGTTCCCTCCAAATACTGTTTTGGGAACTTCATTAACAGCAGCTGAATAAACAATTTGCTGAATCTTGCAAAATCATTTCACATTGCTGAAACTAAAAAGTATGGTATGCGTTCTAATACGCGCACATGCTCCAATAATTAAGTGCACACCATGGTCATTTCTGAAAATCATATGCATAAACGCACACTGCTCGAGGAGCATATTGGTATTTTACACCAATTTTATACTTTAATACCACATTCCATTGGAACCAATTCACCAATGAGAATCCTGGGAAATGAACATGTGACCTGTCACGTGACCAATCCTCAGAACAAAGTTGATCACATCGCGAGGCTGATCCTTTAAAAAATTTCAGAGAAAAAATCGAATTTAATCGATGTGTTTGAGATGTTTTTTATTGGTAATTTTGGGTTCAAACTGTTTACATTTGTTGTGGATTAGTTTGTTCCTAAAATTTCCATAAAAACATCGCGGAATATTACTTATTTCAGAAGTTTAAAATCGGATATAAAGTGATATAAAGTTCGAGGAACTTTCAAGATGGCGGATAAATAGCGTCCGTCGTTATTTACATTTCGAGCTTGGATTACATTCAAACTGAATAAAATGTGAATGATGTTGTGATTCCTACGAAATTACTTTGGATTATATACTTTGAAAACGCTTCGCAAAGGAAGTGAACGATTCTTATTTTGACAAGTTTTTCCTGGAATTATTAATGGCGGACGAAGGGATGCCATTACACGCCAAACCGAATGGGGGCGTTGGTAATTACATTGTGCCAGGTCACCAGTTGATAGTGACTAATCCAGATGCCGCTGGGCCTTCAAACATGCACAATGTTTTGATGCAAGGAAAACCTCTCGAGGACCTTGCTAGCATTTCTGCAACGATGGCGGGTTTTAATAGACCGCTAGTTGTTATTTCACAAGAACGGGATTCAGATTTTTCCGGCCGCCATAGTCATGATAGCGGAGACACGCCTATGGGCGGAGCTACGGACTTCGATAGACAGTCGCAATTATCGGAGGGAGTGAACGGAACAGCCGATAATGCGACTAGTGTAAACAATCCGATTTCCGGTATTCCTCCTGCGGCTTTGACACAAAATGTCACTCCAGCGACGGGACAAGACTTTTCTATGGCTTTTTATCAACAGCAGGTTATGCTTAGCCATCAGCTGTTTATTCAACAACAACAGACTGTGAGTGCGCTCATTGGCAAAGTGGATGGGCTCGCCAAATTGGTGGAAAACAAGGGGGAAAAACAAAAAGCAAGCGAGGCAAAACGGGAGGAAAAGACGCGAGTCAAACAGCTTGGGACCGGAAAACAATCAAGGAAAACACATGTGTTATCAGATTCAGATATAGAAGATGTGTCATCAGATTCGGACTTTGGTTATTCCGAGGACGACGAGGGACAATCAGACAACTCGGATCTAAATGCTTCGGACAAAAAAGATGACAAAAAAGACAATGAAACGGAAGCAAGTGATTTGCGAAAATCACTACAAAATTTGGCCAAGGAATTGGAGCGAAACGAAGCAGTGGGGCCAAACGTTGATGACACTTTATCCAAAATAGTTAATCTTGGAATACGATCTGTAATTGACAGAAAAAAGAGCAAAGAGTTATGTGAAACATATGTCCGACCAGAAAACTGTTCAGGACTTGTTGTTCCTAAGATTAATAAAGAGCTATGGAACACTTCTTCGTTGGCAAAGGTTATAAAGGATGAAGATAAGGAATACCAACTCGCTCAGAGGTATGTTAACCAAGGCATGATCCCTTTGGTGCAATTGGTTGAAAATATGTTGACTGAAACAAATATGGATAAGAACTTCAAATTAGCCAAAGATGCCCTTCAATTGTTGGCTTATGCCCACCGGGACATGTCCAATTTGCGTCGACAGAGAATAAAAACTGTGGTCACCGAGAAATATAGACCGCTCTGCAACGAGTCAACTCCTTTGACAGAAAATCTTCTTGGCGATGAGTTAGAAAAACAAATCAAAACCATGGATGAAATGCAGAAAGTGGGGAAAGGTGTCATCAAAAAACCATGGAAGCGGAAATACAAATCGGGGGAAAGTACATCTGAAAGACCGTCAAAGTTCCAGAAATTTAACAATTTCAACTCGTCCAGATTCAGAAACAAGGACAACACCTCTTTTTTAGAGAAGAGGTCCCGGCACAACCATCACAAGTCGGGACAACACAAGAGAAAGAACCAGAAACAGTGATAGATGGACAAGTAAGTACTGAATTCTCTTGTCTTAATAATAGACCAGACAATTTTAAAGCTGGAAAAATTTCGCTTTTTTACCATAAATGGCTCGAGCTTACTAAAGATAGATTCATTTTAGACATTGTCAAGCAAGGATATGAAATTGAATTTGAATCAGAGCCCTGTGAACACTGCAATCGTATGCCTATCAGATTTAACTTAAAAGAACACGATATTATTAACAAACTGTTGTTGAAATTTGAAGATAAGGGAATTATTGTCAAATCAAAACACGAAAGTGGTGAAATTCTGTCACATATCTTCATTCGACCTAAATCTGATGGATCACACAGACTGATTCTCAAATTAAGCAGGTTGAATGACCATGTTGATAAGATTACTTTCAAAATGGAGACATTAAAATCAGCATTATGTATGATTAGGAAGAATTGTTTCTTCGCGAAAATTGACCTCAAGGACGCATTTTACAGTATTAGTATTCTTAATAGTGATCGTAAATTCCTTAAATTTGAATGGGATGGCCAATTATATGAATTTACATGTTTACCGAATGGTCTTTCCACAGCCAGCAGAATATTTACCAAAGTTTTGAAACCAGTATTCGCGGCTCTGAGAAAAATTGGTCATTCAAATGTAGCATATATAGATGACAGTTTGTTACAAAGTGACTCATATGAGCAATGTATGGTGAATATCAAAGACACAATGGAATTAATAGATTCGGTGGGGTTAACAACACATCCAGAAAAATCTATTATCCAACCAACACAGTGCATTGAATTTGTAGGATTTCTATTGAATTCAGTTGAGATGACTGTTAAGCTTGCGCCGAGAAAAGTGGCAAATCTTAAAGAACTTGCGGTCAGAATGTTGAAATCAAAATCAATTTCTATTCGAGAATTTGCCAAACTCATAGGGAAAATGGTGGCGGCAGAGCCTGGAGTTAAGTATGCACCATTGTATTATAAAACACTAGAACTAGATAAGGACAAGGCACTTAAAATTACCAAAGGGAATTTTGACTGCGAAATAAATGTGTCAGAACAATCTAAGGAATGTATTCAATGGTGGATTGATAACATTGAAAATAGTAGCAAGCCTATCTCAGTGGGCCCCATGACCAGAAGAATAGAAACAGATAGTTCAAGAGAAGGATATGGGGGGCATGATGTTACTAATAACAAAGAATATAGTGGAAAATGGTCATTCCAAGACAAAATGTTTCACATTAACTATTTGGAATTAAAAGCAGCAATTTTGTGTATCAAACATTTCTGTAAAAATGTTTCAAACGAGCATATTCACTTGTTCATGGATAATACGGTTGCGCTGAAATACATTACAAAAATGGGTGGCCGGAAACCGTTGTTAAATCAATTAGCCAAAGATTTGTGGCAGTGGTGCGAAGCTAGAAACATATGGATTTCCGCTTTTCACATTCCCGGAATTTTTAATATTCGGGCTGACGAGCTATCAAGATTTAAAAGAAAATGCACTACGGACATGGAAGGGGCTTTGCGACAAGAAATTTATGACAACATAGTGCTTAAAATGGGCACAAGTGATATTGATCTTTTTGCATCGAAGCAAAACAATAAAATCAATAAGTTCATTTCCTATGTGCCAGAGAAGGGTGCTACTGCAGTGAATGCATTTTCTGTTATATGGAAATATAGCTTACATTATGCCTTTCCACCTTTCAGCCTTCTGGGCAGAGTCATACAGAAAATGTGCGAAGACCAAGCGGACCTGATACTCGTGGCACCTTTGTTTCCCAGCCAGCCATGGTTTCCGCCCATGCTAAAACAAATCAGCGGACAAAGCTTTGTGCTTCCCAAAACGAACCAAATCTTGTATATCCCAGGAACTCAGAGGAAACACAATTTGACAAGTATGAGAATGGGAGTGTTTCGCTCATCGGGGAGTGCCTCAAGGGTGCAGGAATATCAGAAGACACTACAAACATCATCATGCAATCTTGGAGATCTTCAACAACAAAACAGTATGGGTCGTATTTCAAGAGATGGGTGCAATTTTGTCATCAACAACAGATTGATAAAATTAACCCATCTCTTGGAGAAATCATGACATTCCTCACAAGATTGCATGATGAGGGTTTGAGTTACAGTGCGATTAACACAGCCAAGTCCATGTTGTCTAGCATTTTTGAAATTGTTCATTATGCCAACATTGGCAATAATGTGCTAGTCAGAAGATTTATGAAAGGGATATTCAATATAAAACCCGTTATTCCAAAAACCATATTTACTTGGGATGTGAAACAAGTATTGGAGTTCCTTGGTTCTCTTGAGAATAAATCATTAACATTGAAATTACTGTCTGTGAAACTAGCATTACTTTTAATTCTCACCACGGGACAAAGATGCCAAACATTGAAAAGCATCAACATAGACAATTTGGAACTTACCAAAGATTATGTTAAAATAAGGATCGGTGACCTTTTGAAACAATCCAAGCTGAATTCTCATTTGGCTGAATTATACATCGAAGCCTTTAAGCAGAACCCTGCGATTTGTATTGTGAAAACGTTGAAATATTATCTTAGAAAAACAGAAAATCTTAGATCTGAATCCAGCCTATTTGTTGTTACACAGAAACCACATTCAGCAGCCACCCAAAGCACAATTGCGAGATGGCTGAAATTAGGGCTAAAGCTAGCTGGTATCGATTTGGCACTCTTTACACCACATAGCACAAGAAGTGCATCAACAAGTGCGGTGGTGAATAGAGTGCCAATCGATACCATCATTAAAACAGCTGGATGGTCCAGAGATTGCACATTCAGGAAGTTTTATAAAAAACCAATCACAAATGATGCCTCTTTTAGCAATGCTATCCTGTCTTGTAAATAATATGTGTAGAATACTAGTATTATTTGAATCTTATTCAAAATGCTTTATAGCATAGTATGACTGAAGTTATTCATGATGAATTATGACTATAAAGGATTATAATTTAATCATTAAATGTTAATACACATAATGAATGGTTCATATCATGATGATAGTGTATGTTCAACATTTAATTATTGAATAAATGAATTAGATCATTCAATTATTATTATTTAAGCTGCCGATTTATGGATACTGAAAGCATTTTGAATCATGGACTCTAAAATTTCCCAGGATTCTCATTGGTGAATTGGTTCCAATGGAATTAGAAAATTAAACGAGACTTACCTGTAAGGTGAAGTTTGAGTTTAATTCCATTGGAACCAATTCACTGAGAATCATGGGCCCGCCCTTGTGAAACCCGCCCGTATATTTGTATTCCATGATTCAAAATCTTCTCTCTGAAGCCTGAGGATTGGTCACGTGACAGGTCACATGTTCATTTCCCATGATTCTCAGTGAATTGGTTCCAATGGAATTAAACTCAAACTTCACCTTACAGGTAAGTCTCGTTTAATTTTCTAATTAAGACTTAGCTTTAGATCATCCAACACTATTTTGCAACGATTAAAGCACTTATATGAAATCATCATTGGTATTTTTGACATCGTAATTTCAGCAGTTTTTTGACATCGTAATTTCAGCAGTTTATGTGCTGTTTTTCGTTCCTTATAGTGTGCTCTTATTAGGATATTTTGCTTATACTTAACTTTGACCTTTTTCGAAAAGTTAAGCCCACTGTGCACTAATTAGAAAAAATATGGTAAATTGATACATATATACTGAACAAAAAAAGAAACGCAACAATTATATTTCACTAAGTTTTGAGTAAACTATGATACATTCAGAAATCATTTCATTTTCTACTTCTGCATTAGATATCAGGCTTCTGAATGCAAGAAACCGATTTTCATTTTGATGCGTATTTACGGAGTTATTCGATGCCGACCATGGACATGCTGAAAGTGGAAAACCACACAGTGCGCATGCTCGAGCATTAAATAATGGTACGATTTAAATCCGCTCTAAACCCGCATTCAAAATCATAATGTACCACTCAACAGATAACTCACACGTTAAAGAAATAAAAGAAATAAAATTGAAATTATCCCCCTTTCAATTAAACATATAGGGATTTTGATGGTTTTAATTACGAGCTTGTGTGTCGTTGAACTTTTTTTTTTTTTTCTTGAATTTTAATAAGGGAGCAGCTGACATTGTTTCTTGGTGATTTGGAGTTTCAAAAGTGTGCGCATGCGCAGAGCAGATCTGTCACAATTTGCATTATTTAAGACGACTCAAATTTCTCATTCAATTTTTATCGAAATGAAAATCAGATTTTTGCATGATATACCCATGAATTGGAGTTTCAAAAGTGTGCGCATGCGCAGAGCAAAGCTTTCCCGATTTGCATTATTAAGACGAAAAAAAATTCTCTTTCAATTTTTATCGAAATGAAAATCAGTTTTTTGCATGATATAACCTAATATCCCATGAATGGGAATCATACAGCAACAGACCTGAAAATCAACGTTTTACCCTTAAACTCGAAAAGCCTCTGTGGCCTATTGTTGCGTTTCTTTTTTTGTTCAGTATAGATTACAAATACATCCAAAGGGTGTGAAGGTGGGACTTTATGAATTTCCATTTTTTCATGTCTTTAGATGGGTCTGTACCATTATTCACCATTTTTGCATTATCGGCTGGTTTCCCGCTTAGAAACAATCAATATTGGAAAAACAGGTAACCAAAACCACCCTGACCTTGAGGTCAGGGTGGTTTTGGTTACCTGTATTTTCAATATTGATTTATGGTGAGCTGGGAACCAGCAGATAATGCAAAAATGGTGAATAAATAACATCTTATAGACTAGCATCACAGCAATATCAATGGACAGTTTCGATTTTCGTGATTATAATTACTCGGAAAAGGAAAACATAGCCTCATTGCTCCCCAAAGCTCCTCAAATGGAAGTTAATCTGAGTAAAGCTCTGGCTAAAATAACCGTCAGCTATAAATTGAAATTGATATAAGGTCTGCTTCATAGCAACCGAGTTTCCAATATTACTCCACAGTACAAGATTGGTAGTTCTATGGTGTAGCTGAATTATAGACTTCTTGACTCTAAAATAATCAGCTTAAGAAGCATGTTTGCAAATTACTTCTCCGCTAGAAATTCAGATCAATGAATTTCAGGACAAATTTTTTGCATTCATTGCATTTGGAGATGTACCAGTGTCAAACGTATCACAAAAAAAGCTGACTTTATTTGTAAGTTGTAGCAGCCGTTCTATCGTATTATTATGTATATGCAACTGATTGATAACAAAATCCTCTTGAATCAGCAGTAGTGGTGGCCTGGGGGGGTTCATGTCCGCCGAGAATGAGTCCACTGGAAAATATTTTGACTTGTAAGCATTTATTTATTAGTCGTGTTTACACCAGTACTATTCTTGAATATTAACCAGTACTATGCAAAAGGTCACAACCTGGCGCCAGTGGGGTTTCGAACCCTGGACCTCTTGAAACGCAGTCTGACGCCTTGATTAACTCCCCTGAAAACCCTCACATATCTCAACCCTGCATGCTCTACAAATATATTACATCTCCAGAAATAACTCCATCAAATTACATCAAATTAATAAACTGACTGAATAGGGATGGTAGTGGTGCATACTATTGACATTTTTGGACAGTTCCGCTACAAATTGGCACTATAACAGTAGCTACACGTAGAAAAAGATTGAAATGTATAGCCTTCTATCTGAGATGATTGTTTTCCAATACGTTGAGCTCCGCTGGTCAATAACGACACAAGGTTTAATGTACCCTAGCCGATAGCTGTCATAGACAGTATTCAGAGGGTTACATTTAGACTGAAAATGATACGGTGTTAATAAACAAGCGTCCACGAGAAATCCATTTTTCCGACTTTTTGTCGATAATGTCTACTTAGACGGCTTCCTTTCATGAGATAAAGAGCTTCCTTTGAATGAATGACCCAAAATTTGTGTCGGACCAAGATATTTTGCAAAGCTATTGTGGTTACGGAGACCAAAATAGTTTGCTTAGCAAAAATCCATACAAATAAAGCTTGAAATAGTCAATACAACAAAATTTCATCAAAAGTTGATTAGTGGGCCTCAATTAATTTTGGAAATGGAGATTTGTTGTAGACATAGGGTGCTATTATCTGACTGCATGCTTACAACAAGCATCAGATTTTAGACTCTATATTTTATATTTGTCCTGAAAAAATATGAGCTGCTGCATCAGAAAACCATCTATCGGTGCAGATCAGCTTCGCAGGTACAGCGGCTTTGTTTGCGCTACACGAATGATACAATTCTTCTTCTTTCAAAATCCAAAATTTCAAGCTTCTAGCCTGCTTCTGTTACTGTACAGGCCGGTTTGTGTCAGATCTGGTCGGAAACCCAAATTGTTGTTTTCTCATTTAAAGGCCCAATATGATAAAATGCAAATTTATAGGGTTATTAAACATGTAAATGTTTGCAAACCAAGTTGATAAGTATCAAACATCAATAAAATTTCTGCTACTTCATGTCATTCTGATGGCAAATTTAAGTTATAGCATTGATTTTATTACTTCAGTCTTAAAACAAAAGCTGGATTTGAAATGAAGAATTCATTTGGCTTATTTTATTTCTCTGAAAACCAATGACAATTATGCAAGCATGGCTGTCTGGTTCATAGGATGGTATCAACTCGTATGTCACATACAGTCCTCTGCTGAATCAACCCTTCCAATGCAGTTGTCAGTTAGAAGTGGCAGAACATGCACTGAAAGCTGGTAAACTGCCTCCAGGCAGCTTGCTCAGTAATGTATAGTACCTAACTCTCCATGTGATACAACATCAATTTAAATACTATCGAACCACCTGAAGGATTTAGTTCCGAAACTATGACTGACCCAGAATCAGAATATGCTTTTCTAATTAAGATACCTAAAATAAGTTAACTGTTTCTTAAGCACTTTGTTTGACAGGTATCTATGTCAGTCTGTGTTTTCTTTCCCAAATTGTTTGATTTTTTAAGCCATTTCAAACTCAGAAATTGCTTGTTTATTCTTCCACAGCCAGAAATTACAAGATAATTACAGCCTTTCCCAGGTATTGTCAGGTTTTGGTGGGATTCCAGCTATCTGAGAAAAGAAAAAAATTCATCACTAATTCTGCAAATTTACTGAAATTCATTGTTTTGTCTTGCAATGCAGTTTTTGACGATCTTTGAAGCTTTCTTATACAATAGGCATTGAGTAAAACATGGAATGGAACAGGATGGAGTCCATGTTTTACAAAATGCTTTTCCAAAAACAATGCATGCTTCAAAATAAAATCAATAAAATTGAGCCAATTAATGGCTGACAATTAAGTGGGACAATGAGGGTGGAGTGCAGATGGAGATAGGCATTAAAATTTAATAGTATTTTTGGAAATAGGGGAAGAGGAGGAGGGGTAGGTTCTCTGTGAATTCTTCTAGGCATAGCCATGTAATAAAATCAAACATGGTGTATCAGAACCTAATTTCCTAAGCTAGAAAATATTCGATGACCATCAAGGATGACCACAAGCATGAATGTTATTCATCTGCAAGGTGAAGTTGTTACATTTAAGTAATCCGCTTTCATAGCCAAAACCTTCTTGACCCAGCACACAGCGGGCTAACGCTCACTCAACACATAATTAGGGATACCTTGCCAACAAAATGTGAATGGAAGGAAGAACAAGATACATCCAATCAGTTGTCATTATAAAACCGGGTCCTATCTCGGGGGTTTTTCAACCAGATCCTACTCCATACCGAGATAAGCAGTTCCAGGAATTATGTAAAGGGATTATCTGTGTGTTATTGCCAAAGCAAATGCCGAAGCATAAAATCAGCTACATGTATTTTGAAGACCTGTGCCCCTCATTTATGTAAATGACAGGTTTTCTTAAGGCACAGCATGGTTTAAGCGGATTATTACAATGTTTGGGCTGATCTGTGCATGAAAGGGATATCCTCAGTTAGTTTAAATGCATTAAAATTGACATGTTGCCTTAAAATTTAAGATTTGTACCCTTTTTGTAATTTTTGACTTTCTAAAGATTATGACAAAGATATGGGGTTTCCATGACCCAGACCAGTCACAAAATTGTAAATAAATCACTGCCCAGACACCAGATTTTATCAGTTTTTAAACTTTTTAAGCAGACATAATGCATCACTAGGTGAGCCACTAGGTGAGCCACCTCGTGGGAAAACCAACAATGTGGTTTCCCAATGGGTCTGACACAAATCAAGCTGTACAGTCACAGAAGCAGGCTAGAAGCTTGAAATTTCTGATTTAGGAAGGAGAGGAAGTGTACTATCCGTGTAGCGCATACAAAGGCGCTGATCAGCTTCGCGGTAACTGCGAAGCTGATCTGCGTCTTTGTTTTCGCATATGCAGATTGTTGGTTTTCTCATGAGGAGGCTCAGTTAGTCTTTTCTTAAAGTGCCATACAATATTATTATAATGTACAACTTTTCCTTTGATCATTTCAATTTAATTAAGTGCAAACTGAAACAATACTATGACCATCCACACTGTCATCCCGGGCTTCTCCATGCAGTCTGTCGGATGAGACTATAAACCAAGGTGCCGTCTCCATATGATCTTAGCAGTTGGTGGGATGTTAAACCCCAAATCAACCAACACTATTATTAACCCCACCCAATCACTAACCCTTTCTGAACCCACCCATGACCTTTATCTTCTAAAGTATGGGAACAGGACAAATAAGCACATGTTGAACTGACAAGGCAATCCATCTTTTGAAGATAAAAGAATATTGTTTTTCTCAACTAAATCATGAATTGTTCAAACACTCTCAGTCGATATCTAATCCATTTCTGCACCAAATGCGACCATTTTCAAAAACAATACCATCAAAACATGCAATTCCATTATTTAATAAACATAAAAATTCTTTTCTTTTTTTTTTGCAAGCCCAGTGTTTCAATATCTTTTTATCTAGATCACAAAAAAGTCTGCAGTAATCTTCAGGGGAAAATAAAAATGTTTTATCTTCGCCCATAAATTTTTTATAAAAGCTTTTACATAACATGTGAGGGCAATCTTTTCTGAGAATTTAATAACTCCGAACCAATAGCTAAACAGAATGTAACAGATAAAATGTGCACTGAAGAAAACTAAATAAAATTTATTTTTGTCCATCCTCCATAAAGACTATGTTGTGTTAACACATTCAAGTTGCCAGGTAAACATGATGAAGGACACCCTGGCGGACAACCAGACCTTCGGACAACCAGACCTTCGGTATTTTAAAGAAATAAATAGAATTATTCTTATAAATTACAATCAAACTCCTATCTTTATTCAGGCTCCTGAATGATGAGATATGAGCCGCATCATGAGATTTTGCCTGTGCGAAAACAAAGGCGCAGATCAGCTTCGCAGTAACTGCGAAGCTGATCAGCACCTTTGTTTTCGCTACACGGATAGTACAATTTCTCTTCTTCTTAAAACTGAAATTTCAAGCTTCTAGCCTTTTTTTCTGAAGCTATACAGTTCGGTTTATGTCAGACCTGGTCGGAAACACCAAGACCGGTTTTCTCGTGTTGCGGCTTAAATTTAGCAGCACTTAGGCCCTAGTGATAATACAAAATAAAAGTATTTTATGACCATGATCTCCATCTAGATTCCATCAGTCTTGTAATATTTGCTTGGAGCAGCTACTCAAAATTAGAGTGAAATCGGTGAAAATGACATGTTGTGCTTTTTTTTTCTGCTGAGAAAATTCTTGCCTTGTTGAGCTTGTACACAAGCTTCCAGGACAGACTTGAGATCTTTTGCTTTTAGACAAGAGCTGGACTGATGTGCTATGATCGAGCTGGCCTAAGCTGACACTGAGCATGCACATTTACTCCATAAAAAATATTGTATTGATATCACACCATCCAGGAAACATAAAACATATATTTTATTTCATTGGATCCCTAAAGATTAATAAATTGAGAAGCATTGCAAGTTCGCAACAGAGTCAATCTAAACTGAAATGAGTGCAAAACTGTAAACATCTCGCATTGCTATAATTTAAGATTATCTAACGCTTTAGCTTGTGTACACATGCACTGACATCTTTCTAAAAATATTACAACAAAATTGGGTTAACCAATGCGATTCTCGGGAACACAGCTTTAAATACCAATTTATGCAAATCCGACAACATGCAATCGGTTCTTAAGCTAGAGCCTATTACTGTTGCATTGTACAGAAAACAAAACATCAATATTACAACAGCCTTTGATGTTTTGTATTGAATCACAGTATTAGAAATGCATAAGCGCTGACATTGAAACTGCATTTCATCGCAGGTTAATGAGACATAAATAACGTAAATAGTCATACGCAATCTCCCAGGGATTACTGAAGAGGGTGAAAAAATAAAAGTAATCATTAACTTCCATTTTTTTTTTTTTTTTTTTTTTTTTTTTAAATCAGATTTTTTAAAAAGCTATAACTTGTCTCCAAAAAGCTGACCACTTCTAGAGTTATTTAAGGCATTCTTAATTGTTCAAGCTATGTTCCAGATTCCTGGGTCCAGATTCTATTGTTTGTTTTGTATTTTGACTGATTGCATCAGGGAAACATGTCCATGAAAACATGTCCATGAAATGTATACCCCCTTATACCCCACTTTTATCTAGAAAAACTGGAATCTGCAGGGGTATACCTAAATTTCTTAATTTTGATCCAAAACATACATTGTGGGTACTCATTAGAACCGCCTAACATGTACCCACAATGTATATTTTGAACGAAAATAAAAAAAAAAAATCATTTTTCCAATGAAATTTTCAATTTTTGCTTCCGAAAAAAATCTCTGTATACTGCATAGGCATGTTTTCGTAAATGAGAAAAACAAGATCAAGACAGTTTTTGTCATGCCAAGGCCCACAGTAGCCAGGAGAAGCCCATTTTCTGATAAGATAGCAGAAAAGCCTTAAATTGGCTTTATCTAGCTAAGTAGACAGATAAGTGTAAACAATTAACTAAAGACAAGGGTCAATAATTATGAGCTCTTTATCTGTAGCAAATGGCCAATTTGGAAATAGAGAGAAAGACAAATAAACTGTACTGACCAGACTAGGAATTCTTCTACCATCCCTCCACCCTCTGGTCCATGCTAGTCTCAATCAAGTTTGCCAAGTCTCAATTAAGTTTGGTGAGAAAAGTTTTGAAATCTTGCAAATCTAAATACCATAGCCATTGTAATAAAATGTAAAATGGAAGTGTATTATCTGTAAAACACTACAATGTATAATCAAAACAGCAATGAGCATTGCATCATTCTAACCATTATAAGAAACATTTATGGAAACATTATTATTGGCCTTGACCTTAAAAAAAGATTAAACAAGGTCCATCCACTCACATAAACTCATAACTTTCGTCGTTATAATTATGTGGATTGGATTTCTGCCAACACAATTTCGAGCGCTTGTGCTTATGGCTTCTCGTTGCCATTTATATATCAGACTGGCAGCAGCATCTTATGACACAAAGACTAGCTTCTCCAGACAAGACCTATATTTTAACGATAATTTGCCATCTTCATTAATACCATTTCCACAGCCAGGAAAATTTAATTGCGAAAATGCATGCTTGTCGTCATAAAGATGCGTTTTTTATGCCGATTCTTAAATGCTTCGCTTGTACTCTAATGTTATTGTGTAACTCGAGAGTCGTAATGGGACTCAAAGGATGTCATTATGCTCCATACATGGCATACAAATCGCAGAAAAGTGTGGCGAATATAAACCAAGTTATGGCTTCGAAAAATTCAACTGCAATCTACAATGGTTGCAAATCCAGACTACACTATACTTCAGATCCGAAACATGAAAGTGTGATCTAGAATGGTAATAAGCTGAACCATTATATTCAAACCATGCTTGGCTTTCAGACATTTTGTAAATTTGGATTTCAAAATTTTTAGATGATTACATTTCTCTAAGTCTAGGACAAAATAATTATACACGGCAGACACAAGAACATGCAATCTTCAGTAGTTTCAGTATTGCAATACAATGTAATTTTGAGATTTTATTACAATATTATTTTCTGACATAAACTTTTACAGAAGCTTTATACATGAAATGAGCTGCTGCATATGAAAACCAACAATAGAGTTACACAAATTGCACAACAATTTGAAAGATTACAAAAAGCATTAATCATGCTTCCAAAATCAAACTTTTTCTCTCTTTTCAATACCTGCCTATCACAACTGTGATAAGATTCTATTGATCAACATTAATCACAAGAGGGTTTCAACTTGGTTGTTGGGATTATTTCAGCCTTATCATGATAAATCTTGAAGAAAGACTGTATGCTAGTTGCTTGGTGACCACAATCATGTAAATCCACAGGGTTGCTATGTACATGTATGTCAATTAAAACGTTGGGGATATAATACTCATAAATTTTCAAGTTTTGCTTGCTTATCATAATTATTACTCACATTTTAAATGATTTTATGTAATTCATGAACCATCAAACATTATGCACTTGTTATAAAATTAATCCCATGTCAAGTGTCTATGTTACTGTGGCCTGCTAGCATCATATACATGTATTATAAATGATGCTGAGTTTGCATAACAACAACCTAGTTCCCCCTTCCCCTTGCTTGGAAAGTTCATACACAAGACTTTCTGTAAATTTGCCTGGTTTTGTTTTCCTACAATTAAGTCCACCAACTGCCATATTCTGCTTCATGGACCATCAACCCTTCCATCTATGCCTAATTAAAACATTAACATTTCTTTCCCAATGGCCAAACTATGGCCAAACTATGGCCACAGAGATTTTAATGTCAAACATCTGGTAAAAGAATTTCCTTAGAAGCAATAAAATTTGGCAAATTGAAATTTTGGCTGCCAGGAACATGTGTTTCAGAACTTGGCTGTCTAATTTATACTCCCTGTTATTATTTATTGCCATACATTCAGTTCTCAGAAAATTGAAAAACATAAAATTCGGAGCAAGTGTGGATTTATTATCTAAATGGCTTTTCCAGAATCTACAAGCAATTTGTATATTTTGATGTTGGACTACAGCTAGCTGAGCAATGAGCCGCGACGCGAGAAAACCGGTCTTCGGGGTTTCCGACAAGGTCTGACACAAACTGACCTGTACAGTCACAGAAGTGGGCTAGAAGCTTGAAATTTCGGATATAAGAAGAAGAGGAAATGTACTATCCGTGTAGCGAAAACAAAGGCGCTGATCAGCTTCGCGGTCACCGCGAAGCTGATCTGCGCCTTTGTTTTCGCATAGGCAAAAATCCGGTTTTCTCACGATGCGGCTCCAATTATATATACTTTTTTCACACAGGATATTTTTTGCATGGCATCTTAATGCAACAAAACTAGGACAAGTGGCACTAGTTAAATTTTTGCTGTCACTGTCAACAGTTTTCATGATTTAGTTGGTAAATAGCTATTCATAGCTAACTTTATACACATGTATGCTAAATTATCCAACTTTAAAATAAATTTTGACTTTGACTTCAGCACAATATCAATATTACACTTGAGTGTGACTTCAAATTTTGTCAAATGAAAAGCTTTGTCAGAATCAAAAAGCCAACAACCAAAGTGAATATAAAGCAAATTCACTGCTGAGTTACACTTTGCTATTGTGATTCATGCAGTCACAGTGTCTCATAATTCCATAATTCTAATCATAAGGCCTTCAAGAATTTGATAGAACTCTCAATAAGCAGCCTAATTCAAAATTATCAGCTGGCATGCTCATTAGCTTATACAGAATATTACTGCTAACAAGAAAATACATATAATTTGACAGGTTCATTAAGATAGCTAGAGAAGATAATTTGTGTTTGCAACATTGACAAGTTGTAAAAAATATGTGTTAGGATGAAAATAGGAATGTTGCATGTCTTTGGAGCTCCAAGACCTCCTGAAAAGATTTTTTCTCAGTTGGCTTAAGTTTTTTTTTTTTTTTTTATTCCATGTTTAACATCCCAGTCAACAATTTTTCAGCCATCGCTTCCTGGGTTTAACCAGTGCTCTGGAGAGTTAATGTGGCGCTGCTCAAGGACACAACATGGTGCCGCCTCTGAGGATCCAACCCAGGACCTCTCGATTCAGAATCTGATGCTGCCTACCACTATATGCCACCGCACTTCCCTGTTTTGGTTTAATGCACCATTTATTTGTAACCATGCCTCCCTCCGGTTGAGAATATCAGGAAAATTTATCTTTTTCTTTCCAAAGAAAACAAAAGCAGGGACAACTTTATGATCAAAAGCTCTGCCAAAAGCACTGCTCAAATTGTGGCAAGTAAATTCAAATTTTTGAGGCCATTTTGGGCTGGGAATCGAAACCCATTTCCAAGAACTTTTATTAAAATATGGAATATACATTACATTACTGACAGAAGCAAATTCCTATACACACCTTAACTCAGGTCTACTTGTTTCTTATTATACAGCTTTTATATTCATTTTTATTGCTTGAAAAAGTGCAATAAAATAAGCTAAATGGCTACTTCAAAGATACATGTTAATTAAATTCATATGAAAATTTAATGAAAGCTCTCTGAACTGTTTCTTTTGACCTAATGGATCAAAACTTTAAAAGCTTTGGGGAGTGTTATAATGCTACACTTCAACCTCATTATAATGCGCCTCACTATAGTGCGGTTTTCAATATAATGCGACCATGTCATGGCTCCCAATTTGATTATTTTGCTATAAATTATGCCTATTGTAAATAACCTCATTATAAAATGGTTCACTTATAACATGGTCTGTTTCTAAGGACCCCAAAGATAGCATTATAATGAGTTTCACCTGTACATCCATATAAATAATTTTATGTTATATCTTCCTTTGTAAAATCTTCAAATTGATGTAACACAAAATATGTTG
Organism: Rugalucina vietnamica; assembly: GCA_964017185.1. Lineage (NCBI taxonomy): Eukaryota > Metazoa > Mollusca > Bivalvia > Lucinida > Lucinidae > Rugalucina > Rugalucina vietnamica. Next base: position 655,158 of record OZ024882.1, read on the forward strand.
AAAGACAAGTTTTTGAATGTTAATTTTCCCCTAAAGTTGTCAGGTGCATCAATTGCAGGCTATATTATGACAGCATCGCAGCATCTGAAAATCTTTTCCAAATACCCATATCTGAAATTTCAAGGAACGAAATTTATACAAATAAGTGCAAACCCACGAACCGTTTTGAAAGTTTTACTTCTACATGTATGTGTATCAAATATTTGTAAGTTTTAGGTACATTTTTTATCTTGAAGTATATTTAAGTATTTTTGCATATATGTACTTAGAACTTTTTTTTTTTGATTTTCAGGTAATATTTCACTTTATCTAATGTATCTTGCCAGCCCTGCAGCAAAAGGTCAACAAAATATTATCAACCATATCAACACTGTAGTCCTGATTCATGATCATCTGACTGTCAGCTGAACCACATTGGAGAAAACCTGACTTTTGGGCTTTAGAGAATTTGTCTGTTTGGTATAAATCCAAAGGAGACGGCTTAGAGACAATAACTACATGAAAGAGGTGGGGACAGGTCCTACTTAGCCTAGCCACTAGTATGTGCTGGTCAAAAAAGAGCTAGTTATTCCTTAGTAACCACTTAGCAATACATAATGCAACAAACAAATTTTTTCATGTCATGGCTCAAGTTTCTGACATAGGTCACAAGGATGATGAAGGATTGAAAACAGATGACAGTTGAAAACATTAAATAGCCTGGGTGTATGCACTTTGAATATTATACTTCTCAAACTTTGCTTTATTTTTGTTCAACAGCGAAAAAAGATGGGATATTTGCACAGGAATGATTAAATGCTCCATTTCTATAGCAAAAGTTTGCCTGTTAGATTACTAGCATGTCCTGTGAACAAAAATAAAGTTTTGATCCCTATCAAACTTTGAGTAGTATATGAGCCGCCACATGGGTAAACCAACAATCTGCCTAGGCGAAAACAAATGCGCAGATCAGCTTCGCGGTAACCGAGAAGCTGATCAGCGCCTTTGTTTTCGCTACTCGGATAGTACAATTACTCCTGTACTTAACTCCAAAATTTAAAGCTTCTAGCTCTTTTCTGTGACTGTACAGGCCAGTTTGTGTCTGACCTGTTCGGAAACCACATTGTTGGTTTTCCCACAAGGCGGCTCATATTATAACCACATCCAGTTGAATCTTGCAGTTTCTGACACCGCAAATGAGCAACGAAAGCATGAAACAATAGAAACTACAATTAGCAATAAATTATTCATCAACAAAATTTTTGTGGCCTTCTATACGCTGTTTTAAACTTTCTCCGCAAACCAAAGTCCCTTCCGAGCAAATGTTAAAAATACCGAAAAAGCATCAAAAGAAGTTCTGATGACTGATATTAGCTGGTACGAAACCGTGACTATCTACTTCGCATGGGAAACGACTCATACTAAGCCTGGGGCATAATCTATATTCTCTTTGTTTTTAAATATTCACGATGACACATACATATTTAATGATTTTATATTCAGTAAATATCAGGCAATTAATGAGTGTGGGAGTATGCATATGGGTTGCACCTGGGAAAGGTGTGTGTCAACCCCTCTATGGGTTTCTGCCACAAATAATTTAACCAAGCTCATCACCCACTCATAACATTACATGTGCCATTCACAGTGCTTGAATGCAGTTTACCAGTGTTTTGTGCCATGCCCATGACTGACATTATATATGGACATATCTATGTGTGTGTCATATCAAGCAGTAGAATGGCAAAAAAATCTTCCTCAGAATTTCTTAGCATGTTAGGTGAATGCTTGTTCTGTTCTAATTCCTTGCATTTTGGCAGCTTCAACTGGGAAATAATAACTTCATAAATCATTATAGAGTAAAGGGGTTTAACAATGTCTATAAACAGCTTTACAGTGTCAGACCACACAAACTGCTGTAGATTTTTTTTGTTCAAATTCTTTTTTTCTTTTGTTCAAAATCTCTGCTTTTCTTTTTAATTGTTGCAGTTTCTATTTTCAACCACATGAATTTATGGGAAGCCAAATTCAAACTGAAAGACAATTGAGATGGATAATACTTTTCTTCAACAGTTCCATGAGATTCCTGGCTTTTACGTCATTAGTTAAAATTCATGCAATTTCATCCTCGAAACTGCACATGCAACACTCCCCACCCCCACCCCAGCCAGCACCCCAAAAGCACACATAAATATTTGTCCTGATTGTACCTATAGATCTGTGCAAATAAATCCAGTAACATTGTCTTTTTGGTGGCCCATCATCCCACCTTCTGGTGTGTTAACTTATTAAAAAAGTTCCACCTAACAGATCAAAGCCCCCATGAATAGCTAGGAACATCTCTCAGTTTTCAGCATGCTGTTAAAACATGGCATTCACATCATTTTTCTCAGAATACAGGAGCAAAGAACCAAATGCACAAATAAAGGTTTATATCAGATGCAGAAGTCCCACAGCTGATCAGTGCTTTTAATAGAGATAGCGAAGTTCCCGAACCCTATTCTTTCTATATTTAATTCCAAAAATTCAAGCCTCTGACCACCATTGGTGGCTTTTACAGCCTGCTAAGGTCGATCAGACTTGATCTGAAACTCCAAACCACTTTTTTCCTGACATGATGCGCACACATAATGACAGGTATGGCAATGCAATCAGGCGCCATTAACATCTTCTTTAACAAGCATCCTGGAATTTAGAAGACAATTTTACTGCAACCAAAACACATGCAAGTATTAGTCGAATTAATTTTATTAGCAGACTTTTTTGGGGTTTTTTTTTTTTGCATCTTGCAGATGTTTCGTTTGTTTTGGGAAAACACAGAGAAAGCTGCTTTATAAATATAAATTGTGGCATATATTATGGATATTATTGTTAAACAATAGAATCTTTGGATGCTTTTGTCTACGATTATGTATGACAAGAAAAAGCTTTTTCAAAACGCTTGCGATCTCTCAGCACTATTTTCACTGTACGACCACATATAAACCCACGGTGATAACCAGAGACCAAAAAGACTGGCATGAGCTTTCATACCCGAGCCGACAAGCGGTATTTAGTGTGACCCAGTCGGCGCTGCCTCGTCCAATCAAGTACAACCGGAAGTCGGTGGTCGATTAACAAAAAGATTCCAGCCCTGTTTAATTATATACACACTCTCGCCCTCTGGAGATCGCAAGTATGCTAAAATTATGAGCATGGACATCTTTAAAAGTCCTGCATATACTGTAAATTTGGAAAGTTTGCATGACTTTTATTTCGCGAATTTTTTCTATTTCCGAATTATTAGCGAGTTCTTGAATTCCCGAGCGAGTGTGCATGTGTTCTATAACATTTATCGTGACTCTTTATTGGCGAGAACTTTAAATTCAAGAGGCAAAAATTTGCGAATATCAGTGAAAATAAAGTTCTCGCGAATATTTCCGGATCTACAGTACCATCTATATAAGGAACGCCATCAATGTCTATGCCGTTGCATACATTATGGTCATGATTCGGTCGTGATTCACGAAATCACTCAGAGACAAATGCCCTCATGTCCAAATTCAATTAAAGAAGTTTCTTTTTACCCATCTCTATTAGATCCTAATGGCAGGCAAAATACAAAAGGTCATTCCTCATGAGCCAGTAATTCAATTTTTTCTGCCAAAGGCTCCCATTTTAGGCCATGCAGGAAGCCAACTTGATTAAATTTCCAACCCCAATGACAAATTACTAAACATGGCCTAAACAGAATCAAAGTCTTAGGATGTCTTGGACAATGGGTAAAAAATAGCAGGATTCTTGTCGACAAGGCTGATAATTACAGAGACATGGCAATAAATGAATAAATTCATTTCTTGGCAAAACCAACACATCATTGTGGCATCTAATCATAGGCACACCATCCTATACTCACAGTATAGCATAAAATTAAAAACATGGTAAGGTTACAGAGTGTTTTGAGTTTGGACTGTGAGTTAAACAGGATACAAAATCTTGGGCAGATGGGTTCAAAATCTTGGCCGCTATTGTGATGTGCCTTTCAGCATGAAATTTCACTCCTATATAGTATACTGCTCAAGCACATGTAGCCTGGGAAGCTTTGGAGTGGTGGCCGCATCATCCCTCTAGAGTGTACATGGATTCCGAAATTCTGCTCTTGTCTAACGTCAAGCCTCATGTTTAAGTAACAATATCCAAGCTACAAAATTTGGGACCTAACAACATTCAATATGCTAAAATTACAACTATGATGTTGTCAATGACAAAGTAGCACCCTGTCAGTCATACAATACTATGATAATTACTCCAATTAAAATATGACATGTTTATAATTAACGAGGTCACAGCGCTATTGCAAGACTTACACTGCTTATTTGCCAGCTGATTTCTATCGAAAAACTTCTAAAAACGAAAAAGATAACATCTCAAATTTATTTTAGTCTGGCTTGTAAAATTTCATAGCACAGCTATGCATTTAAATACAGGGACAAAGAAACACTGACATTTATATCTTGACTTTGTCAACGGAATGAAATTATACAGGTAAAAAAGAGTGAAATTCACCTGTGTACAACAAAGAGTCAGACAGAATGCTATTTCATGCAGGGTGAGATCACATTAAAATTTTATAAAATATTGTGATTCGGCATGTGTTAAAAAGAAAGATGGTACTATACCGTATCACACAGTGTAAGGTATGAAAAATGTGTGCCAATCTATAAATGTCAAATCCTGCCAATTGATCATTACTTATCAAAAACATTTAACCCTTACTTATTCAGAGCTAGCTGTTTCGGGGCAATTTTATCTTTGGTTTAATTTTGCTAGCCTATATATAAGGATGCCAAGAAATGCATGCAAAGATTGAGTTTCAGATGGCAGTGGTCGGCGGATTTGAAGGGGGTTTGGGAGGCTTGCCCGAACCCCCACCTCTGAGACCAAATTATTTCATTTTCATGGGGAAATTTGAAGAAAAAAAAAAAATAAGATGAAATTTAAAAATTGAACCCCCTTTCGCTAGATTTGAACCCCTCCACAGAAATCATGTATCAGACAAGGTTGGGGGAGGGTCGAAATCTGGTCTTGCAACTACCATTGATTTCATATTATGCATGTCCACTGTAGTTTGTACGGAAATGTAGACAATATACTTCCATTAGACCCCTCCACTGTGGCAAAGCTAGTTTCACCCATATCACCCACCACCCTGCCACTCCCTATAAACTTATCTAAAACAAGCACATTGTCCCTACACAGATGAATCTCCCTTGTTTTCTTTGATTGCTATATAAATATTTCAATTCTTCTCTCTTCTCTCCCAAATGCAGTGTTATTTTTGGCCTACAAATTAATCAGTAGCAAGAATGTTTTGATAGGGACAGATTAAGCCAGGAAAAGCCATACAATAACTTTACAAATGATATGAGCTATAATCCTCTTTACTTTGCTATGCTGATTTAAAATCCTTACAATCACAAGGTAAGGCTTTTTCAAAGCCCCAGATACAACAAGAATTTTCACAATTCAGTTTGTTTCAAAGCCAAAAGTTTCAGAGTTATAGAAAAGCAATCTTTTTCAACCTAACATGACCATGTCATGCTAAAGCGACTCTCAAACATTTAGAAGAATGAAAACCCCATCATGGAACTATCTGATCTGGGGTTTGGAATCTCGTTGACCATGAATTGTAGGGCAGTCATGGTCGTTTAATCATGAACAGCATGGATTTCAGAGTAATTTAATTTTACACAGTTATAGCATTAAACATATGAAGACAGGACATTGTACTATATTGTCAATTCCAATGGTCATCAATAGTGGCAATCCCGAACCTCACAATTTCTAGGTGACCATGTTTCCCCTGGAAATGTCTTTGAGGATAAATGATGACTTATATTACAGAAAAAGGTACGAGTAAGCAATGATCAAGAAATGGCACAATCAGAAAGAAATTCCCACTCCAAAAACCCGAGGTGGGAAAAACTAAATTGACAATAAAGCATATCGTAAGCTGTGTGAGCAGCTATTTCCCAATAGGCAGCCACTCAGTTACCCAAACTTAACTGAAACTATGAAAACGTACATAAGGTTCAAACAGCACAAAATTTGACTCCAAAAAAAAGCAAATAGAACCACAACAGAAGTATCGCCTTGGAATGATCAGAAAGACAATCTCAACACAGTCACGGAGGAAAACTGGGGTCTGGAATATATGTTATTGTGGTGTGACAAATAAAGCCAAGAAAAACTGCCACATTCAGCAGTCTGGTAAATTTTGACAGCTAAATTCATCATAAGCTAGCAGTGAAGGATAATTAGTTACAGCCACTAGGGAATTTCTAATTAATAAAGGCATGAAAACTAATTATCATTTATTATCTACACAACCATTTGTTAATTGTTACAAGATACAAGAAAAACATTAGGCAAGAATTCTGGCAGCTGCAACTAAATTGTTAAGTGTCAAACCTGTTTTATAATGCATTTCATGTTCTGGAATTTGTCAGTTTGAAATAGCTGAAGAAACTGGTGCAAGAAACAGAGACGCACATGTAATATACTAGTCATTTGTAACCACGCCCCAACCCCATTGGGGAGGGCAAGGGATAGCCGTGGAAATGAGTGGGGCTTTGACCAAAGTTTTGCCATGGCAGTGCGAGGGGAAATACCCGGGGTTTGGTTTATATAGGCAAACAACAAGGCCATGAAATGAAACGATAGCAGGCTCAGCTGGGGGGAAAACAGCAGTGGTTTTACCAACGAGCAGTCACAGCAGGGGTGGAGGGGGGGGGGACAAATGATGGGTGCATATTCACTGTGAGTTTGACTTTAAGGACTACAGTCACTTGAGATATTAAAATTTGAATTCCAAAGAGTGACTCACTTTGGTACATTAGAAGTCATTAATGAAAGTTTCAAGTGGGTAAATCATTTCCATTATTCCCAAGGTAAGTGCCATTATGCAAGAACACCAACCTGTCAGATTTATTACATGGTTACATTAGATGAGCCATGACCCAAGAAAACCGGTCTTCGGGGATTCTGACCAGGTCTGACACAAACCAAACTGTACAAGCACAGAAGATGGCTAGAGGCTGGAAATTCTGAATTTAGAAAGTAGAGGAATTGTACTATCAGTGTAGCGAAAACAAAGGCGCTGATCAGCTTCGCAGTTACTGCGAAGCTGATCTGTGCCTTTTGTTTTCGCATAGGCAAAAATCCGGTTTTCTCATGAGAGGCTCATTTATTACATAGTTGCATTAGATATTACATGATAAAGGTGTCCATTAACAGTGTATACAACACTTATCACACATGGCACCCCTCAAGTACTATTGAGTCAAATAATGAGTAAACATGCTTTAGGAGTTTCAGACACGGACAGAAGTTGAAGTAATTTATGCAGACTCCTTAATGAGATCGCCAGGCAAGTTATGCTTTGCATTGCTACTAAACATTAAATTTTGCTCAATTTTGCTGTCCATGTAAATCTAAGCCCAGATATAGGCATTGCTAACAGATCAAATGATGGAGACAGAGACAACATAACGAAAACACGCCCATGTAATATATAGATTTTTCTTAAGTTGTAAAAATTGAAAATTTTCAGCAGCAATTTTTTGACATTTTTCTTATTTTTGCTCCAAACATAGATTGTGGGTACTCGTTAGAACCGCCTCGCCGAGGCGGTTCTAACGAGTACCCACAATCTATGTTTTGGAGCAAAAATAAGAAAAATAGGTCTACCCCTGCATACCCCAGTTTTGCTATATAAAAGTGGGGTATAAGGGGGTATACATTTCATGGACATGTTTTCCTGATGATTATAATATGCATGATACTGGTAATTATGTTTCAAGAAGGTTTTTTGATGACAAAACTCTATTATTATGATCCTAGGATAATATCAGGTACTAATTATTTTTCTTGGCCTTGTGAATGTACATTGTACCATAATTTTGGTAATCCAGAATCAGAGAGGATGACATTTACTGGGCTCTATGAACATGCCCAAAATAGGCCATGCGTTTTCATTTTCCAGCCAAAAACATTTCATTTAATAGTTTGAATTGGCAAGTAAATCTAGGACATAGATGCTGTAATGCACCGGTCTGGTAGGTCTTTGTCTGAGGGAAAAACACACACAAAACATTCACCACTCAAAATCTGCTATTACAAATACCCAATGATATGTGCGTAACACTCTCAGTCACAATTTGTATGGGCATTTTCATTTTCTTCAAAAAAAAAATATTCAAAACGGAACATATTTTTACCAGGTTTACGTAGAGCCAGGCTAAGGTTTACGGTACTATTAATTTTCTCAGCTAGTGGCTTATCAGATATATGAATACACAACAAAGTCATGTGATCTCAAACTGTTTTGACATTAATATACTTTCATAATGTTCCTTTCATAATCAACATATTGACAGGTGCTGGCAAATTTATGTCGGTGTCTGGGATTATCTACATCATATCAAATGCTTATTATTACCATTAGCTAATTAACACAGGTATAATTAGTTTCATTTCCCATAATGCTCAGCCTGCCATGGCTTATAAGCTTTCAGAACTTTTTTGGGGAGTTAAATCTTGACTTTTCAGATATTCCTAGAATATAAGCTAGTGCAAATTGTGAACTCTGTTTTCATGGGGAAATAAGTTGGATCCTTGGTATGAAAAATGCTGGCTCACAGAAATTAAACGGAAAATTTTGAATTCAGTATTAATGGGGAAACTAAATTGTTTTCAAGTCTGGCCTTATTTACAATTGCAGATATTCTGATTTTGCAGATATTCTGATTTTAATGAGACATGAACCAACTGGGACAACTGAAAATGCCATGATTTGTAATAAACAAGATCATTATGTAAAATTTGTTTGCATCTTTGTCTGCAATTTCCCATTTTACCTATTAGCAAAGCACTACAAAAATCCCAGGACAAAAGTCTAGCCTCTTCAAGCCAGACATTTTTAACAGGTCAAACAATTAAATTTCCAACAATCATTGCTATTCTATTGAATTTCTCACAACTTCACAATTTTGTGTATCATCAAGTGATAAGGGCTTTTGTTGGTCACTTGTTAGTCACTACTGGTTCAAATAAAAGACTGGACACAAAGTAAACTCTCACCAAGGTGTTGCTGTGTAATGTTTACAAGTTTTTATGTCCATTTCAATGTTGAAAATCACCTAAAAATTTAGATGATTTGTGCAATAATGAAGAATTTTGGAGACAATAACTGTGAATTTTATACATGTGCAGCTCTATCAAAACCCAAAAGGACCATTAAATGTTGAGGACTTCTGATCATGCTGTTTATGTCGACTGCTGGACACATAAGTAAACCTAGAACCAGGTGTTAATGTGTAAATTTGATTAACTTTTATTGTAGTCTGATACGCTGTTTACACGGACGAATTTGTTCCGAACCAGGTTCGGACCTGGTTCAGTCCAAGTGTTTAGACGAATACATTTGGTTCGCTCCAAAATTTTGGAATGGTCAAACTTGCCCCGCTACATAACCTAAGACCTGGTCCGGTCCAAATCTAGTTCTGATCCTGGTTCCGTAAAAATATTCCGTCTAAACAATTTGTTTCGGTCCAAGGTGGCAAGAAAGTCAATTCTGTAAACACTGCATTTGAGCCACCTCATGGGAAAACCAACAATCTGTGTTTAGACGAATACATTTGGTTCGCTCCAAAATTTTGGAACGGTCCAACTTGCCCCGCTACATAACCTAAGACCTGGTCCGGTCCAAATCTAGTTCTGATCCTGGTTCGGTAAAAATATTCCGTCTAAACAATTTGTTTCGGTCCAAGGTGGCAAGAAAGTCAATTCTGTAAACACTGCATTTGAGCCGCCTCATGGGAAAACAAACAATCTGCATAGGCGAAAACAAAGACGCAGATCAGCTTCGCCGTAACCGCGAGGCTGATCAGCGCCTTTGTTTTCACTACTCGGATAGTACAATTCCCCTTTTACTTAAATCCAAAATTTCAAGCTTCTAGCTCTTTTCTGCGCTTGTACATGCCGGTTTGTGTCGGACCTGTTCGGAAACCACATTGTTGGTTTTCCCACGAGGCGGCTCATTTTAGTGTCTGCAAATATCACTTGGACCTGTGCTAACAAACTGAATAAAGTGTTATGATGGGTTCTGCAAATGGACAATATAGCCTGTTATGACTCAACAGAATGTAAATAAATAAAAAGCAAAACACCGGTCATGCAGTCCAAGTCCTTGTCCCTACGAAAAAAAAGTTGTGCTTCACAGTGAATAAATGCCCTTTAGACGAAATGGCATTTAGATGAAATGGTTTTAGACAAAATGTCCTTCACCCCGTAAAAATGCAAGGTGCTTTCGGAACTCTAAAATCTAATAACTTTATGCAGTGAATGCAAAATGCTGATCTAAGTCTTCACAGGGAGCAAAGCCATACTATTTTCATGGGTCAAATTGTCTTTTCAACCATCTATCTGAATATGAAATCAAATGACTTTTGTCTGTATCCGCCAGTCTCATGTCTACATTGTCTGAGTTCACAGAGCATTTAAACAGTGTTTTTGATACAAACAATAACAAACTTAATGTCAGATACTTAAAAAGATAATTTGAAATGTTATCTGTACATGTACGATTTGAGAAAAGGCAGTTTAAAATAGGCTAAAATCAATTAAACAAAGATATGGCACATGCAGGATTAGTGGTTTGGATCTTATACCCTCGACTACAGAATTTTCAGTATGTCCAAAATTGATGCTTATATGGAACTACAAGACAGAGAGACGTTTCTTCATAATCCAGATGAAATGACATTCGAAGTTGATAATCAGACCTGCTGAAGTTTGGCGTGTCACCAATAAAACCTGAAATTGAAGCCATTCCAAACTTTGGCATTGCATGTAATTTCGTTTGTACAAAAGTGAGCAGCAAACTTTCATCAACATATCAAAATAAAGGTTAACAAGCATGACAACTGCATTTTAACACCAACTTTCTTGCATAATAGATGCAATTCAGGTGTTCTTAAACATGGATTTGAAGATAAATTAATCATTAATTCTTAAATTCATTTTAATCTTGCATGTCATTGGTAAAATTACTTTCTTTATCCTTTGGTATGTATTAGCTACCTGTGAAACATTTTGGCAAAGAAAGGACACAGCAAATTAAAATGCCAAACCTATGAGTACCATTTCAGCAGCAAAATCGAAGACAAAATCCAGGTAATTGAACAGGTAATTGGACAGTAATTGTGTAATTAGTAATAGTAGTAATAGATATGCAAGTATTTTTCTGTAATTTTCACTAGAATTCAGTAAAAACATTCAGTAATCATTCATAAAGGTAGAAGCATTATTATGCACATAAATGGGATAATATTTTCGCAGTTCAGCATCACAAAATATTTAATTAGCCCACCTGACATTTTGATACATGTTTGAAGTTTGACAACCAGAACATGAAACACGGGACAATTACACACTAATTGGACACAAATTGAATATCGAAAATTCCAGTGAAAACACAATGGACAGCCGTCAAAAATAATGAACCTGGAAGACATTTCAGTTTTCTTTGGCTTTTTACCTTGTTTTTGACATATTCCGAGGGTTAAAAGACCAAAAAATCCATATAAAATCACAGTGAATTTTGTACATCCACAACACTCCGCCATCTTTCACTTTCCGTATGAACTGTGACCTCTCGTGGAGCATGCGCAGTCAGAATACATCTCCTCATGAATTATTCATGACGAGAATTGATCGTCGGCTCATCAAACAGAATTGACAGACGCTGATTGGTTGACGCGGTAGGTGTTAACAGTCGATCGTAACTACTTCTTTGTAAGACCGCTGTGGGATTTATTAATGTTATTCAGTGGGGATATTTTGTTACACGGACTGAAATGTATCTTGTTTCTTTGTATCTTGATCGAGTGCATCTTTTGTTTATTAATTTATTTACTGATCTGAGGGTTTAATGTTTTGTATTGATGATTTGATGTTTATTATTTCATTTCTTTTATCATCAATTTATTTATTTATTAACTTGTTTATTTATTATTTTATTTAAAGTTATAAAAGTTTATTCGAAATACATGCAAGCCCCAGAGGAGCATAATACTATATGAAAGTAACTCAAGTTTGAAGAAAAGAATCATTTATTTTGCTCTTATTGTTTCTTTCTTCCTTATTTATTTATTTATTTATTTATTTATTTATTTATTTATTTATTTATTTATTTATTTATTTTGTTCTATTTATTTATTTATTTATTTATTTTGCTTTATTTATTTATTTTCATTTTTTATTTATATATTTATGTTCAAAGCATTTATAGAGTGAAGACTTGAGCACAATCTATGTTAGTTTTCTAGAAATCGCCCATGTTTCATCAAAGGTTTTCAGACCTTTTCAACAATTATAATCAGTAAGAGAAGAAAAAAATAAAAGAAAAAAAAAAGAAAAAAAAAAAAAAAAGAAAAGAAAAAGAAAAAAAAAAACAACACGAAAACGCGGATGAACTTTTTGACACGAAGACAGGCACAGAAGTGAGCATAAAGATAGAAACGTACAAAATCTGAAATGTTTATAACCTTGAAATCTTTCATAATCGTGATAATATTGGGTTCCTATGGGACTATCATATTTTCGAGTAACTTTGAAACTTGCGTCTTGATGCCATGTACATATAGATTTTGTTTTCTCTTGTTCTCTTTCTTTATGAGCAATGTTAATTTTATGTTACGCCTTCCTTTATTGAGGAAAATTATGTCTCCTGATAAAATTTTATTACCAAATTGGTGTTCTGAGCAATTAAAGTTCGATTTACTCTTTAACGTTTGTCGTGACTTGAGAACGTTTGATTTATCATATGTCACAAGTTCTTTCTTATGTACGGCAATTATTTTCTTGTTCATACAGCAATTATTTTCGTCTGTTCAGTTTGGCCCAATTCAAGTTAACAACTTATTTTGAAGTCTAATTTTTCATGTCACGCAAGCCTGGAATACCAAATTTGTGCAAAATAAGAAATGATGTCATTTTAACAATTTACAGACTAAGCGGTGGCTTAAAAAACAGTTATCTGCACATGAGTGCTTCAGTCTACCCTGTTCAAATCAACAATTTTCATTCTTCTGCCTTGTGTATGCATGAACAATATCGTATTTGCCCTGTTCACATGAACAATTTTCATTCTGTCCTGTTCACATGAACACTAATTCTCATTCTATCCTGTTCACATGAACAATTTTCATTCTGCCCTGATCAATTCAAGAACGTGGCGAGGACGGGGTCAAAATGAAACAGTTTCTGGTGGTTTGTAAGTTCACACTACGTCCTCACTAGGTCCCGACCACGTCCTTACTACGTCCGCACCACATTATTATAGGTCCTTCACGTTTCCACTAGGTTCCTACTACGCGCTCACCAAGCTCATCCCGTTTACACTACGTCCTTACAACGTCCTCACGGAGACCAAGCAGTTCACGCCACACGCGTACTACGTTTTCAGCACGTTCTAAATGTTTATGTATTATAAAAATTGTGCTCGGTTGAAGAACGAGTACTGAAACTCAACGCTGCCAATAATCTGTTGTAATGTCAATAGTGAAATCATCATCATCATCATCATCATCATCATCATCATCATCATCATCATCATCATCATATCCATTATCCATTTTCATAGCTCATAACTAGGGGCGCACCCAGCAATATCTCATCCTACTATGCGAGTAAGAGGTTTGATCAGAATATATACACTTCAAAGCATTCCATAAGACAAAATCCTTGTTCAGTCTGCCATTCTATTTAATTGAAAGTTATCTGGAGAGTAAAAGTATTTGGTCGCGCTTGATTGCTTTTGTACGACAGTATTCACTGCTGGGAATCATGTGACCGCAAATGTTTCCATATACACCAAAATGTAAACAAATGACGTCATCAGTTTTGTTTTCTTTCCAAATAACTTCAAGATACGCTTGTTGATTTGTATGCCACCTAGTGCATTCCATGGACAACCCTATTTGGAAGAATTAGAGCCATAGTTTGTGACATTTCACCTGGCCAGTGTTTCAAACACTTCAAAAATTCACTTAACATACGCTGTTACCCTACACACATAAGCTTTATTTCCTTCAATATCTTAAATATTAAATGTTAATCATGACATTGAAATTCATTACATACTGCTGTGGTATTATAAAAACGTGGGAAGTTGTTTCATAACGGATAAAACCAAATTCTGCAATTTTACGAGCAGATTACTTTTCTAGATACCATGTACACAGAAACCAAATTGATTCCTTCCACACAAACAAATTGTGTTCTTATTTTCTGTCAGTTTAATATTTAAGTAGATGAATTTGGGCTCTCTAAAATTGATTAGGTCCAATACAATGACGGACAAAGCCATGTTTTTCGCTAGTTCAGAAAGTACTAGATCATACAAACTGTTTGACTCTTTACCACTCATATCCATCAATGGTCTTTTTAATGTTTCATGTTGAATACCTTTTTCTTTCTTCATTTCTTTATTTAATATACCCGACAAAATTAGAAACGTAATGATGCCATTAACCAATTTTCCATAAAGCTCATAAGAATTAACAAAATTTTATGGATTCCATTTCATAGATATGCTATTCGATCACACTTTTGAACAAGGGGCAAAAACTGTGCTTCAAAAATTAGCCATCAACCAAATGGGGGTCATATGTTAAGTCACTTTAAAATTGCACCTTTTTTCACCCTCACTTTGGTATTTGCTTTAGATGTTTAGAATCTTTTGAGTTCACTTCAACGACCCCAGACACACACTCTTTGCATCTTTTATTCTCATTTTGTTCTAACATGGACTCTTAAAGGGAAAGGCAAGGTTAAAGGCAATGCATCTTAAATGAAAGTAGTTGCCTCTTTTAACAATTAGGTACAAGTTTTATTAAAATCAGATGGAAATTGAGGAAGTTGTGTTGGTTTGAATATACATTAATTTCTGTTAAAAGAGGCGGCCATCTTGGATATTCATTAGGCTTAATGCCGTCATAAAGTTCTACTTAAATATGCATAATTAATAATAATGAAACTTTATTAATATTTTTCTGTTAATTTTTGTAACACTGTTTTGTACTATTGATTTACTATCAATTTTGGGCATATACCTCCATAAAAGATTTGAAATATAGAATTTATTCATTGTTTATGGTTTTACAGTTTTCTACTTCGTTCCAAAACTTCAAATCACAATATCTCACTTAATCCTTGACCGATTTGAACAAAATTTGCACCAAAATGTTTCTTAGATCAGACCTTGAGTTTAAAAGGTATTGCCGTTGAACGTTCTCCTTTAAGGCTTGGTCGCTCTTGTTTTAACCCTAATTTAAACAAAAATGCTTACTGGAGCTATACCGTATAAACCATGAAAAGTTTTAGGCTAACTTTTATTAGCTGTAGCGATCAAGAGCGATCAAATTAGAACGGTTCAAGTGGGTAATGATCAGGGAAAGGCGCAATCATAATGAAATTCCCACTCAAAAAAAAAAAAAAAAAAAAAAAAAACCCGAGGTGGGAAAAACAAATTGACAATTATGTCGAAATTTGGACTTTTTTACGTTGGAATTGTGTTCCTGAAACTGTCTCAATCTGTTCCAAAGGGAATTAGTGACGGTAAATTCTACTGGCTTTAGTGTTTTGTGACTTATGAGTATGAGTATGCTTTCGAACCAGCAACGTGGAGGCTTTATGGGCGCCACGGGTGGACATTTGGGTGGCGGATATAGTGGGCGGTACCAAGTTTTGGCCGAGGAAACTGTCGACGGAGAAAAATGGGAGGTACAGCATGGCAAACGGCGTAGGCGATCCACTGGAGGTACCCGTTCTTACCATTCTAACATGGCTGGTTTGGGTGAAGATTCAGTCCCAAGACTAACGGAGCGTGAATTCAAGGAATTGCCCATGGATGACAAGCTAGTTACGCTATTCAATATCATGACTAATACTGTCGGTACACGTTTGAATACGGTCGAGAACACTGTCAATGACATGTGTAGTGTTGTTGATACGCATGAGTCGAGAATTAGGCTTCTCGAATACCGAAGCATAGATGCTGAGGCGCGTAGTCGCCGCAATAATCTAATCTTCCGTGGGATAGCTGAAACCCCTGGCGATGATGATTTGTGTGCGGGCCTAGTAAAGGAACTAATAAGAAAGGAGTTACACCTTGACATTAACCCATACATTCAAAGAGCCCATAGGTTAGGGAACCCCATCGCTCGGGGTCGAACAGGTAGGAGGCGGGCAGCCAATAGACCCACTCCTAGGCCAATTATTGTGTGTTTTCGGGATTATGAGGACGTTGAGTCAATTATTGGTAATGCATACAAACTGGCAAATTCAAACCTGGGCATAAGTCGTGACTATCCAAAGGAAATTGTTGATACCCGTGCGGAGCTCTGGCCACTGTATAAATCGGAAAAGCAGAAATATGCCAAGGGTAAAGTTTTCATACGATTCCCGGCCCAACTTGTGGTGAATGGTCGAATCGCGGTTGATAAATTTCCTGACTGGCGAAGTGTCTTAAATGGTTCTCGAAATAAGTCATGTACGGAGGGTGCCCTGCCAAGTACTGATCGCGGGGCTATGAAACCAGGAACTTCGTCTTCACGGCTAAGAAGCAGTCGCGATGCGTCGCGAGATACTGCGAGATCCGAAACCGACGACGAGTCTCGTGACGTAGCGATGCAAATGGACAAGGACCAACGTTCTCAGGCTTCAGGGCAGGGCTCTGAGCAGGCGGTTAGCGAGATGAATCAGCGCGGAACAATCGACATGCAAAATCAAACACCGTACGAGGCGGCGATGGATCGTTTGCTGGCTCAGTTCGAGAGCATTCAGGGTAGCCAGCACTCATCGACATCGAGGGAGAGATCGAGCAGTGTACCCCCTTCGCGTGACAAACTTAATGAACGTGTGCAGAAACCCGCGAACGCTAATGTACCATCAGACCCGGATGTAGCCAAGTGAGATGCCCGGGGAGGAGACTCTACTAGTAATTCATATTATTCAACCGTTCATGTGACTGACTGTGTAACAACGAATAGTTCTCGCTCTCGGAGCAATCAACCTACATGTACTAGTAATAATGTCATTAATGATACTTCTTTGCCTAGGAATGATAAATTACTGGTACAGGATTTTAACAGGCAAGCAATCAAAACTCTCATATATGTTTTATCATAAATTGAACTCTACTCCAGGACTTAATTCGAAATGGATTCAGAAAATTAAGCAAATATTAGAAGAATGTGGCAGACCCGACATTTGGGACCGCCAATCCCCTAATAGCGCTACCTGTGTCATCGTTAAAAGGTCTCTGAGAGACCAATTTATACAGGAATGGTCTGCAAAGTTACAAGAGTCCTCGAAGGGTATGAACTATAGTTTATACAAAGAAAACATCGACATCGAAAATTATTTAATGGTGCTTCCTAAATCGATATATACTACTTTTGCTAAGTTTCGAACAGGCAACCATCGATTCCCATGTGAGGTGGGACGGTATAATGATACAGAAATAGCGGAAAGAAAATGCACACTATGCGACAGCGGAGACGTTGGCGATGAGATGCATTATCTTCTCCTGTGCCCCTTCTTTTCAAATGATAGATCATTGTATCTTTCAAGGTATTACTATGCGCGACCGAATATCCTCAAGTTCAAAGAAATCATGTCTACACGCAATATGCGAAGATTAAAACGACTTTGTATTTTCATAGCAATTATTTTAAAAACAGTAAGGTAATTTGTCTACACTTACCTGATATAATTTTTTTTAACGGCACTGGAATTAATACCTGTGACTGACAAAGAATCTGTATTTATTCCGGTTTTTCACAGAATAAGAACACGAGTTGCTCAACTTAACAAATGCACGTGCTCATTCGACTGACATAGTTTATTGACACGACCTAATTGCTTGGACGAATTAGAAATTTACTCAACCTACTTACATGTATTAATAGCCTTTCCAATACACACGATAATATGAGTGTGCCCATGACATGAAAAAACCTGTCTCCGAGAATGATGCGGCGTGATGCAAGGCACACACCTACTGATTTGTATGCTTTTGTTTACATAGAAATGTATCACTTTATTTATGTAATATGTACCGAGTCCGCAGATGCTATGACTTAGCATTTCTTCATTGGGATACCCAATAGACAGGTTTTTCCATGACACGGCCCACAACTTCGCATTTATTTTATTCATGTACGCATTCTCTTTAAATCTAACTTTCATACTTAAAAAGAATTTAATGACGTGCTTCAAGACATCCTCCCCAACTCAGTCCGTCTCTCTCTCTCTCTCTCTCTCTCTCTCTCTCTCTCTCTCTCTCTCTCTCTCTCTCTCTCTGTAATGGTATGATTCATGCTCCACTACCAGTATACGATTCTATATGTTGTTTTGCGCTTGTATGTCATGTAATTTGACCAAAGCTTCAAAATAAAAGTTATTGTCTGTCTGTCTGTCTGTCTTATACTTATAGAACATTACTATCAAAGTGGGTAATAATGAACTAGAAACTGTAAGCACATATAAATATCTCGGTGTAATCTTCAATGAAAAATGTACATTCTTGAATAACGCGGAAAATTTGACCAAAGCTGGTGGGCGAGCCCTCGGTTCAATAATTTCCAAAATACATAATTTAAAAGAATTTGGAATTAAAACATTTGAAAAACTCTTCAATGCGTGTGTTGTGCCCATATTAGACTACTGCTCTTCTGTATGGGGTTTTAATAATTTCTCCCGGTAATTTCTCTAGTGTAGATGACGTACAAAACAGGAGTATAAGATATTTTCTTGGGGTGCATCGATTTGCCCCTAAACTTGGTATTAACGGGGATGTAGGATGGTTACCATCTAAAGAAAGGAGGCATATCAACATAATACGATATTGGAATCGCCTTCTTGATATGGATAATAGAAGGCTATGTAAACAAGTATTCCAATGGGACTACAATTTGTGCAAAAATAACTGGTCGTCGGACATAAAAGTATTAATGTCATCACTGAACTTAACCAATTTCTTTGAAAACCGAACAAAGTGTAACATGGAAAATGTACGGACCTCCCTTTATCATCTACAAGCCGGTGAATGGCCACATAAATGTGAAAAACTACCAAAACTACGGACTTATATCCTATTTAAACAACAGTACATGACAGAGGAATATGTAAAAATAAACTTGAAACGGCGAGAACGTTCTCACCCTGTCCAACGTTGACGCCGGTGAAACGGGCCCAACACCGGTTACTACGGTGCATTCGCTACAAAATTTGATGGATGCGAATAAATTTCTTGTTTTGTTTAATGTTATATAAGCGTTTGCGATGAAGTAAAATGCGCATCTAATGGAGAATTAACTTGACTTTTCATTTCTGCTTGAACGGAAAACTGTTTTTGTATAATTTTTCCAAACATTCGCTTCAAAGTTGGTAAACAAGGTTCGGCTAAGGCCTATTCGGCCGATTTCTACAGAAACTGTTCGTATTTTCCAAAATACCATAAAATGTGAGCAAACGAGCATTTTGATATGACTTGTAGGCAAGATTGTGGGACGTTTGCATCGTTCTCGATAGATTTTCCCCCAAAAAATGCACAGGAAGAATTTTATGGCAAAAAGTAAGCACAACGCCGGTTACTACGGTACCAGAATTACCTGGATTATTGGATAGATGGGCATTCTAGCTTTACAAGATGCGGATTGTGTTACTAATTCGTGCCCAGCTTCTGCCTACATATCTCTTTTATGTCGTTTAGGGAACTATACGTTCATTGGCATGGTTATCAACCCTAGAATGAAGAGATTCTTATGAAACAGTTCCGTATTGTTATGAGATAGAAGTGGTTGCAATAGGAAAACCGGGCTTGTCCGTGACTCACCAATTGCACGTAATTATACTTTGAGGTGTATGTACCTTGGTACTATAAGTTTCACCAACCTTTCTGCAACCCTTTTAAATTGAAGTAGATTCTTGCTTGTACTTACTGACTTGCCCATTGACTCTATGATTGACTCAAGCATTCGAAAGTTTAGAGTCAAAACATTACACAATATGTTATAATAATAATAATAATAATAATAATAATAATAATAATAATAATAATAGGTTATTGAATGAATGTCGAAAACTATTCTGAACGAGTTCATATTGCGAGGACGCACGAGCTTGCGAGTGAATCTCAGCCATATGAACGAGTTCCAAATTGTTTACGATTTTCATTCAGTAACCTTTTCATTACATGTACAGCTGTATATACCCTAAAGTACGCAATGGAAGGTTTGTAAATGCTTATTCCTGGCATCTCCAGTCCTGATAGACATTTCATTTGGCCACATTTCATGTAAAATGGTATCGGTTTTAGCGACTTATCACCATATTGCAACACAGGCAGGGCTTCGCCTTAGTGTACGCGAGAACTTTGACGTTGCAGTAAAATTGATGACGTCGACGTGACTCTTTGGCGTCGTTGCGATCGGAAATTTCATGAACAAAGTTAGAAATTCGGAGTACAAACACTTTTGAATCATCGTTCTTCCAAAATTTGAGGTATTTGTCATGAAATGAAGTTTTGTGTAAGTAAAGTAAGTAAGTAATTCCTTTATTTAGAGAGGGTAACACGGTTGGCTAAGTCAATCTTCCCCGAGGCCCTATTTATTCATTTATTTCCCCGAGGCCCTATGTATTTATTGTGCGAGGACATCTGTATTTTTCCTAGTTTCGTCGTTCGTTTAGTTGAAATGGAAATGGAAAATGGCTGCCAGATATTTTTTCAATGGCGACCTACTGTACTATCGAAAGTAGTCCCGCCGGGAACTTGCTTCTATTGAATATAACATAAGTTTCCATCGAAAACATTCTTAACTACATGTAGATCTATTGAATATTGAAAATGTGTAGACATTTGCGGTAACGTCAAAAGTTTGGCGGAATTTCATCAGTGCAATGGTCGAAAAGTTATTAAGAAACTGAAGGTTTAAAATGATTTTATTTTGTTTATTGTATGTTAGAATAAAAAAGATCAGCTTTAGTTCGTGATTTGTTGAATAACAATTCAGTATTTGTCAGTCAGATGTATGCAGATAAATCACTCGCATTGCTGTATTGTATGCTGTGTTGGAGCAAAAAAAGGATTTCAAATGGAACCCCAATCTAGAATAGCAGTCGAAGCCATTTCCAATTTGGCCACAACAGTTACTGTTGACTGGAACGTTAAAGCAAGAACAAATATACAAACAAATAATTTATCTCCCCCTCAGTGACATCATACATGCACCTTATGTTAACCGTATATTGCTTCATATTGTTATTTGGAATGCTATACCCGAAATACACTAAATATTGATACGTGTATGTTTACTTATTTTTTGTCAGAAAATCCCAACCAAACAAGAGCTTTTCAATGGGGAGAAGATTATATTTTCAGCAGATACTGGACTTCTTAGTTCACTTGGAGCTCGGTCTTCAATGAAAGTCTCTAAGGTTCGCGTTTGAAACGAATGCGGATCTTTTTGATTCTTTTTTATACCCCGCCACTTAAAAAAGTGCGGGGTATTATGTTATACCCTCCAAAAAAATTTGCGTTTGAGTGTCCGTCCGTCCGTCTGTCCGTCCGTCCGTCTGTCCGTCCGTCAGCGTTTCGTTTCCGGGCTCTATCTTGAGCATTTATGGACCGATTTTCTTCAAACTTTGTATAGGAGTTTATATCAGGAAGGAGTGGTTTGGGATTGAAGATGGGTAAATTTCGTCAAATAAGTACAGAGTCATGGCCCTTGATTTACGTTAAAATTTCGTTTCTGGGCTCTATCTTGAGTATTTATTGACC
Organism: Rugalucina vietnamica; assembly: GCA_964017185.1. Classification (NCBI taxonomy): domain Eukaryota; kingdom Metazoa; phylum Mollusca; class Bivalvia; order Lucinida; family Lucinidae; genus Rugalucina; species Rugalucina vietnamica. The sequence continues at coordinate 677,023 of OZ024882.1, forward strand.
GATTTTCTTCAAACTTTGTATAGGAGTTTATACCATGAAGGAGTGGTCTGGGATTGAAGATGGGTAAATTTTGTCAAATAAGTACAGAGTTATGGCCCTTGATTTACGTTAAAATTTTGTTTCCGGGCTCTGTCTTGAGCTTTTATTGACCGATTTTCTTAAAACTTTGTATAGGAGTTCATATCAAGAAGGAGTGGTCTGGGATTGAAGATGGGTAAATTTTGTCAAATATGTACAGAGTTATGGCCCTTGATTTACGTTAAAATTTTTGTTTCCGGGCTCTATCTTGAGCATTTATTGACCGATTTTCTTCAAACTTTGTATAGGAGTTCATACCAAGTAGGAGTGATCTGGGATTGCAGATGGGTAAATTTCGTCAAATAAGTACAGAGTTATGGCCCTTGATTTACGTTAAAATTTTGTTTCCGGGCTCTAACTTGAGCAATTATTGACCGATTTTCTTCAAACTTTGTATAGGAGTTCATATCAGGAATGAGTGATTTGGGATAGAAGACGGGTAAATTTTGTCAAATAAGTACAGAGTTATGACCCTTGATTTACATTAAAATTTTGTTTCCGAACTCTATCTTGAGCATTTATTGACCGATTTTCTTCAAACTTTGTATAGGAGCTCATACCAAGAAGGAGTGGTCTGGGATTGCAGATGGGTAAATTCCGTCAAATAAGTACAGAGTTATGGCCCTTGATTTACGTTTAAATTTTGTTTCCGGGCTCTATCTTGAGCATTTATTGACCGATTTTCTTCAAACTTTGTATAGGAGTTCATACCAAGAAGGAGTGGTCTGGGATTGAAGATGGGTAAATTTTGTCAAATAAGTACAGAGTTATGGCCCTTGATTTACATTAAAATTTTGTTTCCGAACTCTATCTTGAGCATTTATTGACCGATTTTCTTCAAACTTTGTATAGGAGTTCATATCAGGAAGGAGTGGTTTGGGATTGAAAATGAATAAATTTAGTTAAATAAGAACAGAGTTATGGCCCATGATTTACATTAAAATTTCATTTCCTGCCTCTGCTTTGTGCATTTATCAACCAAGTTTATTCAAACTTTGTATAAAAGTTCAAATCAGGAAGTAGTGGTTTGGGATTGAAGATGGGTAAATCTTATCAATGTATACAGAGTTATGGTCCTTCATTTATGACAAAATTTTGTTCTGCTCTTTATCTTGAGAATTTATTTAGAAACATTTTTGCTAAATTAAATTTGCGTGGCGGGGTATCATGCATGCCTGCAGCACTTTTATTTCTTTCATTTATTTAAAGGTCAATGATGACTCCTTTCGCATTCTCCACTTTTATTGTCTTATTCTGCAAGAAACAAAGAAACAATACGATACTTTGCCATTTGGATAATACTAGTCTTTGTGTTGACTTCCCTCTTGAATGTTACAAATTTACAGTAATTCTCTTTGTTGCCAAATCTAAAGGGTCACTTGAGAATCCTAAACCGCGGTATGACCCACCCCTTTCTCATTAATATGTTCATTGCTCTTAAATGATCTGTTTTAATCATTGATTGTCAATAAGCCAGACAAAGAAGTTATTTTACTATATGGCGTATGTATTTTTTTTTTAAATACTTTTAAAAACTCTAATTCATGGGAGAAAATCAGGTTGATCAGAGGAACGTTTATTTTCTAGAACAGTAAGATATGTTGTTATTGTTTAGGGTTTTTAGTTTGTTAAGAGTTGTTAGAAACATCTTAATCTTAATTAGTCAGTTCTGAAGTAAGAAAAAATACGAAGAAGTTTAATTAGAAATGAGTAGTGTCTTATATAATGGCTTACGGCAACCTTTTCTACAATGAGACACGATCTATCTTATACGGAACCGTTTCATTAAAAAAAAAAAAAAAAAAAAAAAAAAAAAACAAAACTATAGACTTGATGTCCATGCCAATGAAAGTAAAGTTCCCGAAACCTACATGAAAGATTATTATTATTATTATTATTATTATTATAACATACTGGATAATGTTTCGACTCGAAACTTCCGAATGCGTGAGTCAGTCATAGAGTCATTGAGCCAGTAAGTAAGTAAGTACAAGCAAGAAAGTACTTCAATTTATAAGGGTTGCAGAAAGGTTGGTGTAACTTATAATACCAAGGTACCTCAAAGTATAATTACGTGCAATTGGTGAGTCATGGACAAGCCCTGTTTTCCTATTGGAACCACTTCTATCTCATAACAATACGGAACTGTTTCATTAGAATCTCTTCATTCTAGGGTTGATAACCATGTCAATGAACGTATAGTTCCCTAAACTACATAAAAGAGTTATGTAGGCAGAAGCTGGGCACGAATTAGTGACACAATCCGCATCTTGTAAAGCTAGAATGCCCATCTATCCAATAATCCAGGTAATTCTGGTACCGTAGTAACCGGCGTTGTGTTTACTTTTTGCCATAAAATTCTTCCTGTGCATTTTTCGGGGGAAAATCTATCGAGAACGATGCAAACGTCCCACAATCTAGCCTACAAGTCATATCAAAATGCTCGTTTGCTCACATGTTGTGCGTATTTTTGAAAATACGAACAGTTTCTGTAGAAATCGGCCGAATAGGCCTTGGCCGAACCTTGTTTACCAACTTTGAATCGAATGTTTGGAAAAAATATACAAAAGCAGTTTTTCGTTCAAGCAGAAATAAAAAGTCAAGTTAATTCTCCATTAGATACGCGTTTTACTTCATCGCAAACGTTTATATAACATTGAACAACACAAGAAATTTATTCGCTTCCATCAAATTTTGTAGCGAAAGCACCGTAGTAACCGGTGTTGGGGCCGTTTCACCGGCGTCAACGTTGGACAGGGTGGTTCTGTTCTTGCGCAGTTTAGACTCGGCATACTACCGATTCGAATCGAAACAGGACGCTTTATCGGCGAGAAGGTCGAGGACAGACTGTGTCGCATGTGTAACCAAAATCAAATCGAGAACGAAATTCACTTTTTATTCCATTGCCCGTTATATAATGATATTAGACTTGATGTGCTCTCTTGTTTAAGTATAGATACAATTTCCTCGAAGACAGACAACGATAAACTGTATCTTCTTATGAACAATTATCCACGTAAAACGGCAAAATACCTTATTTCATCGCTAGAAAGACGTAAACATTTTCTATATTCATCTAATGTCAGATGACTGTATTCTTTATATATGTTAATTATTTAGAAGTATATTTCTAAAGTGACTTATAGGTCCAACGGGCCGGGTGCTTATATCATTTTCATTCCATATGTTTTGTTGTATCAATGTTTGTATGCACAATGTCACTATAATAAACAAATTATTACTAAATTATTACTTATTACTATTGTTTATGAGCACACTGTTTGCGCAATGTCGGCGTTTAGTGTATGTGCATGTTACGCGTAGCTTTTAGCGTCGTTTTTTTTTTTTTTTTTTTATTTAAGAAATGAATTTCATTTTTCTGGTGTTCATGGAGCTATGAACCGCAGTGGGTCGCGTGCAAAGTGAATGAACCCCGAAGGGGTTCATGTAAGCTTTGCTAGCGACCCACTGCTGTTCATAGCTCCATGAACAACAGAAAAATTAAACTCATTGCATTATTTACATTCATTTCTCTGTATCGCTTGTTGAAAAATCACCGAGGCGGTCACAATTACCAGCAAACAGAGAATCTACACACAGTGTGTGTTCAAACATCGGAACGGCGTCGACGTTTACAACGTCCAATCAGATTGGCGAGATTCATGATTTTTGACGTCAAGTTTGGATTACGTCACGTCGCGTGACACAATGTTGTTTATGGAAGTATGAACACAGATGAACATCTAATGGTTCATCTAAGGAGGTTTTAGAAAAATGTAAATATTTTCCAATGACGTTGCAAGCTGTAGAATCTTATTTTTTTGTTTCTGCATAAAAGTCCTAAAGCGGGTTAACATATTGTTCATTTTTATTTTAAATTAGTTATGCGACAATTGATATACCCTAATTCGTGTTTAAGGTTAAATATTTACATTTTTCTAAAAAAACGTATAAAACGTATTAAATTGGAGCATACATGATACCCAAAAACTTATCGAAACTGGCATATGCAAAATCAATGTGGTTTACATGGGTGTAAAAATATGTTAAATGTGCGTGTCCGACAAACCTGCATTTTATCTGTCGCAGTGCATCTAGTTTGAAAGTAACTTGTCTGTTTCAGGCCATGCTTAATTTGCATGTTACGCGCATGGAACTTATTCGAAACGTATAAGACACATACCCGGGACTCAACCGAACTTCTAGAAAGTTTTTAAGCATGTTTGGTTTTTCTTTTCTTTTTTTTTTTTTTTTTTTTTTTTTTTTTTTTTTTTTTTTGGAGGGGGGGGGGCGCAAACGCGCCTAGAGCACGCAGCGACTTACAGCGACGTATATCGACGTGCGTACACCAAGCTTAAAAAACGCGCGTTTAACGCGCTTCTAACGTGTCTCCAACGTGCTCCAACGTGCTCCTGGCGTTTTTTGAATTTTACATTTTTGTCGACACGCCCGGCGCGCGTTTGGATTATACGCTAGTGTGTGACTGCTGTTTAAAATAGCAGAATAAGCAAACGCGCGCCAGGCGTGTTGACCAAAATGTAAACTTTGAATGATTCAACCTACGTAAGGAGCACGTCGGAGACACATAAGAAACGCACTACATGTGCGTTTTATGATGTACGCTTGGTGTACGCTGAGTGTACGTTGATATACGTCGCTAAAGGTCGGTGCGCGCTCTAGGCACGGTTGTGTTTAAACATGCTTAAAATTTTTCCAGAAGCTGGGCGTGTCTTCTGCGAATGTCTTTTACGTTTCGAATAAGTTCCATGCGCGTTACAGGCGCGTTGAATACGCTATGAACGCATTTGGCGCACGTGTTATGCACGCTAGTGTACGCCACATGCGTTTTCAGATTTTATGAGATATTGCTTCCGTAGCGTGCCCTAAGCGTTTGTGAGACGCGCGTTGAACGTTTGCTGTGCGCCTGTAGCACATGCTTAGCGCGTCTGGGAAGTAACACAAACGTACTTCAACACTTTGAGATTTTTGTACGTCCGGCACACGTCTCAGTCAGGCGCTAATGTGTGACTGCTAAAGCGAGTTAAAGGGCCAAATTATTTTTATACATCCAAAATCTAAAGCATGTTGAGAGTATTCATACGCCAGACGCGCGTTTGGGTTATACACTAATGTGTGACTGCTGATATAATAAAGCCAGGAAAGCATTCAAAGATTCGTTCTCAATATTGAACAAAACCGAGAATGGCTATTTTTTCTTTTTTTTTGATCATATTTTAGCTGCAATTGTGCACAAGTCATTTGTAACCACTGCTCATCCACCTACGGGGAAGTGCGGTGATTGTGGCATTTCTGCTTTCAGTGCCCTTCTATAAGCCGCACACACAGGGGGCAAACTTGGGGGTCAAAACTTTGCTCTTTGGCCTCACCTTAGAAATAGAAAATTGCCCTGGAGTAAGGATCCTAATGCATAAAAAAACTCGTAATTCCCCCTGCACTGCGGATACACTCGACAAGTAATTGTTCTGCACTTAAGCCCGACTATCCCCCACCCTTCACCGTAGGTATGTGTGAGGGGGGGGGGGGCAATGGTTACAAAGGACTGGTGCATTAGCAATCAATACATTTATCGACGAAAGAATAGAAACATGATGACTATTGTTTTAGTGTGGAGGGTATCAATCCACATTGCATGTGTATAGGGATGCAATGTCAATGATGTTGATTATCTTTTTTCATGTGGCACTTAGCATATTTCTGTAAAATGGAGGTAATTGTGCTTTGAAACAAATGTTATTCTACCTCTAAGAAAGGACGCAGTGTTACAGGAAAAATGAATAAGGCCCAAAATAAATATTTGGTGTACATGGCAACAAACAATTTTTATGATGGGAATGAAGTGTTTACACAAACAAAACACTTTGAAAGATTAGCTCGCACATGGTTAAATAAATCTAATGTATCTGCATGGATTGGGCATATTCATCCATCATTATCCCTCAGCATTTGAAAGAAAACTCGATAGACTTACCTAGACCCGGTGCAAAATGGCGGCTTCTTGTTTACAATTTGCACATATCATAAACATTGCGTATCACGTGATTCCCAGCAGTGGTATTGAGAGAGGACAGTGCGCCAAACTTGAAAAATGGAGAAAGTTGACATCTTTGTAAGAAGGGAATGACTCCCAAGGAAATTTACGAATACTTCATGAAAACACTTGGGAATTAGTCTCCTTCTTATAGCACGGCGAAAAAAATGGGCTGCAGAATTTAAGCGGGGGAGAGAGAGCAATGAGGATGATGTAAGGTCAGGCCGCCCCAAAGATGCCACCACTGATGAAAATATAGAGATCGTGCACAACCTGGTTAAGTGTGGCAGGAGGCGAGACTTGCGAAGTATAGCCCGATGTTGGCCCGATATTTCTAAGTATCTCCTGTCTCGATAAGAAGGTGATCCCGGTGATTTTTTATCGACCGAGTTTTAACCAAAGATGAGACATGGGTTCATCACTTTGACCCAGAGCATGCGATGGAAGCACCCTGGTTCACCCTCCCAAGAAGTTTAAGAGAGCTTCTGCGGCAGGGAAGGTGATGGCCTCAGTCTTTCGGGATAGTCATGGAGTAATCATGATTAATTATCTTCAACAAGGTCGCACGATAAATGGTGCATATTATGCAGCTTGCATCAGGAAATTGCAAGAAAGAGGAGAGGAAAACTTACTTCTATTTGGCAGGGATAAGCAAGCTCGAACAGAGATGGACTGAGTGCATTGCCTTGAAGGGGGATTATATTGAAAAGTAATCACCAGATTTTCATTCCCAGGTAATCACAAGCAATTGAGGCTTAGAACTTTCTGATCACACCTCATACACCGGGTAAGTTTTGGTGTTATTGAAGGAGAGCGATTTGCAAGAGTACTTCTCTGTTATTTTTATTATTATTATTATTTCAACTCAACTCAACTCAATTTGCAAATCATATAACATTTCAAAATGAATTGCTTGAGGGAACGAGTCAATTAAAAAAAAATAATAAAACGGGGAGGCCATGATAAGAACCTGGCGTGAACGTGGTAAGAACCTGTAGAGGACGTGTTGGGAACCGCAAGGACGTGATAAGAACGCAGTGAAATCTTGTAGGACGTGATATGGACGTACGAGAAGCGTGGTAGGGTCTTATCGAAAACCTGATGGACGCAGCGCGGACGTTGTGAAGACGCAGTGAGGTATTGATGGTCTGCAACAGGTTCGTACACCACGTCCATGAAGACCTTACTACGTTTGCACTACGTTCTTACTACGTCCTACAAGTTCCTACTACGTCCTTACCACGTCCTTACTGCGTTCTAATTCCACCCCGTCCTCGCCACGTTTCTTTTGGGCATGTTCAAAATTTGACCAAGATCTTCACGTCCATCAAGACCTCGCTACGTCCTTACTACGTTCCTCCCATGTCCTACAAGACCATACCACGTCCTTACGGCGTCCTTAATTTTTTAGGACGTAGTAAGGACGTGGTGAGAACGTGGCCCAGTGTAGACGTAACATGTACCTAATTGTCAATTTGTTGTTTTTTTTCCGCCTCGTATTTTTGAGTGGTAATTTCTATCTGATTGCACCTTTTCCTGATCATTGCTCACATGTATCTCTTCATTGTGCTCATAAACAAATTTCATTTTGTCCTGTCCAGATGGACAATCTTCATATTTCGTTTTGTCCTGTTCAGATCGACAATCTTTATATTTCATTTTGTCCTGTTCAGATGGACAATCTTCATATTTTATTGTGTCCTGTTCAGATGGACAATCTTCATATTTCATTTTGTCCTGTTCAGATGGACAATCTTCATATTTCATTTTGTCCTGTTCAAATGGACAGTCTTCATATTTCATTTTGTCTTGTCAAGATGGACAATCTTCATATTTCATTTTGTCCTGTTCAGATGGACAATCGTCAGTGCATTCTTTCACATTCTGATTCTGACTCAGTATCACATTCAAGTTCGGCTCATGTGAAGAAAGAATGTACATTCTGATATGTTCACATGTATAATTTTCATCAGCACATGAATATTTTTCGTAAGTATTCCCCTGTACACACGAATACTTTTCTTTCTGCCATGTGCACGGGAACAATTTTCTGTGTGCTCAATGCACGCAAACATTGTTCAGTATTCTTAGTGCACGGTAACAATTTTCAGTGTGTTCAGTACACGGGAACAATTTTCAGTGTGCTCAGTGAACGGGAACAATTTTCAGTGTGCTCAGTGCACGGGAACAATTTTCAGTGTGCTCTGTGCACGGGAACAATTTTCAGTGTGCTCAGTACACGAGAACAATTTTCAGTGTGCTCAGTACATGGGAACAAGTTTCAGTGTGCTCAGTGAACGAGAATAATTAAGTGTGCTCCGTACACGGGAACAATTTTCAGTGTGCTCAGAACACAGAACAATTTTCAGTGTGCTCTATGCACGGGAACAATTTTTAGTGTGCTCTGTCCACATGATGAGTTTTCAGATAAAATAGTACAAGTAGGCAAAGATCAGGAAAAGGCGCAATCAGAAAAAGATTCCCACTCCAAAAAAACCGAGGTGGGAAAAAATAAATTAACAATCAGGTACTTATACCATGAAAATATATCGTAAGCCGAATGAGCAGCTATTTTCCCAATAGGTGGCCACTCAGTTACCTAAACTTAACTCAAAATATGAAAACACACATAAGGCGCCAACAGCATAAAAATTTTAAACACCAAGACATAAAACAAAAAGAACCACCACAGAAGTATCGCCTTGGAATCAGTAACACAATGTTACCGGCGGGCTTAAACCGGTTTTACATGGCTATAACCTCACCCTCAGCTTCTGCAGTGGTTCATAACATTTAGTTAGTTCTTCGGTCCTCGTGGTGAATCTCTAACTAGTCAATGAATCATCAAGAACAAACAAATAAATCACGATAAACATCCTGATGAATCAAAAACCAGTACTCACAGATTGAGTAAGCTGCCCGACGATGGAGATCCCTGGGCGCCGAATAACCTACTAACTCCGGAGCAAAAGAAAAACACCAGTTGGGCCCCGGTGGGCCAAGCAACAGACAAGAAGCTCCGGCCCCAACCAACTAAAATGAATAGCTTTATTATAAGTCGGGGCCATCATAGAGTCTGACGCCCGACCCACCGGCGTGCAATTAAAGAAGGCAGTGTAGTTATCAACCATGATTGGGTTAAAAACTAAGCATGCAGACTGTCGCATAACATTCAAGTTATAACCTATACGTCTGTAACGTGTCATGATTTTTCTGAACTGAAAAGAAAAACCATTACTTCCTATAAGTTTCTTTTTGTAAACCAAGTCACCATAAAATTCAGGTTCCGAAAGGCCCTCATTTAAAAGCGTCTTTAACCCAACATTATATTTGGAAATCAATTCATAGTGTCTACGATAAAATTTAGAAAAGGTTTTTCGAAGTTTATGATACCGATAGCCCTGTTGGAGAAGTTTGGCCGTTAAACATTTATTTCGAGCGTTGAAGTCTGTAACATGATTGCAGACTCTAGCAAACCTAATAAGTTGTGAAATTGTATACACCATAAGAGGCACGACGAGGAACGTCACCATCCAAAAACGGAAAAATTACTATTTCAAAATCAAAGTCATCGCGCTTATCATAAATTTTAGAAGAAACAAATCCATTTGAAACAGAAAGATGTAGATCTAAAAAGGGGGCTTCGGTATCTTAGGTATCTTTCAAATAAAGAATCTTCAACACACCCTTTCACATGAACAATTTTTCACCCTGTCCTGTTCATGTGGACAGAAGTGGCATATAATCGGCCCCGTGCACTTGAACGATTTTCTTTCTACCCTTTTCACACGAATAATTCTCGTTGTGCTCTGTTCAGTCTCGTCATAGACTCTAATTCTGTCCTGTTCAAATGAAAACTTTTTCAATTTGTTGTGATCACATGAACAATTTTTAAGGCGCCGAATTATGGCCTGTTCATATGAGGATGTTTTATTCTGCTGTGTTCAGATGAAGAACTTTTATGAACAATTGTCCTCCCTTCTGCCTTGTTCAGTTTAACAAATCGCTGGTTGACATGGACAATTTACATTGCACCCTTTTCACATGAACAACTTTTTATTTTGCCCTGTTCACATTACTTATTTTCGTTCTGTCCTGTTCACGCGAAATTATTTCATTCTGTTATGTTCTTATGAATGATTAAAATAATTCTGAACTGTTTACATATTCTTTATTCTGCTATGTCTACTTCTTGAACAGTTTTCATTTGACATGTTCACTTGTACAATTTCCATTTAGTCATGTTCACATAAACAAATGTCATTATATCCTGTTCACACGAATGAGCTTGATTTGTCCAGTTCTCATTTACAAGTTTCACGTGCACATGAATATTATTGATAATGCCCTGTTCACTTGAGCATCTGCCTTGTTCACATGAATAATTTTCATTCTTCAATAATCACAAAAATACACTTTTCAGTCTGCCCTGTTCACCGGCCCGATAGCGCAGTAGGTTAGAGACCACGTCTACAAGAGCGGTAGGTCGTGAGTTCGTGGCAATTGAGCTAAACACTTATCCTCCTAAAATATCAGTTTCACCCTGTTCACAAGACCATTTTTCATCATGCCAAGTTCACATGATTATTTTTCACTCTCATGGTCCTGTTTAAATGAATAATTTTAAATTTGTCATTTTCACATTAACATTTTTTTTTCTTCTGCTCAGTTCTGATGAAAACTTGTTATTCTGCCCTGTTCACTTAAAATCATTTAGACGAGATATTCCCATCGGTGTTTCGTTATACTCCACACCGTCTAGCGAAAGTGGAACGAGGTACCGAAGTGGAGCGGAGTGAAGGCTAGCCAGCTGATCTAAAAATCATTTAGCATTGTTCACATCAGTTATATATTTTTATTTTGCCCTGTTTATATAAGTAATTTTCATTCTGCCCTATTCAAATGAATAATTTTCATTTTACCCTATTGTCATAACCAATTATTTTTTTCTTGTTCACATGAGCATTTTTATTCTGTCTTGTTCACATGAACATTTTTTTTACATTCTATTCTGTTCAAATTAACGAGTTTGATTTGTCCAGTTCGCATTTAAAAGTTTAACTTTTTCCTGTGCACATGAATAATTTTCACAATGCCTATTTATTATGCCGTCACCATATGTACACTTTTCAATTTGTTCTGTTCACTAGAACAGTCTCATTATGCCGGTTCACATGAAAACTTTTCATGATGCTCAGTTCACATGATATCTTTTCATTATGTCCTGTTTATACGGATAAATTTCATTCCCCCCTGTTTAAACGAGAACTATTTCTTTCTAATCATTGACGATATACTTTTCTGACCTGGTCACTTAAAATCATTTAGCATTCTTGATATCAATGATTTTCATTTTGCCCTGTTTACATCATTAATTTTCATTTCGCCCTGTTCAAATGAATATTTTTACTTTGTGTTGTTGTCATGACCATTGTCATTCTTTCTTATTCGCGTGAACATTTTTTTCTCATTCTGTCCTGTTCACATACACAATTTTCATGCTGCCCTATTCGCATAAAAACCTGCTGTGTTCACATGAATTGTTTTCATTTTGTCATCATCACAGGCACAATCTTAGGCTGTCCTGTTGAAATGCACATTTTTCTGCCCTGTACATATGTATAATTTTCATTCTGCCCCTTTCACATGAACAATTTCTGCCCGAACACTTGAATAACGCTAATTCCGACTTTGTCATGTGAAGAATTTTATTCTACTAAACGGTAGTTACAGTATCGAGATAAGCGTTGTCGTTGCCACATTTCTTCTGTAACGGTGTGCTATAGATAGATATGTATATTTTAGCACACCATCACATTACCCCACCCCTCAACAGTAGGACTCGTACCAAGTGTTGGCATAGGAAGCATATGGGTAAGGCAACTCCGTTCTGACAATTGATATTAATTATCCCACTTCTGACACCATGTAATGTAGGCTGACTCTAGCCACAGCCAACCCCGTTGGTGGGCAGCAAGGGTGGTTTACTGCGCTATTTATGAAATGCGTCTAATATCACTTTATTTGCATATCTATATACACTGGCATTTTGCAAAAATAAATACATAAAATAAATATTCTAAATAATAATAATAATAATAATAATAATAATAATAATAATAATAATAATAATAATAATAATAATAATAAAACTGAGCGTGAGCGTGGTGGGGGCGCGGCCTGATGAGGACTAATGAGTACGTGATATGTATATAATTTACTGGAACTTAGCAGACTGGATCCAAATGACAGCTTTATGAACCTTAGTCGTCTCTCGTAAACAACGACACGTAACGTGACTTAATGATACAGCTTTTGTGGCGTTAATGAAGTTGTTGATTTCATTACAGAAATCGAAGAGATATTTTAGTCTTGACGCCAGAAAACCAACAACTTGGCTTTCCGACCAGGTCCGACACAAACCAGGCTGTACAGTGACAGTAGCAGGTTAGAAGCTTGGAATTTCAGATTTTAGTAGTAGAGGGATTGTCCTATCTGTGTAGCGAAAACAAAGGCGCTGATCAGCTATGCAGTTACTGCACAACTGATCTGAACCTTTGTTTTAGCATATGCATAATTTTGGTTTTCTCGTGCGGCGGCTCATTTGATTGTAAACCAGTCTATCTGAAGGGAGACGACTCTAGGCAAATGCAACAAAATGGCGGAACTTGTGCTTCAACCACCTCATGAGAAGTTCTCCTGACCTGTACAATAGCATTGATATCCAGAACTGGTGTCCAAGACAAAAGAAAGACAACGTCAGATCGAAAGCAAACCTATTTGACGTTTGCTACTCGTTTTCTCGGATTTGTGTACTTAATAAATGACTGACTTTCTCACCAAACGTCTAAAATCAGAGGAAGAAATGCTCTATCTACCATCATATATACAACTTGATCTATTTCGTCTGCAACTAAAGAGCTTCTTAAATCGATTTCTGCTTAATTTTGATCCTCCTCTCACGGAATTTGTCAAGGAATTAAGGAAATAAGCATGCTTTGATGTAGATAAATGTACTGCTCGGGTTTAAGAAGTCAGTTTCGACAAGCCTAAGAATGACGTTACATCATTCTATGACACGAGCCCACGTAACGCAAACAACAAACTTGCGAGTGGCCCAGTTACCTTTATTATTTATTTACTTATTTATCTCATTTAATTAAGACTGGCGTCCCTTTTATGGGACATAGGCAAACAGAATAGCCCCAGATGTGACGCCGCAGAACGCGGCGTCCCATCTTGGGCTATATTCTGTTTGCTTAGAGAAAATTGATCGAAAAATGATATAAAACTTTAAAATCACCCTAATGCCCCTAAAAATCAAAGTGGACTCACCCAAATGATAGGGATGGGAAAATCCATTCGTCAAATATGGGTTAAGTCAAGATGAACATTAATCACTAGCATTGCAGGCATGTGCCAGTGCAGTAGTCTTACCATTTTCGGCACCTTTAATTATTTGTCGGGTATGGCGCAGCCGGGGCTCTCATCTGTCAATTTTTTGTTTTGTTTTGTTTTAAATTTCTTCATCAGCATCGCCTAGTCGAATATGTATTAACAATGTTTCCTGATGAGTTTTACCACCAGAAACTTGAATTGCTGTACATCTCTTTAACCAAGGCAATGAACTTACAGCAATGACAGAAGAAAACAATCAACACTATTTTTCTGTCATGATAATAATGCCAAATGACAATTGTCAAAACATTTTAATATCCAGAAAAATTGTTCTGTCAGTGGAACGTCATGGTACCTGACAAAAACACGAAGAATATTTTGGCTTAGCAGTAGCATTATTTTTGGAAGAACATGTTTTCCTGTAAGTCAACTAATGGAAGAAAATGATTGTTCAAACTCAAATGGTTTACGTAATATGCATTAAAAACTGCAAACTTGGAAAATGGTGGGACCACCAATATTTCGGTCGAGCCTTCTGCCTATTCTGCGAGGATTGTTTCTTCACTTATTGCTTTCTGTGTCTGCTCTCAGTGACAATTTTGCCGTGACTTTTCATTGTGAACGTTGTTTCGGCCATGTCGGAACGGAGCAAACGCTTAAACTATTAACTATGGATAGTAAGACAACCCGAGGGGTTCGTGCCTTTCCCATCGTAAACTGGTACACTGTAGTGAAAACTGTGAACAAGTCACCTCGATTAGAAGTCCGACACACTGCCGTTAGGCCATCAAGCAAACATGTTGTAACGGGATAGTCTCCCTTGTAGAATACGTTGGTGCAACGTATTAGCGGCATATTAGCGGGTAGTAATATGCAAATTAGAAACTCGAAACTTTGTGATTAGAGTAAGTGTTAGGTATATAGCGCAGTAAACCACCCTTGGTGGATGAGCATGCTTTTCTACCGACGGGGTTTCTGTGGCTTGGCTCGGCTGTTCGTTACATTTGGTGGCAGCGGTGGGATGATGACAACTGCCAGAACGGAGTTGCCTTACCCATGTAGTCCCCAGGCCAAGACTCGGGGCGAGTCTTCTCGGAGGGGGAAGTAATGTAACGGGATAGTCTCCCTTGTAGAATACGTTGGTGCAACGTATTAGCGGCATATTAGCGGGTAGTAATATGCAAATTAGAAACTCGAAACTTTGTGATTAGAGTAAGTGTTAGGTATATAGCGCAGTAAACCACCCTTGGTGGATGAGCATGCTTTTCCACCGACGGGGTTTCTGTGGCTTGGCTCGGCAGTTCGTTACAATGTTAAGTAGCCCGGGCCACAGAGAAAATGGGCAAAATAACAATCCCCTGCCGTCTTGATATTCCAAAAGGCAAAACATGAAAATGAATAGCCCCAAAATATGTTGAGTTTCAATAATTCGAGCCCCGTTACATTGTAATTGGAACTGCACAGGTCAACCAATATCAGTCTTGAAATTGGCTGAGGTTCCAAATAGATAGGTACATTTATGTCAGAGCACCTAGTTCTGATTGCCCCGTTCCAATCAGGCATTACAAAAATGTTCTCAGAAAAAAATTCTTCCTGTCCCATCTTTGATGTTTCTCCATTAGTTTATTATATTATAACACGTTGGATCATGTTTGTCATTCATGGCGAAGGTTAATACCAGGCAAAGTATTCTTAGTTACTTTTCTTTCATCTTAGGGCTACAATTAATAACATCATATCTGATCTGTGATGCCTTTGTGCGCATGTCTTGTACAGTTGGTCACTGTAATTTATCACCGTGTATTAAACAGTACAACAATGGCCATTTGAAAGGAGTGTCACTGGGGGTAATATAGAGATCAACTGATGGGGAAAATATGCAAAATAAGCTGAGATATGGTCAGCTAGAGAGCTTATTTGAATGGTTAAATGGTGCGAAAAGACTGCAATATTTACCGACAGCGGAAGTTTCGGAGCTCGGGAACTTAATTTCGACGTGCACATAATCTCGGACAAATGACCATACTACATGATATATGACTGTATTGAGCAGCTATATTTGATTTATCTGCAAATAACAACAGAAATCACTTAGGAATGATCGGCGGTATTAATCAAGGCTAAAAGAGGCGAGTTCTTGGCCAAATACAGATAATTTAGCAGCCTGCGGTAGAACTTTGATAGCGAGATATCTGCAAAACTTCACACGGACGTCACTGACTGGCCATCTGATGCAGTTAGTGTACAGTTGGTGACTCGATGCTAGTGAGATAATCAGTTTGAGCGTGATTAAGTCCTGCATGTCGCGTGGTCATTACAAAGGAAATCGACACTAATTCTCCTATTAGCATATCGAGTCAACTGTCCAACTACTGCAGGGGTTTATAAGGTCCGTGGGGTCACTTTCGGAATACCAAATAGTACTATGATTGCAAACAGAACTCCGCGTGCTTGATTGTTTTGCGTTCTAAGGTTAATATCATGCAAAATCTATTAGAAAATGTGGGTTTCTGTGACAATTTGGTGATAATAATCAATGTCTTCATATGCTGCTATTTCATTACCGGAAGTCTCAGGAGTCCACTTTGGTGGACTTGGACTCCACAGTTGTTTTGGAATTGTATAAAGCGCCTCTACAATGTATTAAATAGTCATCTGGGATATTTTTTTTTCTTTAATTGAGCAGCTTCAACTGAGCCGAAGTCATCCTGTAGTATATCCAGTACTCAGAAATATGTTGTCTAGTTCCTTAAATGTGCTCACTCTGCTCCAAACATTCAAATACCTGGACTTTTGTTGACGGTACAAGCTCGTTTTCTAAATCCGTTCATTAAAACACCATCTATAGGATTAAATTTGATTCTGGCAATTCCTGTCTTGTAGAAACAAGCACGGTTTTCACAAAGGGCACAGAATGAACGACCGACTACATACATCACGTGACAATGGCGATGGTGATCGGTCACGTGCCTGGCTTCGGTCATAAGCATAAACCAACGCATGGTCGTAAAATTACAGCATCTTGTTTCATTAAATATCAATTGTATTTAATGGTTTTGTCCTTTTCAAATTCTACCGTCACCTGCCTCCTGTGTTTTCCGGAAAGTGGCGAATGACAATATATTCGAAGTCGTAAATTTTCTAATAAACACCTTAAATCGACAAAATGCAGGATTAAAGCAATAAAATCTTATTGATATGGCGACATAAATGCGGGGAAACCATGAACAGTCAAAGAAAATGCGCCCTCTCGCTAATCCGCAATGAAATGGAAACGCAAAACGACCAGATGCCGGATCTATTTTCCGGGCGAATTTATATTAATCCGCCGTAAAACCTTCGTACTGAAGATGACTGTATTTATCTTCACGCATTGAAGAGTTTAACAGGGTAGACAAACTCATCAAAACGCAATTGCGGTCATTCTGATTGAGACATTTAAAGAAGCCATTCAATATGTTGCAGTGGAGCGAAAAATTAGTCCGTAAAAGTCACATAAATAACGAAATACTCTTGGTGCAATGATGAATAAATTGATCCAAAATCCTGTGCTTACTGACACTTAAATATTTTATTGTATTTATTATTTCGATATTTCTAGAAAGGATGGATGATTCATAAACTATACTTTGAGGTCTTCATCTTTGAATCTTTGAAAGTCACATGTTAAATATCCACAGTAATATGAAACCAGAGGACCATTGGTCCTGAGAACGCTCACCTGAAGCCTGATCTTGGAGTATTAAGTCATAATGAAATGACATTGACCTTGAATACTCACACACCTTTATTGACTTCATAAGTTGTCTGCATCTGCAAAGTTTCAGGTCTCAGGCTGCAATAGTTTCCAAACCCAGTGATTTCTGAGAAAACCATAATTTTAATTTTGATATTTAAATGACCTTGGGCCAAGGTCAAGACATGACCTTGGCCTTAAATAATTACTTACCTTCATTGATTCCATAAGTTGTCTGCATCTAGCAACTTTCAGGTCTCAGGCTGCAATAGTTTGTTTTCGCCTTTTCCCATGTGAAAGCCTATGTTTCCAAAATTGACCTTGCCGTAAAATAGGTCATGGTCATCATAGGGTCATCATTTCAACAAACTATGATGGACTGGAGTCCCAAATGCTACATACCAAGTTTCATGAAAATCGGCCTGCCGGTTCTGGAGAAGAAGATTTTTGAAAGGTTTTTACCATATATGGGCGTGGCGGCCATCTTGGTCATGTGACCTGGATTTCGCGATCAAACTTTCATCTCCCCTACCCATGGATGCTCCACATAAAATTTCACTTTGATTTGCCAAGCAGTTTCAGAGAAGATCTTTGAAAAGTGTGTATGGACAACAGACTGGCCAAGGTCAAGAGATGACCTTGACCTATATTAATCACATACCTTCATCTACTCCATTAGTTGTTTGCATCTACCACTTTTCAGGCCTCAGGCTGCAATAGTTTACAAAAAATCCATAGTTTTCACTTCTTCCTATGTAAAAGCCTATGTTTCCAAATTTGACCTTGCCGTAAAATAGGTCAAGGTCATCCAAGGGTCATCATTTTATCAAACTATGATGGGCTGAGGTCCCCAATGCTACATACAAAGTTTCGTGGAAATCGGCCCACCGGTTCTGGAGAAGAAGATTTTTGAGTGGTTTTAACCATATATGGGCGTGGCGGCCATCTTGGTCATGTGACCTGGATTTCGCGATCAAACTTTCGTCTCCCTTACCCATGGATGCTCCACATAAAATTTCACTTTGATTGGTCGCGCAGTTTCAGAGAAGAAGATCTTTGAAAAGTGTGTATGGACAACAGACTGGCCAAGGTCAAGAGATGACCTTGACCTATATTAATCATATACCTTCATCTACTCCATTAGTTGTTTGCATCTACCACTTTTCAGGCCTAAGGCTGCAACAGATTTAAAAAAAATCCATAGTTTTCAATTTTTCCTATGTAAAAGCCTATGTTTCCAAATTTGACCTTGCCGTAAAATAGGTCAAGGTCATCCAAGGGTCATCATTTTATCAAACTATGATGGGCTGAGGTCCTTGATGCTACATACCAAGTTTCGTGAAAATCGGCCCACCGGTTCTGGAGAAGAAGATTTTTGAGTGGTTTTTACCATATATGGGTGTGGCGGCCATCTTGGTCATGTGACCTGGATTTCGGGATCAAACTTTCGTCTCCCCTACCCATGGATGCTCCACATAAAATTTCACTTTGATTGGCCAAGCAGTTTCAGAGAAGAAAATCTTTGAAAAGTGTGTATGGACAACAGACTGACCAAGGTCAAGAGATGACCTTGACCTATATTAATCACATACCTTCATCTACTCCATTAGTTGTTTGCATCTACCACTTTTCAGGCCTCAGGCTGCAATAGTTTTAAAAAATCCATAGTTTTCACCTTTTCCCATGTAAAAGCCTATGTTTCCAAATTTGACCTTGCCGTAAAATAGGTCAAGGTCATCCAAGGGTCATCATTTTATCAAACTATGATGGGCTGAAGTCCCCAATGCTACATGCAAAGTTTCGTGGAAATCGGCCCACCGGTTCTGGAGAAGACGATTTTTGAAGGGTTTTTACCATATATGGGCGTGGCGGCCATCTTGGTCATGTGACCTGAATTTCGCGATCAAACTTGAAATGCCACTACCCAAGGAGGCTCCACATAAAATTTCAACTAGGTCGGCCTAGCGGTTTCAGAGAAGAAGATCTTTGAAATTGTGGACGACGACGGACGACGGACGCCGGATCATGGCTATCCTATTAGCTCACCTTGTGAGCCTTCGGCTCAGGTGAGCTAATAAAGGCACATTGCCTTAGCTGCAAACACACATGGTTTAAACCTTACACTAGAAGCGTTTGCTACCGTCGAGCGTGGCCAGCTGGCCAGCGGGAAAATACCAGAAAAAATCGTCTACAAATCTCATGAAGGAGAGAGTTCTCAGCTCCCTGCTCACTGAATCACCAGGGAGAGAGGGAGGTAGGAGGGAGGTTTGTAGGAGGTATGTATAGGTAGGTAGGGAATGAGGGAGACAGGGAGGTGGGTGGGTAGTGGGAAGGGAGGTATCTAGATAGGTAGGAGGAGGAGAGGTTTCTAAGTAGGTAGGAGGGTGAAATATATCTAGGTAGGTAGGAGGGAGAGAGGTAGGTAGGTAGGAGGGAGAGAGGTAGGTAGGTAGGAGGGAGAGAGGTAGGTAGGTAGGTAGGTAGGTAGGAGGGAGAGAGAGAGAGGTAGGTAGGTAGGAGGGAGAAAGGTAGGTAAGTAGGAGGGAGAGAGGTAGGTATGTCGGAGGGAGAGAGGAAGGTAGGTAGGCGGGAGAGAGGTAGGCTGGTCTGAATTTGTAAATTTTGGTTGTAATATTTTTTTCAGTTTGGTAAACATATTTGATCTGAAATAGGACCTATGGAAGTACGTTTCACAGTTAAGAAAAGAAAAATAAAGTACAAATTTCCCGACATCTGAATTGTCGGCAAAATGGCCGTCCACAGCTTTTACTTTCCGGTTCTCGCTATGTTGTTGTTGTTGTTGTTGCTATATACACATGCTATCTTAAAGCAAACACGTGTGTGTTTGCTATTAAACTATAAACTGACCGTCCCAGCGCGGTAGGTCTATTGTGACTTCATCAGTGTCTTGTTTTGATGTAAATATCAATGCTATTACAACCGCGCAAATACCAGCTTAGCAATTCACAAGTTTTAGACATCCCAAAATCAGTTGTCAAAGACAAGACAACGACAGTCCACAACAGTCATCCAGGTGCAATTTAAATATAGAAAAAGTTGTTCATTTCTTTAAAATAGTCAAAAGCTGTCAAACAATCACCCTGGTCTGTTTCAGTATTTTCAAACAACCAATGATTTTTTTGAAATGAGAAATCAACATCTGTCAATTCCATCATAATTGCACCAATCAGAGATAAATAAGGTGATGATGTACATTTCAAGGTTGATACAAATATTGGACAGGAAATGTCAATTTCATCTTTTTGACAACTGGTTAAGAGATGCTTGAAACACCTGAATTGCTAAGCTGCTATTTGCCTGGTTGTAATTCATTATCTATATTCATATTGGATTTGGTACTGATGGGGAAGCTGTGGCCACCTTTGGGAAACAGCTGCTCACTCTGTTTTCGGAGATACTTCCACATAACAAGTAACGTCAAATCAAATTATTTCTCATTTTATCTCCTACAATTGTACCCGAAATGATCACTGGTTTGTTATCGCAAAACTGTTGTATTATGCTGTGGCCACCAGCTCAGTCGCGAATAGCAAATGAGCCGCCGCATGGGAAAACCAACAATCTGCATAGGCGAAAGCAAAGGCGCAGATCAACTTCGCAGTGACTGCGAAGCTGATCAGCGCCTTTGTTTTCGCTCCACGGATAGTACAATTCATGTACTTCCTAAATCCAAAATTTCCAGCCTCTGACCATCTTCTGTGACTGTACAGCCCGGTTTGTGTCGGACCTGGTCGGAACCCAATTTAATTGTTGTTTTTCTCACGCACAGGCTCATTGATAAGATAAAAGTTCTATTTTTGTGATAAACCCCTGTGACGACCACCTCTCAATCAAGAGACAAAATCCCACTTCATGTCAAAGACAAGGATGAAGTGGGATTACTTGAGCTCTGTCACAAAAATACATTGAATTGTGTTCGAAGTTATAAGCTATACGAGCATAGATACCAGGTTGCACTCCAGTCAGTATATAAAAGGCTACAAAGAAGAAGCAGAAGAAGAAGAAGAAGAAGAAGAAGAAGGAAAAAAAAAGACCCAGACAAAAGTTTCCCAGTTTCGCAATGCTCGCCGATCTTGAAGCCGAAGCCTCCTCAAAAAAAAAAAAAAAAAAAAAAAAAAAAAAAAAAAAAGTTTCCCAGTTTCGCAATGCTTGCCGATCTTGAGCCTGTTTGAAGCCTTGAGTGAAAATGAAGAAATGCGGATTCAACATGGAAAAAAATGCATGAATTTCATTTGTTTCAGAAAATACAATTCTACTACAGCCCATAGTGGCCAGACAAAATGTGGCCCTGCCAACAAAGTGCACAGGCGTGTTTTAAGTTTTTTTTGTGTGTGTGTTGAGTGCGAGTGTTCTTGTACATATACAACATCAGTCCGGCAGTTTCATCTAGATTCTATCAAATGATATCAAATGAAAGGCAACGCTATATATACCGGTATATCTGTATATAGAAATGACAAGGTTTTTATACATGGCACAGCTGTTTCATACAGTTTGTTTAATCAGCAATATGAGGTTCGTGCCCTCGGACTGAACAGTTTCCGCATCAGTGAAACCTGTATTAAAACAAAAATGACCCTATCACTTTCTGTTTCTATCTAGCCTATAGATGAAAAGATAAGGAAGTCAATGGCCTGTCTTCAGGAATGATATTTGAGAACAAGGATCTGTATGGGAAGTATTTACGTTTTGGCAATAAAACTACAAGGCATTACAGTAACAACATACGCTTTGACATCATCATCATCATCATCATCATCATCATCATCATCATCATCATCATCATCATCATCATCATCATTAGCAGCAGCAGCAGCAGCAGCAGCAAAAGCAGCAGAAGCAAAAGCAGCGAAACAGTAGTAGCTAATAGTATCAACAGTGGGACCAACAGCGTGATGATGATGATGATGATGATGATGATGATGATGATAATGATGATGATAATGATGATGATGATGATGATGATGACGTCTTCGTCGACGACGACGACGATGATGATGATGACATAAATGACGACGATGATGATGATGGTGATGATGATGAGTATGATGATAAAACATTTTCATTTTATCACCACCAACATGATCATCAACAGCAGCAACAAGCACAACAGCAATAACTAATTTTTGTTATTAATGCAACAGGCTGGCAAAATATTTTTGATATACATACACATTCCTGGACTTCTTTTTTGATTATTTTTCTACGATTTATTGACCAAAAACTCTATTTTTCAGTATTTTAACAGTTGTAAGTAGCAGACATATCGGCATCAGATGCATATTAAGACTGGCCATAATTATCTCTCGACAGTCTGACATCACTTTATGGTCCATTTTCTCCCAGGCAGAACGGTGAAGCAGATAAAGCATGTCATTCTACCGGACTACCGAATGATTAATCAGGCTCTGTTCATGATTTTGAGAGCTCCACTCACTCTACCACTACCACTTCAGCCAATGATTTCGGAAACAATATTGAAACGGCGACGTAAGGAGTCTTCGTGATATACAAAGTTCAGCAGACAGAAATATAACAAAGAAACGTCACCATTACAAATCACACAGTTACAAACACGCACATGTATTTTATTTATTTATTTATTTATTTATTTATTTATTTATTTATTTATTTATTTATTTATTTATTATCATTTTATTTTTTGCTTAAAAAGTGGTAACAGCGAAAATGGGACATGCAATACAAACGAGGTTGTTCGTGCCCAGAAATGAGAAAAAGGTTTAAGTAGACAATGATCAGGAAATGGCGCAATATAAAGAAATTCCCACTCAAAAAACTGAGGTGCAAAAAATCTAAATTAACAATCAGGTACTTATTCTAAGAAAACATATCGTAAGCCAAATGAGCTGCTATTTCCCAATAGGCGACCACTCAGTCACCCAAACGTAACTAAAAATATGAAAACTTACATAAGGTGCAAACAGCACAAACATTCAACACCAAAACGTAAAACAATTAGAACCACCTAAGAAGTATCTCCTTGGAACGATCAGTAAGGCCATACAAAGGTAGGCCTGCACAAGTCTACATTGAGTACAACAGGATTGCCTTATCCCAATTTTGAAGAAAGCTGAAAGAAACCAAGAGAACGCAAGGCATAGCAAGACTCACGAGTGCGACAGACTGATTTGTCGCCCTTAACGTCGTTGAACACCCACGGACAATTTTTTCTTTGACGAAGTAGGTTTGTCGCAGAAAAACATGCTCATGTTAACTCAGTTCTGTGGCGAAGTGTCATTGTCAAATATCTGTGACAAAGGTGAGCGAGCTAAGTAATTGTGGGCGCCTAGGCGCCCACATTCTCTATAAGTCATATGTACGCTGGAGCACTTACACAATTTTGACCATACCTGGGAGTGTTTGTTCATAATTTATTCTTGCTACTTCCGGTCTACTCTTACGGTTCAACTATTTACCGCTGTCTAGTCATTAGTAGCGCACCACAAGTTGGGGTCACCTCAGTATAACAACGCATACTGAATACTCTGAACCACTGGGCAAATCAAAGCAAAACTTTATGTGGAGCATCCTTAGGATGGCGGAAACCAAAGTTTGTATAAATGGTCCAGGTCACATGACCAAGATGGCCACCAGGGCTATAAATAGTAAAAACCTTAAAAAATCTTCTTTTCTGAAACCGGTGGACCGATTTCAATGAAACTTGGTATGTATCCTAGGGAACGCCTGCCCATCATAGTTTGTATAAATCATGACCTTGGGTTGATCTTGACCTATTTTACCGCCAGGTCAATTTTGGTCACATAGGCTCTTCAATGGAAAAAAGTGAAAGCATTGATTTTTTCAGGAAATTTTGAAACCTGTGACCTGAAAGTTGGTAGATACAGACAACTTATTGATTTAATGAAGTGTTGTGAGTATTCAAGGTCAAGGTCATTTCTTGACCTTGACCAAAGGTCATTCACATATTGAATTTAAAACTTTATTTTCTCAGAAACTAATCGACTAATCAAAGCCTAACTTCATGTGGAGCATCCTTAGGAAGGGGAACCAAAGTTTGAGTAAATGGTCCAGGTCACGTGACCAAGATGGCTGCCAGGACTATAAATAGCAAAAAACTTTAAAAAAAATCTTCTCCTCTGGAACCGGTGGACCGATTTAAATGAAACTTGGTATGTAGCATCGGGGACGCCTGCGCATCATAATTTATATAAAACATGACCTTGGGTTGACCCTGGCCTATTTTACTGCAAGGTCAATTTTGGTCACATAGGCTCTGCAATGGAAAAAAAGTGAAAGCATTGATTTTTTCAGAAAGTTTCAAAGCATATGACCTGAAAGTTGGTAGATACAGACACCTTATTGATTTAATGAAGTGATGTGAGTATTCAAGGTCAAGGCCATTTCTTGACTTTAGCCAAGTGTCGTTTACATATTTTCTAAAGCTTAATGTTCTCAGAAACCACTTTACTAATCAAAGCCAAACTTCATGTGGAGCATCCTTAGGAACGAAAAATCAAAGTTTGTATAAATGGCCCAGCTCACATGACTAAGACGGCAGCCAGGGTTATAAATAGCAAAAACCTAAAACAAATCTTCTTCGATGGAACCGACGGATCGATTTCAATGAAACATACTATGTAGCATCAAGGGCCCTGACCCATCATAGTTTATATAAATCATGACCTTGGGTTGACCTTGACCTAATTTACAGTAAGATCAAAGGTCACATAGGCTTTTTAATGGAAAAAGAGAAAACATGATTTTCAGAATGTTTTAAATAAAACCTGTAACCTGTAAGTAGGTAGATACAGACAACTTCTAGAGTTAATGAAGTTATTTGAGTAATTAAGGTCAAGGTCATTTAGGTCATTTTTCAATTTCATTTTTCAATCAAAGTCTGTTTCAATTGCTTGACGCTGTCGCGCCAAGCAAAAACCATTGGTTGAAAAAAAATCATAAAACTTTGTGAATGTAACTCGCAGGAGTCAAACAATACCAAGAATCATGTATTATCAAATAACTGTTGCAGAGTGTCCAGCACAAACATCATTCCACAAACCCAATGGGCATAAATAACAGTATCTGCTCAAACTCAGTAGGTTGAATAACAGCTCCAGGATCGGTAGGTACCGGGTTCTATCCCGGGCCGCGACATACCAAAGTCGATAGCAACGGCATTAGTTGCCCTCCCCTTGGCACTATTATTTTCGGGATGGCCTTTGTGTCAATATAATGTGACAATGGGTGATATCAGGTAAAGTGTCTGGGATCTGATACAAAAGTAAGGTCAATGTAAAAGTTAGCAATGAGCTCCCTGTCACAACCAGGCGCCATCATGATATTTCAGATAATATTGACAACAACGTTAAACTCAACAAAGTATCATCTACTCACAACACTGCAAGTCTGTTTACACCGAAATTTAGCTAAACGCCCACCAGCTTTTTAGAAAAGCTAATACTTGTATAAGTAACCTTTGTTGTGTGTGAACGCAAACTCATTGTCAAAGTTTCTGTGACAAATGATCTTCGTCAATAAAAAATGTCCGTGGCTACCAGGCCTTTAATAGAAGCATGAATGATCTTTCTCAAAATTTAGATACGGATAATCAGCAGATCAGTCACCTGCAATACGAAAACATGTCCGTGTAATGTATACCCCCTTGAACCCCACTTTTATATAGCAAAACTGGGGTATGAATGGGTATACCTATTTTTCTTATTTTTGCTCCAAAACATAGATTGTGGGTACTCGTTATAACCGCCTCGCCGAGGCGGTTCTTACGTGTACCCACAATCTATGTTTTGAGCAAACATAAGGAAAATATAAAAAAAAAATCAGTTGAAAATTTTTAATCTTTCTCTGTTTATTGCATGGGCAAGGTTTCGTTATGTGGAGAAGCATGATGCGGCACTTTGGAACGGACAGACTTTAATATACGTGTTTTTATATAGATTTTCTCTTTCTCAGAACGTCCATCAAATTAAAATCGTGTTTCCTTTATCATTCATTTTCGAATATGAACACAGTATTTCAGTAGGACACAAAGAAATCTTCCTATCTGCAACCAGAGGCGATGGATAAGATCAGCAATAGGATGAGATGGTAAAAGAATCGTCGTCATAAAATTTGTTTGAACGAATTTCCATCTGTTTTATGGTGTTATTTTCTGTTAATAGTTTCTGCTTTCTTTGTTCCATAGGTTGCATTGCAGAATCAACATTATTATAACAGCTATCAAAATTAATATCAAATTCATAAGATCATATCTGGAATGTTTATAGCATCGTGCATACACAGTGGAGTAATACATTCTATTTTGTCCAATCAGAAAATACCATATAATGGAATATACTGACTTATGACGTTTTAGCGTAAGGTCCTGACATTTGACGTCTTAAGGGAGCAAGCCACTGCCCCAGATTACCCTTATATAAAAGCTGTCGATACAATATTATAAGGCATTGTTTGGAGAACAAAACTTCAAAAATCATGGAAGGCAAGTGTTTCTTGAAGATGAAGAGAGGTGGAGATCATCTAACTGATATTTTACTACGGTTGCGTTCCAAAGGCTATTTTACTGCTGACTCGGTTACATATGGTTAAGTGGTGTACATTGCAGCCAACCGTACTATATACAGGAAAAAAAAAGTCATTCATTCTCCAGCCAGTCTCTTTCACAGTTCAAAACTCATTCTGTCAACCAAATATTCAGCCTATACATCAGTCTTCTGGACAGTATGAAGATTCTTCATTGTCACACCAGAGCTATTGGGCCGGAGATCAGTTCCGCTAATTACACAGTTCTTGCATCATTATTCGCTAATTATACGCAAACTTGACGACAGCCCGTGAATCAAAGACAAGATTTGTGACAGAGAAAAAGACCTCGATCACTGTTCGGAGAAAATATTGACAGATTCCAATGATAGAAGGCAACGAGGTTCATCTGGTCCATCTGTGTCGTTGAATGCAAAACTGAAGAAATTCAAAAAACAAAATGAGACGCTTGCATTGCGGATTATCGTCCACCCTGATGGAGCCAGCGCTATTAAGAAAACTTGCACATGCAATAATAATGTATGTATATCTTTATTTCCTCCGTACGAGCGAAGATTCACATATACAATCATAACACTAATGAACTAAATACGTGAACACATATATAGAACGAATAAAGATCAAGAGTCCAGTGGACTTAGAACAGCGTTATATACACTACCAACAGCATAACTGTCTATAAATGAGTGCACATCTACATGCACAAAGCTAACATGTCATATATATAGTCACGAGAGCATAGATTTTATGAACCTTGCACTGAGCAGCAGGAAGTCATAATATTTCTTTTCAGACAGTGTCCGTTGAACAGCAGGGTTTGAAAACGAGTCTTTCCTCGTCTAGTAAATTCCAGAATGTGTTTGAGGTTTGCGCTCCTAATGAGTCGAAATAGCGAACGGTTTGACACAATGTCCGTATGAGTACATTCAAAGCACACATGAAAGATAATAATAATAATAATAATAATAATAATAATAATAATAATAATAGCTTCATGTACTTCACATCAGGAAAACATGTTCATGCAATGAATACATCCTTAAACCCCACTTTTATGTCGTAAAACTGGAGTATGCAGGGGTATACCTATTTTTCTTATTTTTGCTCCAAAACATAGATTGCGAGTACTCGTTAGCCTGGTGGCGGTTCTAAC